>JAHWFO010074831.1:330194-456920 GCA_023313115.1 Rhysida immarginata | reverse complement strand
TCCTTTTTTGCTTTGATAAAGGATAGGCTCTATCCGTAACGTCAGCTTTTTATTTTTATTTTGATTTAGATTAATTATTTTTGTTTATTATACCTTATTTTTTTTATCTAATTTGTATTTTTAATTAATATTTATTATTCATAGATAACATCTATTAAAGAGCGTGCACAATTTTTGGCCTCCTCTATATATACACGTTATTCTAAGGTATTAATCTTACAAATATTAAATTAAAGAAAAAACGTTTCTGTGTCATTTATAAATAACAAAAATTTACTCGATCACTATAGCATTATCCAGAAAGGCTTCTCAATGATGTTTAAGAATGTATTTTCTACTATTTTTCTCCACCAAGGACATGTATACTAATATCTTAAAACTCAGGATTTAGCCATCTGCTTATAATGGAAGGTTTGTTGCTATTTCTGAACTCCCTCTTAATTTTTAAAATTAATTTTTTCCACTTTGTTAAAAGAATAGTTTATAACTTGAAATCGAGAATCTTAGAATCTTCCAAATTGTCAATTAAGGATTTTTTTAATAACACCCACCCTCTTTCCTTTGTATCGAGATGTTTCTTTCATTAACGAATTCCATCTAAAAAAATTCCAAGAACATACATAACCTTTATATCGTTAACATTAAATAACAAAAAGATAACACCCAATGGAATTTAAGTGATGGATGGGATTAGAAATCAAATTAAAGTACGTGGAGATGGGATGAGAGAAGACGGGGAGGGACGAGAGGCGTTAAATATTTTAATAATACAGTAGTTTACCGCTTCTGAGTTTGAGCTTGACGAAGTAGTAGGAGGAGACGGCCCTCTGCGGGTAGATCATGGGGTTGGCAGCACTCGTCTCGTTTTGCAGCTGGCACAAGGTTTCTGGCAGTGGTGCCAAAGGGTTCACGACGAAGCTGAAGGCAGCCGCCTTGCACTCGCGTTCTTCGCGGCACCAACCGACGCATTCGTAAAGCGTTAGGTTCCTCACAGAGTAGTAGGTGTGACCCCGGTAATCCATCCATGTGACCTTTTCAAACACCGTCTTATCTGTAAGGGTGAGAGAGAACAAATTTAAATTTACACACGAACTCATTTACTTGAGGAATTTTTTTCAGTCATTAATAAAGAACAGGTTTTTAAAAAGCTTTATCTCTATAAGTAAACGCCACTTCATGAATTATTAAAAGAAACAGCATAAAGACTAAATTTGCGTAGTCGTTTTAAAAAAAATTCTACAGTTGTCTAATAAATATTCAAAATATTGGTTGTTTTTATGGTTTAAGTTTTAATTTAGAATAGTAACAAAAAAAAAGCAATGGATCTACAAATCAACTCTGGAGTGAGAAAATATCTGTTATTCCGATTAAGACACAAGGCTAAGAAAAATTGTCAACTATCTTTGATATTAAGACGGGATATCATAAAATATTCGCCAACATTGTGAATGGTATATTTTAAAGAGAATTACCATGTAAATACAGGGTGTACATAAATTCCGTAACAGTTTCAAATCGTGTTTATGGAAAAGCTTTGAAATATATCACTACAAGCAATACGAAATTTTGTACAGAATACTTTCAGGGTTTTTTTTTCATGCAACAAACTTTACAAACATTCAATTTGGGAGCCTTGAGTGACGCGAAAAATGTTCACACAGGCAATCAAACTCTTGCCACATAAGACCCAGCATGTCTCTCCTCTTACGAAAGATGTTATGGAAGTGAGGAGAAGTGAGCAAGCAACAGGCACAGTCACGGAGGCCTTGTTGGGCCGTGTCTAAGCTTTGTTTATCGTGTGGACATTTCTCGTGTTACACGAGGCTCCCAATTTGGTTCGACCAAATTTAGGGCTTACTATTGGTAGAAATAGGATTAACAATGGTCGACTAATGATGATGTAACAAAGTATGACGTTTCCGTTATCAGGCCTTCTGTCTAGGTAGTGTTGGGCCAAAACCTCCTAAAGATAAGACCTGAGCCAAAGCCAACTAGAAAGACAGGCTGGGGCACTAAAAATCACATGACCAAAATAGATCTAGCAACAACCCAATCTTCATTGTTTCCATCTTGGATTTCAACAATCAGTGTTTTTTCGTTTGTTGGAAACAATGAAGATTGAATTACAGCTAGTTCTACTTTGGTCATGTGACTTTTTAGTGCCCCGGCCTGTCTTTTTCGTCGGCTACGGGCCTGAGCGCGAAAACGTCATACATTATTACATCATCATACGAGGTTATGTTTAATCGCATTTCTACCAATAATAAGCCCTAAATTATGTCTTCGCATGACGTTTTCGCGCTCAGCCCTTAACTTACGTGGTGTTGGTTGGGCCTGGGCACCAAAAAGTCACCTGACCATCGAGGTCTGAGCAACAATCTTGGATTTCAATTGCTTTTCGTTAGTTGGAAACAATGAAGTTAGTTTGTTGCTCAGACCCCGATGGTCAGGTGACTTTTCAGTGCCCAGGCCTGTCTTTCTCGTTGTGATGCCGATTCTTAAGGCACTGTATGTTTTGGGGGATTTAGGCACGAAGAAGCAACAACAATAAATGCAAACGAAAGGCGTAACAGCAATGACGTAACAAAGCGTTTGTTAAGCGCAGATAATGGCTGATGCCATTAAGGCATGTTCACACGTCGTCAAAAAAAGCAGATAGCAGCTTCAAGACGGCTTCTTGCCTTCAAATACGCATGTGCGCGAGAGACGCGCTTCAAGCCGCCGAAAATAGAAAATCACTTCCGTTTTCGACTCAAACCGAAAATATTGAACACGCGCCTGCGGTGCCTTGACGCCAGTAACTGCTTCAAGCCGCCGAAAACAGAAATCGCTTATATTTTGAAGTGTTTTCTTCTTTAAAGTTTAAACTCTTGCAATAATGTGCGGTAGCACCCCAGTCTTTCTCTTCTGAGGAGATATGGAGACCCAAATATCTCGTTCAATGTTTTTTTTTATTATCTATGCTTAATTCGTTTAAAATAACGAGTTTCATCAAATCCTCTCGTTGCTTCTTGCATGCCGCCATGTCGAAACATCAACCAACGTCAAGCAAAAGTAGACACGTGATGCGCTGGGACCAATTGACATCGGCGGTACGACGTCGAAAATAGAAATCTTTCTATTTCGCGCGACACGCGTCATGAGGGAAGAAAAAAGCTCGTACTGGCAGCACGCACCTCTACACACGGCGATGGTGACGCGTCTATCAGCGTCAATGACGCGAGTTGCATAAGTTCACTGTCCACGGTACATGCGTCTTTGAAGCTGCGATCTGCGTTTTTTGACGCCGTGTGAACACGCCTTTACTCTGATATCGCAGCTAATGAAAAAGACAGGCTCCCCGCACTAAAAAGTTGCGGGAGTTTTCAATGTAGGTTTCAATTGCTGTTATTGAAAAAAAATTGCACAAATTAAAAGCATCCAATTTTAAATAACACTGTAGCTTTAAATGTACTGTAGTTTACTTTAATTACCTCAGTAATATATTAAAATACATGTGCTAAGTGTAAAGGCTCCAATAATGAACTGATGGCAGGGATTCAGGGAGAGCTAATGGTCGGTTAGGAGGCGCAATATTTGCCTTTCCCCGGGCGCTGTTAATACACGTTACGCCTCTGCGCAGCCGACGAAATACAGGCCACGGCCACTAAAAAGTCACCTGACCATAATAGGCAATCAACAATGTAACCTTTAATGTCACCATCTTGAATTTTAACAATCAATGTTTGTTGGAAATAGTCAAGGTTGAATTGTTGCTCTGCCTACAGTGGTCATGTTATTTTCAGTGCCGGAGCTTATCTCTTTCATTGGCTTAAAGAGATACAAGGAGATATCAGAAAATAACGCCATTTATTTTTTTAAAAGAGGTAAACAAATAAATGCAGCATAAACTACACGTCTTTATCTACTTTCCTACATAGGTACCTTGACGATTTAGGCATTTATCCCAATGCTGCACCAGTTTCAGAATACCTTGCTCATAGAACTCCATCGGCTGTGAATACACGGTAGATTTGAATTCCTCGTCAGTCTCAAATCTCTGACCATTCAGAAAATTCTTCACGAGACTAAAAAGGTGGTAATCCGAGGGCGCTAATTTCGGACTGTAGGCCGAGTGGTCCATAACCTCCCAACCGAAACAGACCAGTTTTGCTTTGACGACGTTGGCCAAATGCGGGCACGCGTTGTCATGAAGAAACCGAACATCGTTTCCTCTTTCTGGTCGCTTATACCGAATAGCACGCCGTAATTTAGTCAACGTTTCACAATAGGTAGCGGCGTTGACAGTTGACCCAAGAGGCAGAAACTCTGCGAGTAGGATATGATTATCCAAAAAAAATTGTAAGCATAATCTTCCGAGTTGAAGGAGAAACTCTGAATTTTTTGCGAACCGGAGAATGTGGATGTTTCCACACCAGTTTTAGGGTCAGGTGTCAAGTGCAAGACCCAGAACTCATTTCCTGTGACAATGCCATTCAAAAACGCACTGTACTGTTGCAGACTGCACACCATTCTGTTGCCGGTCTGATCTGGTATCAGACGTTTTAGAATCTAACGCGAACAGATTTTGCAGTATCCAGACTTCTCACCATATCCCATATCCCATATCCCATGCAGATTCCATAGGATATGTGAAACGTTTGACTCACTTCTTTCTCGGAAATGTGACGGTTTTCTCTGATTGTGTTGTTAATGTCCTCAATAATGGCTGGCGTTGCCGCTGACACAGGCCGCCGAGAACGTTGTTTATCCCGAAACATTTTACACCATTTGCACACATTGGAATAGTTCAGACAGTCGGCACCGTAATCTCTACCATTTCCCCATGAATTTCAGCGAGTTTTTTACCTTTTGCGAAAATAAACCTGTTCGCTGTTCTTCCACTGTAGACGATGTAATAGCACCGATCATTTGTAAAGCGACTGGTAGCACGTAGTGCGTGTGAGCAGGAATAATTCTTGTTATGCATGTACTCAGTGGTCTTTTTGGTTATGTTAACTTTTACACAGCGACTATATTTCCTCCGTTAAAAAATAAATGAGGTTACTTTCTGATATCCCCTCCTATATTTATGTACCGAAGCCAAGGGAAAATTGCGAATTAAATAGAAATAAAGCGCTATCATTATTTTATTTCCAGGGGGACTTAAAGTGGTGAAATAAGCTCGACTTTGAGTGGCAATAAGAGGCCAACAGAAAAGACATTTAAGGTGGATCTATTTTGCTTAATAAATGGCTTTTGCAATGGAGGGCCGTAGCGGTAAAAAAATTATTTTTTTCAAATTTTTATTGTTCGAAGAACGAGTTTACTATATACGAAACTAACACCCTGTTAACCTAGTACATATTTTAAAATTTGAAATTAATTATTACATAAATTTGAATTCATTTCATTGAGTTTAAGAGAGTCTTTGTAAAGCTTTTAGAAAAAAAAATGCGAGTAATATCGCCGAGTAATTTTCGCCTTACTTAATATAGAGGATATTAAAATACAGTTGATAATGCGTGATACTGCATTGGCAGAATGATGTTAAAAGCGCAAGCCTGTTAACAACATCATTAATATACAGTATTTGCGAAGTCAGTCGTTCCGTTGCCAATTTTTTTCGAATTTTTTTGATTTTGACTTCAGATTTAGACAGAGTTTCAATTAGTACGAGGGCGTTTTGAAAAGTTTTGCCTCCGATGCGATAGCTTCAGCAATTTGCGAGACACTGACCTGAGCTATGCATCTAGTGAAAGCCTGGAATGTTCTCTTCCAGACCGTGTTTTTTTTTCAAAACATCACCAACTCTGTCCACACACTTGCGCTAATGATTTTTTTTTCATTTCGTCGGCGAAGAAGTCGTGCGTCTGTTGCCGAAACCAGTGATGCACTGCTATTTTTCACCTCATAACAATGACCACTGTTACGGGACTGGGCATGTAGGCTTGTTGTGCTTGCATTGCTCTCTTTCACACTCCTTGCCTAGCTTCCGACAGTCCTCCATCCACACATGCGCTTTGTCGTAGACAACACTCACCCTTCGATGAATGTCTTTGAGTGCATAGGAATTCAACCGAACGTCCACGTATTTTTTCAACTATTCTGCCCATAGTTGGGCGCCGCTAGGTTTTCTTATAGGCAATGAAACCTACTTTTCTTTCATACAAGTTTCACATTCGAATCTCGCAATAAAAGGCAAAACTTTATAAAACGCCCTTGTAATTAAAAGATATAGTAGGCACAGTCGGGAACCATGGTCAAAATGGCGGTCAAAGTTTGATCAAAATGTTAAGTCTGTGATATTAACTGGAACCTGACCATCTGATGCAAAATCATTGCGAAAATATCATTTTATTGACCGGAATAGGCATTGCATTAGGTGAAACTAGTGTAACATACCATTTCATAGATCAACATAGCCTGTTCAATATCACAAACTTAAAATTTTGACCTATCTTTGACCGCCATTTTAGCCATCTTCTCGAATAGATAGGACTTGTGTGTGTCTATTATAACTTTTACTTCTTTTTGATGCTCTATCCAAATCTGAAGACAAAATCAAAAAATTCGGAAAAAATTGGAAACAGAACGAACGATTACGCAAGTTCAGTAATGACTTTTTTTTAACCTGTTCTCATTTTACTTTTTGTGAGTCCAAGAAAATAATCCCAAAAATGCTTTTGCAGAACTTTAAAAAAAAAAAAGGGAAAAACTTTCGTGAGAAAATGATATCACTTGTGTGATTTCACCGACAAATGAAAATTGGTTTTGATCTACGAAATTGTTTACAAGTTTTAGACAGCTGCAAATCAATCTTTGAATAAATAATTTTTCCTTGTAATAAAAAAATTAATTATCTAATTTTACTTCTCTTGATTCGTTGCATGTCTTCTTTCATTAGGCCGATAATTGAATAAATTCCATCTTACGAACAGAATAAGTGGCTTCTCCTTATTTACATATGTTTACCAAGCAACATTAAAAAAAATCATTCTTTATAAATTCTCTACAACCTCCCTCTCTCTTCTATTATGTTTCTTCGACCTTGCTTTGGCATTTATCTAAAAATAAAGCCAAATCGTGAGGAAATTTCTTCCATTGAGGAATGTGTGCTGTTCCACTACCCTTAAATCATAAGGAGAAGAAGACAATCTAATAACTCCTGAAGACTCAAACAGATTGAAAGGCGTTCGTGTTAGGCAACTCCCCTTAAAAAAAGACCTCATAATGGATGGAATATTAAGAGAAGATCCTATGAAGCCCTGCTATTATGTCATTATTTTACAATTTTCAGGATGTTAAGTTTTATGGGGAATCCATTTAGTGGAAATAAATTCTCCTTTGTTCAAACGACTTTTATATTCGCATCTTTTATCAACAAGACATAAAAAATATGAGCGTAGACTAGTCAGATTAGTAACATTTAGCTTCAGTGATTTGCCTATTATAGAAAATGCTGTACCAAATATTTTTATGTCTTATAAAAAGTAATGATGGTGTATAATAAATTCATCCTTGACAGGATTTGCTTCTCCGCTTGCTTATGCCACTGGTCTCTTAGCCTATCTATACTTTATTGCGTTTCTATACCATTTTAGAGATAGAAAATCAAAAGGTTGATGTTCTCCTTTGAAATCATTTTGAAAACTGCTTTGAAACTAAAGTGACCATCACTATATTTTTACGCTTAAGAACGAAACTGTCTTACGCATTTTATCCATATAAATTATAAAAAAGATGCCCATAGATAGATAAAGGATATCTTAAAGTCGTAATTCATGTGAGAAATTCTAGTCAGTCATGCAGAGCTTATGTCGGTTTATGTTTTAAATTTTTATCATAAAGCATACCCTTAGATCACAGATTCAAATTGTATTTTCATAAAACTTATGTTCCTATTTAAGCATTCAACCTCTTTGCAGAGAATCTATTCATTTGTACACATGAAACTATGAGAATGAAAAGAAAAAAAAAATTATTTAGCAAAGTGATACATAAGAACAAATTTACAAAAGTTGACAATCTAACTCTGTTTATAAGTTACGAGGCAGAGTTAAAGGGTAGAATTAAATTGTCAAGGCAAAGTATTAATGTTACATTTTGATTCTCTCTTGAAAAAATCTGTACTATTTACTGCATTTTTATAGAGAGGGTAACGGTTCTTGTAGCTCGGTGTGAAACTTCATTTGTGTATTTATAGGAATATCACGAATTTTTTCGTGCATTATAGGCACTAATTTATAAACTTCTAACTCATGATAAATATAAATGCTTCGTTTTTAAATCTTTCTACAATAAGTCGTTCTCTACGTCCAAATCTGCTAACCTCTCCTAGAAAAAAGAGATTTAGCTATTATTGCAAATGATTTTCTCATTATATACGATTAAAAACCGTGCATTGATTATGAAATATTCACGCACCAAATTCTATGTTATTATTATTAAATAATAAGTAGCCAGGAACTTCATACACGATTCCATTTTTCATTATTCTCCGTGTACACAATGATTAAGTATTTTAATAAAGGATGTTTTTCTATTATCTGAAGATTTGGAAGAGATGAATTTTAAATATGTATCTCTTATGCCGCAATTAGAGACCTATAGCGTCATGGCTGTTTTCTTATTTAAAAACACTGACATAGATGGATAAACAACATTTGTACTAAACACAGTATGGCATCCGAGATGAAATAATGCTTTAACAGAATTATTAATATAATTAAGTTTGATCTATGTGTATTCACAAATAGCAATCCGTATAGGATTGTTGTTTTACATGGTTATACTAATATACAGGGTATTTACGAACTCTCTGTACAAACTTTTAGGAGCGGTAGAAAACCTTATTTTGAATATATTTTGCCAATAAACTGGGGGTCACAAATGAATACTTGATACATAAAAAATTATCAAAAATTATCAATGCATGCCTACAGCATCTTCTCTTGAATTTCTGACACGGTCAAAAATCCATGCAGCGTCTCTTACATGGTCACTTGCAGCCACAATTCGTGCAACCAGCTCCTCTTCCGAATCCACAGGATTTTCGTACACCACATCCTTCAGATATCCCCAGAAGAAGAAGAAATCTAAAGGGTTCATGGTCAACAGTTTGAACATCATTCGTAATTTTATAATCATGTAGTATTTGTTTATAAAAACAATGTGACCATCACTATCAAGTTTTCTAATTACTTCGTTTTCTGGAAATATCAATACATTAACGAGAGAGACAATATCATGAGGAAGTTTCAGATGTATGTATGTGTGATGATGTTTGATAATGATTTATGTATCAAGAATTTATTTGCGACCCCCAGTTTATTGGCAAAATACATGCATATTCAGGCTAAGGTCCTCTACCGCCCTTAAAAGTTGTACACAGAGTTCGTAAACACCCTGTATATTGACAGAGGAGATAAAACGCCTACTTATCCTTATACAGGGAGAGGATTATGCCTGCGGATATCTATAACATCTCGGGAATCCAATAAAAATCCGGTTTTTCACAATACTTTAATTTAACACGAATATGCATATTTCAGCAACCATGTGGCCATCTTCCAGCATGACTAAAAAAATTACAAACCTGTGCATGTGAGAGTTTATAATGTTTTTAATCGAGGTGAAAGATGGCCACATGGTAGCAAAAATATGCAGGTTCACTTGAAAATAAAATACTGCGGAAAAGGGGATTTGTATTTGGATTCCGGTAATGTTACTGATATCCACATAATGTAATTTTTTTAATATCACTGAATTTAAGCAACACTGAAGGAGTAGCATCCGATAAACTTGGTTGGCGTGGGATTAGATAGGAGCATCATCCTCTCCTCACCTGAGAAACGAACGGCCTTAAAGCCGATGAATACGAATGAAGCATTGAAATTGAAGGCCTTCGCTTTTTCTTGCCTTCCCACCTTTCCCTATTGCCCTGCCTCGTGCTCTAAACGGACTGGTGAACTCCTTTCACGGGCCTCTCTCATCCAGGTGGTTCAGTCCCATCAACCACTTAATAGCTAATTTCAGAAGGTGGACGAAAGAAAGGAAGGGGAGGTGAAAGGATAATAAAAAAAAAAGATGGAAAAGTAAAGGCGTTTTCGCCGCTTCCAAAATGAGCCCCCTTCGCTACTGTCGGTGTCCGTGGCGAAGGAACAAGTCACGCTCAAATGTTAAAGGTTGCATCACCCCTTTAGAAGAGAGTCGAACACTGATGATGATGCTCGGTTTCTTCTCTATTTTCCCTCTTTTTTTAAATTTTAATTTCCGAAAAACATTTACTTTCGTCCAGTCCAATGACAGTGATTGTACCTGAGCAAAGAGATTGGACGTTTGCCCTTTTCTTACAGATCGACGATTCTCTTCGCTGATTCTCTTCACTGCTTTTGAAACATTAAAATAACAAGGGAGGAAAAGGGAAATACTGTAATAAGAATCGGAGAGCATCTCAAATAACATGCACACAATGTAACCATTATCTATAAAACGACCCAATCAAAATTTATTCTTTACCCAGAGATGATCGAGAAATGATTTTCTGAAAACAGAGTTTAATGCACCGAAAGAAAACTTTTAATATGACTCATTCAGTTGTAGTGAGCTAGAGAAAATTTTTTATTTAAACTGTTAAATCACTTTTACTCTTTGCTTCGACAAAGGATAGCCTCTATCTGAAACGTCTTTTTTCAGGGTCTTATCACCCTTCGTTCAATTTTTTTTTATTCCAGGGTTCTTGTGTCTCGCCATTCCTCTCTTTTACATCCGTTATTTAAACTATTCTAAAAGTTGGATCTTGCCAGGCGAATCCAGGCGTTGTTTAAATTTCGAATTGTTCAGAGTTGTTTTTTTCCTTTGTGAATTAGTCTCTTAAGGAGCAAAAACCAATAATTTAAACCACCTCAAAATTTTTGGCCAAATTGTCAATGCCGATTTTGGGGAAGTGTTTTCCCTCATAAGATAGATGATTAAACGTAAGGAATAAAAAATATTTTGTGGATTCATTTATTTTTGATATAAGGAATCTAGACGCAAAACAAAACAACGGATAGCTTAATTCAAATAATGATCTTATACTGCAATAGTTACATGTGAGGAACTGAAATGAGCACATGAACTGATTCATCTGCAGACTATATTTCTTAGAGACACATGTATATTTTTTAGAGACACAAAAGTATATGTGTACTTTTGAGGGTGTTAACATTATAAAAGACATTCCGTTCAAATATCCCATATTTTTTTCTAACTCCATCGCAAACAAATGGTGATAAATTACGGATTGTAATGAACACCAGAAGAAAGAAAAACTAAAAAGAATTTTATTTCATAACTTGAATAAACTCAGTATAGAGCGCCATGGTTGCATAAAGTAAAACTGCGTCTACACAGAAGCGTCTCCGTATCAACAACACTGTGATATGCGGACATATGATCAATAATTACAATGCCAATGAATGAACGGAGAAGATTTTCCTGTATGGAAACAATTTAAGTAACGTTTGAGAAAGTTCTGAAGACTAAAAGTGCTCTAAACCAAGCTGGGAAAGCTCATCGCCATATTTTTGGAAGAAATTCAACAGGTGTTTTAGAGAAACCCGCGGAATTAACTTGACAAGCATCAAGACAATTCACATGCTGCCAACAACAGTGCATAAACGGCTTTGTTTGTATCCTTATGAAGTGCAAATTGTTCAACAATCTTGCATTTTGCGAATGTGGGTTGTGCTGTGAGCAACAGATGAACTTAATGATCTGAAATAAAAAATCTTTCTTCTTGTATTTAATGCAATCCATAATTAATCATCTTTTGTTTGTGTAAAACGTGGAAGCAATGAGCCGGCACACATTACAAATGCTGCTTTTATTATTATTAATATTGCTTCTAGTGCTGCTGCTTTAAAGAGGCTCTTTGTTATAACTGGAGGAATTCGGATAAGCATTTGCACAAGCGACCTTTTGTCTAACTATAAAAGCAGTTAGGTTGTGCAGATTTTAATGTCGGGAATAAAGGTGAAATTGTTTACAGGTACGTACTATCAAAATTTTTCACCAAGTTATGACTACTATTCTGATGATGTCATCCTATAACTGTAGGATGAAACTAATTCTTTTCACAGAAAAAATTTAGTACGTGCATTTGCTATTGAAGTTGCACAGTTTTTTTTTTTTTATAGGAGGCTCTGTAAGGGATAGGAGAACGGGCAATGATATTAGTCTATCTTAGAGATATGCAAGAGTAAAGATATCTCAGATATAAAGCTGTTTTATTTCCTAGAAACATTTATTAAGAAACCTTGTAACATGCTAAACATACTTAGTTTTAAATTATTAAAAGAATTATAGTCTTAGTAATACATAGTTTGTTGATCAATTTAATAATAGAATATATAGAGAGACAGTTGTTTCTCTATTAAATTTACAAACAAACTAAGCTGTTTGTACTATTAAACTATAATCTTTTATTAATTAATTATTAGTGTAATACAAGGTCAATTATCATGGTAATACTTAGTTTGCAATAGTACGATTATCTTTAACAAATGATGCTATTTACGGTCTGTGATTGGCTCTTCAGCCGTTTTTTTGTGCATTTGATTTTATGGTTGTCATGAATTTCAACAGCAGAAATTTGAAGAGAAAATTGCTGCAACAAAAATTTGCCTTTAAGTATCCCCATTATATTGCGAAGAACTACTTATAAACAAGATGGGATCATAAATACAGAATTGATTTATCCCCCCACCCCCTTCCCTAGCTAGTTTTTAAGAATCCTCAATTTTGGCTCATTTTTGTTTGAATTAATGTTGAGCCCGTAGCTTTAATCAAAATAAGTGCTTTTCTTCACCCTTTCGCTCTAAGATCATCTATCCGTATGTAAAAGCTTCATTTGTAAAATGCATACCAATTTAATAGAACAAGGATGAATCCCAAATGTGCAAGACAATATTTTAATATTAATCTAATTTCCTTATGAAATTATTTCAGTAAGAAGCTTTTACTTCAATAAGTTAAAATCGCGTATTTTTAAAATTCAGTAAATGAGAATTGAAATGTCTTAAACTGGTTTTCAATTACAGATCATATTTCCATTAACATCCAATGAGGTTATGCATTCATTATCCAGGATTCATTCAAAGCGTAACATCCGTGCCAATGCCTCTTTAAAGTATGTAATGGTTTTGTGCTCGCATTTTAATTTGTTAACCTTTTTTTCTAAATATCTCCCATATGATTATGAAAATTTTATTTTACAGATATTAAGCATCATTTTCGTTAAACTTATTGACAAATTGTATGACTTTTTGCCGATCACTTAATATCTACGCACAAAGAAATTGCAACAACTATTCTTATAATGCTCATGCTAGATGCAAATAAATTACATTAGTTATAATTTATTTGCATCTGAGCATGAGCATTATAAGAATAGTTGTTGCAATTTATTTGTGCGTAGATACTAATTACAGAAGTTAATACAACAGCAAAAATCTAATCTTAGATTATTGAAACAAGTTTGACTTTATTAATAAGCCATTAATTCTTTGTCGCTATATTTTCTTTGCTTTTTTTTTTCCTACGATCCTTAGGTGTTTTCATCTCTACAGGCAATTTAAACAGGTATATTAAGAGGTCTAGTAGTATAGGCATCCTATTTAAAGACATCTTGATTATATGTTTTCTCTTTGATTACTAGAAATTAATTCATTTGATCTTTGGATAAAACAAAGAACCTGGATTACTGCAAACAGGAATGAAGGTAACTTCTTTATGTTACGTAATATAGGAAAAAAACAAAACAAAAAAAAAACAAAAACAAAACAATGCGACGGAGGCCAATATTTGCTCGGACATTTATTACGATGGCAGCGTACAATCCATTGTATATATGATAATAAAGCGTAATTTTATTAAAATATCATTTTACTATCTAACAACTCAACGGTGGCACATTGATGGATTGTCTTTTAAAAATATATTCAGGAAGTAAGTACTATCTAAGCATGATATCTCGGTGATATTGAGGGCTTCACGCAAACAAACATACGCCTACTAAGATTTCCATTGAACCGTGCATTGATTTATGAGCCATATATAAAATATTTATGTAATCCTATTGACGTTTGTATATAAATTTGAAAAATATTTCGCGCGAATTTTTATAAGCCTTACTCTTAAAGGTAATTGGTTCAATGCGAGTCGAGTTCTTTCAAGCGTTGGGGGACAGATTTAATATGCATCCACAGTTTGTGTGAAACGCACTTCAAAAAGCATATTGTGCTTTCGCTTAATCATCAGATGGAAGTTGATTAAGTCTGTGAACTTTTTTTGCTGCTTATTAATGATATAATTAAAACATAAATTAATTTTTATTTATTTATAGTGCATACAATGCCCTTCTTATGAATTAAAGATCTTTTCATCAGATAGAATTTATTGAGTTGAAAGGGTTATTTAAAATATTGATAAAAAATACTATGGTACACGCTTATATATATTCAAATCATGCTTTGTAATTACCGCTGACTTCAAGAAAATCCTACTCACTTGATATAACCGACACTAAGTGCTGGAAATGTTTAATTTCTACTTACTCTGTAAAGATGTAAAGATTGCCCTTTTAAAAGAGAAACCTAATAGAAGATGCTCTTAAGGAATTTGAAATTTATAAACTTTATTTGACGTTAAATATATGCGGGCAATGTGAATGTTAAGCGTTCTTACAAAAAAAAAAAAAACATCAAGCATTCACTTATAAAAGGAACGAGGAACAGACAACAAGCAGATAAGGAAATGTTAAATTTCATTTCGACATTGAATTTTTTACTAAATTCATTGTCAAGGGCTGATGAATGAGTTTTTATATAAAGATTGCGCCTTAAAGAGGAACTTGCCTTCTTCATCTGATGGCAAAACGAGCAATTTACGTGGGACGAGATTTCATCACCTACTCGCAGTACTATGATTATTATCATTATGGCTGTTGTATCATCCTTTGTGTAATGGACGTGAGAAAACGGAAAACATTTTTTTCATCGGAAAATAAAATTTATTAAATCTTCCCACCGTACTTTACTTCCAATTCGAGGTTCAGTGACTTCATTTAACCACCGAAACCATACGCATCGTCGAAAGCATTAAGGACATTTTAATCCTTCGATAATTGGTCTTTTCTTTTTCTTTTTAATTTTAGTAGCATATTATAGTTTTATAACTATACTATAACTTAAATTGAAATATTCATTTTCAACGATACTACTTGATGTATTCATATTTCAATTTTTATAGAATATGATGGCGGACATATTTCATAAGTACTGTATCGATATATTAAATCTTGCTATTTTAAATTTAAAAATTTATTTAAAAAAAAGGAAAAACGCCTAAAGAACATAAGCGTCTATATCTTTAATATCCATTAAAGCGTGAAATGCTGATGAGACAATGATTTGCAAGATTTTACAAGTGTCTTAGGAGAAACTAATTATGCAAACACTGTTCATTCAAGTATTAGAACAAACCAAACGATATCAGTCACTGACCGACCCTTTGTCATCAGCTCCCTCTTCCGTTCACCTTTTTTTTTTTTTTATCCTTATTTACTATTCGTTAACTGTTACTAACGACTAAAACATCCGGAAACGCTTCGATTCCGCGCCAGTAATGGACACAATTTCCCCACTCCAGAATTAAATCCAAACGTATAAATTAACTCTAATTACATACATTAGGAAGAAATCTTTGTTTTCTGGAAAATGTAAGCAAACGTTTTTCATCTAATGACTAGTTTTTAAAGAGGATAGTTAAAAGGAACTGAGCTGAGAAAATTACTCCTCAATTGCTGGTTAAGCCCATACCAAATCATTTTCATTTCACGCAAGTTCACGCGGTGGTTTTGAAAATTCGTTTGACCTGCTGACGGTTTCCTTGCAGGTATCTAACTTCATAGATATCCCAGGCTTTGCCTGAGTTATTAAAAGTAAATTATTAAAGCTAATAAAGTATGAATTACAAATTTACTTTGAAGCCATCTATTTATACTTAGACATAATTTAAAACTATAAATAGCAATGACTGAGAAGAATGAACATAATGGTTTATTCTCACGTAAAGTTTGGCGTATTAAATAATTATCGTACGCAGGAAGTTTAATACATTAAAAACTTAAAACCATTCATCTAAAATGAAATATAATAACATGCTATTATTAAAAAAACGCGACTGTATTAAAATAAAAAAACGAAATAAAAACTTACCATTATCATCAGCGGCGAGGATGACATTGAATAAAAGGAATAGGGATCCTAACACTAGTTTCCTTTGAATCACTGGACTCCTCGTGTATGACGTCATTTTTTACACCTTGTTAAATCTGCAAAAAGAAAAAAAAAGAAAAGAAACGATAAAAAATCTTTTTTTTTAATCTTCTAAAATACTTCCTTATTGCGTTTTATGTTCTTTTTTAATTAACTTTTTTAAGGCACCTCTTAATTTTGGTGCCATGCTTATGGATTATTAAGATCAGCGACTTTGATAGTCATTGGCGTCATTCCCGTCATTGTTTTCATTTTTCCCAATAGGTGCACCAAAATTGCTATGCTCGACATGAAATGGAATGTTTCGCTGTTAAGTCAATAAAATAATTATAATAATATTGACTTAATCGATGCGAACTTCAGCTCTCCCCCTCTCGGCTCTAGATTAGATCTACGAGGAAATGATTTAAGAGCACCACGTTTAGGCTTTCATTTTCTTCTCAGAAAGCTGATTAAAGTTTTTTTTCCCCCGAAATGTTTGTAGTTTTCTATACTCTTTGCAATTTTAAAAAAAAATTCTAAATATCAATAGGAACTTAAACAACTTTAATAGACCAATTAGATTATGTATATCAATTTCATAAGGAATTTCGATTTCTCCCTTTATTAACCATATCAGTTTTATCATCTCTGTCGAATAGCTATTTTCGTATTCTATTAAAAGAAAGGTTTAATCAAGAATATTCTACGGTAGAGGCCAGCAACCTACGACCCGCGGGAATCTTCTTTAAGGACCCGTTGAATGTCGATATAGCATTCGCTTGGATTTCCTGTAAACATACAGTTTATAGTTCTCTCCACCATCTGAGAAATTGAAAATCCGGCCGGCAAGCATAAAAAGGTTGCTGAACTCTGTTATAGGGTATTCAAACGGATTGATATTAAGAATAAATTCGCCAGTGATGATTTTACTACAACCAAAAAACCAATTCATAATCCTAACTTATGGCCGGATACTCAGGAGATGTTATCTCTTTCAGCTTCTTCATTACTTTGTTACACAATTTTAAGGTTAATTATAATTCAAAAGTGGTAGAACTTCAAATCTTATTTTATGATATAAGCGCTTTATCCTTAAGTAAAATTTATTATGAGCTCAACTATAAAAGCACAGAGCAAATTCGAGATTGAGCAAGCACACATCTTTCACTCGGATAATTTTATAGAAAAAATGCATTTCATTAAAATGATATGAAGATTAAATTAATCGGCGTAGGAGATTAAATTTTCATTTTTGAAGTACAACTCATAAAAATCATTATGGTGATTTTGAGGGTTAACCTAACGAAAGTGAAAGTATTAACCCTAAGAGCAATAGTTTTAACGCTAAGAGCAATAGTTTTAACGCTAATCATAAATAGAGCAATAGTTTTAACGCTAAGCTTAGTTAAATGAGATCAATCCAAAGTTCATGAGAATTTATAATCGCTTCTAATAACAAATAAAACAAAGAAAAATAAAAAAGTGACTATAATTAGCGAAGAAATTTCAAAGTGAGAACTACTTATATTCCTTCACAAGAATCAGCATTAAATTTTAAAAAACTGCCCATCTTCCAGAAACTCATCACAATCTAACAGTTTACCGGTGTACAAACAATTCAGCGATTTATAATAATTTTAATAAATGCTTTTACGATCCTTAAAGCATTGATCCAATAAGAGCCCTTGTTGGTTACGAGTAGATTTGAAATATGGCGGCAAATGCTTACATTAGCTCTCATCGAAAATTGTTTCAAAAAATCTTTATTGAAAAGCACTTTATTATTATTTAATTTAATTTGGTATACAGATATTATGTTATTCTGTCACAGAGAATGGCACGGACATTTAAATATCACAGAATAAGTTTGAAAAAATATTTTTTCCGCTGCGACGCGAATATATGGAGAGCAGTTTCAATAAATACTTGAATCATATTTATAAAAATAAATTTTCTTTAAAAATTAACCAAAGAATACTAATAATAAACTAATACCTTCGTCTGAAGCCTTTTTTTTTTTTTTAATAATTATCATCTCTGAAGTAAAAAATTCTGCAAGTACATATAAACGGATGAAGTAATTTGATGAAAAATTTAAAAAATAATAATTGAATTAAATAATACCACATTGAAGTGCCAGCTTCTTCACGCGTTACTTTAATTCCTCGTACGTCATTTCCTTGTGTGCCGAGTTCATTTCTCCTGTTTCCTCTCTCGCGATCTTCCCCTTGGAAATAAAGACGGAATCAAGGTGAGACGTTCTTACATCAGAGCTCTTCTTTTTCCCATTACAATTTATTCTCATATCTCAGAACAATAATTATGGCCTCGATTCGACGAAAGGTATCGGCTTGTGGAGGGTCATTCGAGCGAAAGGAAAAAACAAAAATTATCAGCATCTATTGAATGCATAATAGAAAAATCAGACGAACAAGCGATGACATTTATTTTGCTGTCCGTGACATTTGAAATTGTCCGATTTCCTCATTAATAAGCAACAACATTAATCGATCATTGATAATATCACTTTCAACTGCTAATTTATTCGCGCCCTTTCAGAAAGCTTTTTATCTTAAATTTATCTTGGGATTTTTATAACATATCATGTAAGAGAAGTTCATCTTCAAACGCAACTTTTCTGCTAAATATATCTTGTACAAATAAATTCCTTAGGGAGTCTTAAAAGTGACCCTCATTCAGAAACTATTCTTCAACAGCCTATGGAATGTGAAAATCATACCTTACATTTATAAATAAATCACTCTGAACAAAGATAAGAAAAATACCAAAAATCACATCGAAATACACGTACTTTCATAATTCGGATGTACATTATTGCTAAGTTTCCTTCATCAGCGAATCATCAGCCCTAAACAAAGTTTTCTCCTTTTCCATGAACTTTAACTCGGAGTTTTATAGAATTAATAGGATTTAACATAATGAAAGAATACATGGATATTCATCTAAACTGACTAAATAGAGAAATGGTATTCATTACAAATACCCCAAATTATGTAAATTTGTTATACTTAATTACTTAAAAGAGTAATAAGGAATAACCATCGGAATCTAGCAGAGTTTAAAGGCAGTAAGATTATAGTTTTGGCACGAAGATAACTACGGTAAATGACTAGCGAATAACGCTCCAAAAATAATGCAAATGTGACTTAGCCACGGACGATAGAACACGTGGTGAAAATGGGCGGTGAACGTGAATACCTTTGACGGATGTCGCTTGCCATACCATCGTTCACTACGAAGTAATACATCTATCACCAGTGGCTGAGTCACTGTTCCTTTATGAAACTACGCCTCGCATGAGCACGGCAGCAAAAAGACTGGATCATAAGCATTCTGGAAACAGTGTATTCGGGAAGCAGCCAAGATGGTGAATTATAGTAAGTTGCATCTTTCTAGTATATCCAGGGTTTCCTCTTCATCGTCATGCAGCTCTCGAATAGACAATTATTCTAGTTCCTGAATGATCATCTGCATTTCTACCTAATGAGTATTATTTCAAAGCACTCTATGTAAATAATGAAGACATGTCTCAAAAAGATATTGCCATAGTGCTTAGGAGTGTTAATTAGCAATGATATGTGGAGGATTCTTCATACTCAAATGGTCTTCAAAATAACCGGAAATCCATCTTTTAATATATTGTTCGGATATAATGAACATTTTGTTGTTTTGATGCGTAGATCTCCAATATTTCAATGAATTTCTAATTACCGTATCGTAAAATAGGAATCTGTAAAGTGAAATATGCATTTATAAAAACTCAAAGATACGGTTTTGGATATTCAGTACAAGTACATAAATATGGTCTGCCGACATTTGATCATTTCATCATCTGCCCAGCAACAAAATCTGCTTGCCGGTCACCATGTATTTCGTGGAAAGCTTACGTTCTTAATGATAGTTTATAAAATTTTAAAGACTGAAAATAGAACATCAGTTTGGCGTTTGATGAATCCTGTATAAACCTCTAAGATATTTACCTACATGAAATTTTATATACAGTATTATTTCAAAAGTGCAGTATCGCTACGATACAGCATAAAGAATAAATCGGGAAAGAAAAGTGAAAATTTATTCTTTAAGTTCTCACAAAGGCTGAAGAAAGCGGCTGTCTAAATTTAGTAAAAATGAACCAGAACATAAAAATAAGAAATCTGTTGTGAAGTACACTAAGCTTAGCAAGAAGAGCTATATTAATAAACCAGGCTCTAACACATAAAGCGTCTTTTGTTGTGACGACTATCTAATAAGACTAAAGCTGGCTCAGTAAAAATGAAATATTAATGTGACATAGTGGTCTCATCGTATAATGTAAATATATGTTGCAATGTCGAAACCTGTCTTATCAAATCATTTCTTCTGAAAACAACATAAGCGTTAAGCAACGATAATGCCCAGAAGAATATTTATGTGCGCTGACTATAGGCTGTTGCCGCAGTGCTCCCTCCCTTTTTTTGCAACACCCAAAAAAAAAAAAAAAAGCGCAAGTAAATTTTTCTCAATTTAAAATGACCCTCACTCTATTATATTGTTTCGTTCTGTTGTTTTTTTTAAATGAAGGTATGACTCAAATTACTCACCCATTTTTTTTTTTTTTACATAATACCAGCAAGTTCAAGTCAAACAAGCATAACTATTGTGAATGCCAAACTTCTAAAAAAAAATATATGGAATTTAAGAGCGCACCTCATTTCGTCATAAGAATATTAATG
The DNA here is from genome assembly GCA_023313115.1 of Rhysida immarginata. Taxonomy (NCBI): domain Eukaryota; kingdom Metazoa; phylum Arthropoda; class Chilopoda; order Scolopendromorpha; family Scolopendridae; genus Rhysida; species Rhysida immarginata. The sequence continues at coordinate 435,904 of JAHWFO010074831.1, read as the reverse complement.
AAAAAAGTATTTAGTATATTTAAGCCATCTCGCGAATGGTCGGTGATGATGTCCACATTATTATACGTAATTTCATGATTGTTACAAGGGTAAAACATATTTCCCATATTGTACGGGAACCCAGAACACGAAACTTAAATAATTTCTAAACGGAGTATTTTTTAGGAGGACTCGTTGAATGGGCTTTGATTCTGTATGGCAACCCCTTTAGTCGATCTTTGAACACTACGAATTGCAGATTCCAAATAAATCCGCTTCGCCTTTTGTATATGGATGATCTCAAGTTGTATACCCACTCCCGAAGACAAATGCATTGCTTATTGGCTATCATCGTTAATTCATGAAACTAGGCTTAAGCAAATGCTAAGTCGTTCTCACCTTAATCGTAAGCACTGAACGATACCGTATAGGTTGAAAATTTGCCGAAAAATCTTAGAATACCAGTTAGCTGGGAATATTACAGCTTAGAGGAATCAGCATAGGAAGATTGAGGCTAAACTAAAGAAGGGCTTCTCAGCATGTGTCACTACCATTCTTACGGAACTGAAGTGCAATAATCAACATTTTCCCTATCCCTCTGCTGACCTACTCGTTTGAATTGGTTGAATGGACTAAGATTCGGAAGAAGGGTTAATCGTTGATGAGATGCGACGTCTAAGAGCGGCGATTGAACGAATCAACCTATCACCTTCTGAAGACAAAATGAGTGTTATCGACATCAAAAATCTCCATGACAAGCAAATTCACGACCTAAGAATGTATTCTGAAAAGAGAAGTAACTGGTTTGGAGAAACAACTGGTTTCGTGCTTACCATACAAGATCGAGTGAAGGTAACACGACAATACAGGAAATACATCCTGAAGGGAGATATCAGTGATGAGACTTGCCGAAGATGTTATGCTTCATCGGAAACCATCGAATACACCGCAGGAAGTTGTCAGGCTCTTACGAGAACAAATTATATTGAAAGACATACCGAAAATCTTCTATGAAACTTACTGAAACAAAATCAACATATTACAAAAATCAACTGGCAGCAGTTCTAAACAATGACAGGTTAAGCAGTACTGGAATAATGAAATAATAACCAATCGATAATTTCCGACGATCGACCACATCTGACTATCATACAGGGTGAACATAAAGTCTTTACCTGATAAAGAAAATTAATAAAAAAATCTAGGTCAGGTCTTCATCTCAAAAAGTTTTTCTTCACATCCTTATACACTTCAACATGTGCACCTATCGTAGCCCCTAGAACATCTAGATGATATTTAATTTCTTGCCACATATGTTTTCTGTTACCATCAATATCCTAACCGTTATTCTTGCCTTTAATGTGTTCACACCGGGAACCGGTGTAGCAAACATGTATCCTTAACATATTCCTAGAGGAAAAAGTTTAAGGGTGTTATATCCGGAGAACGTGGAGGCCATGCAGTAGGACCGTATCTTCCAAACCGTCCTGTTGATAAATTACCCATGATTGATATTCAGAACGCATTGAAACTTTCTCTCTTATAGACGCCATTTTCAATATGACCGATATTAGCGCAACCTATATCGCTTCGGCTCCTAGCATACCAGCAGTTTAAAAACTTTTTCAGATGGAGATCATAATGCAAAAAAAAAAAAACCAAAAAAAAAAAAACAACGTATGTATCTATCTGACATAATTTTTTTACTAACTTTTTTATCAGATAATGACTTTATATTCACCCTGCATATAAGGAAAAAATAAGCTATTTTTAATTGACATTGATGCAGCTCAGCCAAACCTGTAAAAGACATGGACTACTAAGCTCGAAAAAATACAGTGAGCTTGTATATAAAGCTAGACAATTATGGAAGATGAAGAAGAAGGCCTTCATACTCATCATCCTGCGTACCACTGGAGTCGTTCCGAAGACTACTACCTAAGAATCGCAAATGCTTAATGCCGCCCATTGCCTATATCGCTTACAAAAGGCTGTACTTTTGGACACATAAGAAATCAGAAGTTCCATAGGAGAAGCAGCTGTCCTAAACTTACAATTCGCTCATCTTAGAGTACCGATTCTTTTGCTGCTTATAAAGGTTATAGTGTGAGAGCGTTTGGGCAATTCACTTATAAGATGAAAAGTGATTTTCGTAGGGGTTTTTTTTTTGTCTTATATAGCATAAAATATGGTAATAATCACATTTCGTTATCTGTCCTTACTGAAAAAAGGGTAAAAGTGCTATAATGTAATTTTTAAGAAAATAGAGGATTATTGGTTTGTTTGGAGGTTCATTTTTTTCATGTAATTTATTAAATGCGACGTAGCTTTCTTATCGTCGGATACAGTGTTTAATTAAAAACATAAGGAGTATACTTCATTAATTCTTTGGGAATGAATTCAACAATTTAAACTAATATTTCGAATAATTATTTATTCGAAAGACCAATATGAGATCAAGTGCGGGATGCTTAAATTTAAAGGCGGACCCAAAAGAAAATCTGACTGATTTTAGCTCAGAAGAAAACAAAATAATTATTAATAAAATATTATTATTATATGCTCAAAACTTTTATTAAAATTAAATGTAAATTTTAAAATATATGCATCAAATAATTTAAACCATTCGAATTAACAAATAAATTAGATATTAAATAATAATTCTATGGAAGAGAAATGATTCTGTTTTTCTTTTATATTTTATATTCGAGAAGTAAAAGATGTAAAAAAAAGATGATCATCATAATGAGTAGAATAAAGTTCCTTTCCAAACAAATGGCTTACTATATGATCTAGTTGAAATATGAATAGTGCTGTTCAAAATCTTTAATTTTTTTTCCGTCTTATCTGTGATAAGAGATAACTATTACAACATGCTTAGTATGTCGATAATGTCATAATTTATAGTAATCCTTTAAAATGGCCAATGCTGCTAAGCCTGTACAATATAAATCTTCTGAGCGTTTTTTAAACACGGAAATGCAATGATGCGCGAATGTCCTCTTAACTCGGATGCGTTTCCTTTGAAAAGACAACGCTTCATTTATTTCTTTTTCTCTTTGCGCGTTTAACCTTAACATCTGTGGCACAATTGCAGAAAAGAATTTCATCTTCCTTCTGAAAAATTCATGAGGGTTTTGTCATTAATTATCAACCCCCCCATCTTGACTTTTAACCATTTCTTTCAAACACTTCCTACAAGAGAGTTGCATTTGTTCGTCGTAAAATCGGAGCTAGAATCTGAATGATACAGTCAGAATCCGAATGCATAAACTTGCTTTGGTTCTTTTCGGAATCTCTCTTTCGCTCTCATTCTCTTTCTTTTTTTTATTATTCGCGTAGTAAAATTGAATGCAATAGCAGAAAGTGAAAGATAAGCGAAAGGGAGAGAGCACAAGGTTGGAGGAAGGGATCATAGAAATACAAACTCTATAAATCGCCAAAAGGTTTAGGGCAATGGCCTTCAAAGAGCGAGGCAAACAAACATCATCATCATCATCATCGTCATCATCATTATCATCATCGGAGTGCGACAGCCAATGAATGCTGGGAGAGTTCTCTTCGTATCCACACAATGTCGCACCGCCAGAGAATGAAATTGAAGGCTTTCTCTCTCTCACACGGGGGATTTCTTCTCCCCACCACAACACGCAAAAAATGATAATGATAATATATTTGAAAGAGAAAAAAACATTCCTAAGGATAATAATGAACGTGAATTAAATTCCACTAAGCTTCTTTGGAAATCTTTTATTCTTTACCAATTGGATTGTTTCGTCGATGCTACATGGCATTGGCGTGTACGAAAACTCCAACTTTCTCATCTGAACAATTTAAAAAAAAAACCACCAACAACAACCAACTTTCTTTTAAAGAAAACTACAACAAGAAACGAAAGAGCAAGTGATTGTGAAAACGAAAAAAAACAACGTATAAAGTGAAATTAAGAAAAATTTTAAAGGTTAGAGTAGGAAGTGCATTAAAGAACTCTCTTCATGCAAAATAAAGATAATTCAAGCAGACACTCCAAATGTTGGAGTTCGAAATATAATTGAACTCATTAAATTGTTAAATTATTTTCGTGCTGGCTTCACAGAAGAGAGCCTTATTACGATGGAAACGGAGAGGCTATTTGAGAAATAGACCCCGGAAACAACTAATCTGCGATATATAAAATTAAGAAAAAATTACTTAATTGCAAACGACCTCACTTAACGTAATTAAAAGATATGAGGGAAAAAAATTACCACTAGCTTTTGGAGTAAGAAAAAGTGTATTTTGACATTCGGGTTTCTAAGGAAAAGTAATAAAATTTAATATCAATGTCTGAAGTCTTCGCTCACAATATGGGTGAGGTATATGATGTAATAATTTGAGATATAATGGTTTAAGGAGAACTTCCAAAATTGTGATATAATAGATATCTCGTTTTATTTCTAAATAAGGAAGTATTGTTAACTTTTTAAAAATATATTTTATCTAATTCAGAAGAAGCGAACATAACAGATAAATCTTAATAAGATATCATGTATGTTATAATAAATTTAAAAAAAAATTCTATTTACATTGTATAAAACGAGCATTTCATTTTGTCGCTATCTTCTTAAACAGTTGTTTTAAAGCAGATGTAAAAACACCTTCCCTTTTGTGTAACAAGATTTTGCAATATCAAGACGCGCCTTGACATAGAGCGCAATGGAATTTCCTAAAAGGTCTCAGTGAATGAGAAGAGCGATCGGCGGGCCGCTAAGGGCGAACGGATGAGTACACATTTCAAAGGCAAATGATAATTCCTGATAAATGAACCGTAAATGCAAAACAGAACGGATCTCATCTAGTATTCTAATTACTATCTTTAAAAGCAATGTTCACGTATAATGGTGGCCCTCATTTCACCGATACCTATGCAACCGCTATATTGCGTATACCACCCATCCACCAGCTAACAATTATCTAGTATTTTCAAAGTCATTAAACTATATTAACCTTCGACTTTTAATCTTTAGACCCTTATTCTCCTCCTCCCCTCAAAGATAGACGGAGGTCAGGGTTAAGTTCCTCCCCCTCATTACTTTCGTTCTCTAAAACAAATAAACGGCGGATTAAAAGAAAGATATCAATTTTTTATTCGTTTCTTCTTCCGGTGTATTACGTAATTATGGTTATTCAAAAAATTTCTTCGCCATAAATTTCTCGTTCATTAATAAATATTTCAACGAAACACACCTGAGAATCCTTTTAGATTTTAGGAATTAAGAAATGTAGAAATGTTTTGCAGAAAATTAAAATTTCTATTGTAAAACTAAATTCTAAATAAAAATCCTAATTTACTTGCCCTTTTATTTAGAATTTAGTTTTTTTCGTAATTTCGCCAATTAGCACTATCATGAGGAACTTGTAGGTACCCTCCGACGTTCATAAAAAAATCGCCTCTTTTTAAATTATATAATCAATTCTGTAATGAGCGCAATATAAAAAGAAGCAAAACAAAAGAACCATTAACATGAATGACATTCACTCAAGCAGTTTAAGAATCCACTGGACCAAAGAAACGGTTCTATGGTAAACAATAACTTCAAGTTTTTCCCTATTTGTCTATTGAAAACAAGAAATAAACCTGGCATGCATTTATATTAATTTTATTCTTAAAATTAGGAAAAAAATTCAAAGCAACAAAGACAAATTCAGATTGTTCACTAATTTTTAATTTCAAGTACATATAGCACTATCAGCTTTATATATACCGACCAATGAATTAAAACATTTTATTAGGCGTACTTTAGCGCGAATTCAGCATGTATGCGATTGGGCATGTGATGCTCCTGGTATCACTCCTGAACAACTTTTGCACCACTGACGTGCAATTGTCGTCTACAAAGCATCCATCATCTACATAGAGATAAATAGAAAATGTACGAGGATTGTTCCGAAAGTAAGTTTCATCATTTTTTTTCACACGAAAACTTTATTGCCAAAAAAAAATACAGCATGGCATCATGAACTATACACCTTGCACTATTTTTCGACATAGTCGCCACGGACATTGAGACATTTGTCGTAGCGTACAATCAGTTTGAAGAAAGAGTAGCAGCAGGCAGACGTACCCGAGGCTATCTGACCTTGTGTGAGCCTTGCTACGTGTGGTTTTGCGTTGTCGTCCAAGAGCACAACACATATACTTAAGAGACCTGGTCTCTTTCGTCGAATGGCGGACCTGAGTTTGGAGAGGGTGTCGCAGTACGTGCCGCATTGATGGTCCCTTGATGGAGGAAATCAATGAGAATCACGCTTTTCGCGTTCCAGAACACTGTTGCCATAATCTTTCCTGCGGAGGGTGACACTTTGAATTTTTTCCTCACCTGTGAACTGGGATGCGACTACGTTGTCAGTACACGTCTGTCTGCCATCGTGATTTGTACTCGAATAGCCTCGGGCACGCATGTCAGCTGCTATTCTTTCTTCAAACTGACTGAACGCTACGACAAATATCTCAATGTCGGTGGCGACTATGTCGAAAAATAGTGCAAGGTGTACAGTTAATGATGCTATGCTGTATTTTCTTTGGAAAGAAAGTTTCCGTGAGAAAAAAATCAGGAACTTACTTTCGGAACAACCCTCGTACTTGATAATTAGTTAAACTTTAATTCACACAACCTTCTCTCGATATCAATGGGCATATTCTATACCAGCAAAACACACCCAAAACTATAATACTTCCTTGAAATCTAGGAAAATATAGACCAGGTAAGCCGCAGCTACTGATTGATGAGGTCCCCCGCCACATTTTCTTCCGATCATCGGTGCAAAACGATACCAAACAAGTTATAATGTGATTCATCTAACTCCATACATATATTTTTTCCAATCGTCTAAGCTTATTGTCCATTGAAATCGTCCCTTAAAAACATCTTGCGCATACTTTAGTTCGATATGGTTGCAGAACGACAATATTGAATTAATCTGTCAATTTTTATACATTTAAAGTTCTGTTGCTTTTCAAATGGTGTCGATCTGTGGTCACATATCGTTTTTGAACGGTAATTTATTCTTTTATATCGCGGCACGGATTTTTTTTTCGTGCATTAAATACCTTAGGGATCTCCCTTTTAAAATTCCAGCACCCTTTATCAGCGCCGCATGCATACTTTTATGGCGCAGCATCATTATGAAGCTTCATAGGAAGTGAAATCCCGGGCCTCTCTATTTCTTTTAAAATGGGGCTCATAGAGATGCCTCAGCTTGCGCTTAATGCGCCATATGGTAAATGAGTTCCTGCCCACAATGACCCTCTTTTCAAATGTTGAAATATCCTTCGTTTTCACCATTGTCAGAATGAGCACTGTCGGTTATTGCTATGCAGTATTTTTAAATACAATAGTTGCAGAGGCCACATGGTTATGCTCGTCATTACTTAATTTGCATTGACTCATTGGGTGACCGTCATTATTTAATTTGATTAAGTTTTCTATTCAGTTGTCGGTATGTGTAAGAGTTCATGACTCATAATTTGTTTAGCCTTAAACATATTAATTTATTTGAGTAAAACAAGCTGCAACTGATAGTGTAGTGGTACAGACAGATAATACGGTATTTGTTAACGATGGCTCTTGCAAAATCTTGTCATTACTGCACCATACAGGCGAAAAGTATGTTTCTCCTTAGAAAGACGTGTATAAGTATAAGTTTATTTTTACTAACCAGCACCGCCTCCAATAAGGAATACGGCAGCATAAAATAATTCGTAGTCTGGCAATGCGCCATACCCCCCCCCCCCCCACGTTCTTCGAACTACACGCCTTCGGATTTTTTTCTTGGGGTCATCTGAAGAACTAAATGTGCCGATACCCTATCGTAGATATTAATCAACTTAAGGACATCATTCTGCAGGAATTGGACATTTTTCCAGCGTACATATTCCAAAAATGTTGTGAAAATGTCTCCCTTCGCCTGCAGGGTTGCATTGACATGGATGGGACATAAGACAACCATATCATGAAGAACAGATTGTAGAAAATCGATTGAATTATCAATTGAGGCTTAAAGTGTTGAAATAAGTTAACTTAGGAATATTTTTCACTAATTTCATTCATTTATTTAAAAGCTAGTTTTACAAAATGTGGGTCGTGAACTTTAGACCATCCTCTACATCTCAATTTTAATATCAATTTTTAAAAAATTAATAAATGATTTCATTTTTTATAGTGACGATCTTAAAGACTAAGGATATTAACCTTGGCTCTTCCGTTCACTATGACCGGATCTGTGGATTTAATCTTTTATAGCTCTTTTATGGAAATGTTTTGAAATTTCTTTAATAGATTACAAACCTGTCCAATGATGGACGTGTTTATGGAGTTTCTTATAGGTCGATCATAAATGCATTGACAGTTCCCTGTTCACTAACAGAATAACGCAGATATTTTTATCAACGTATAGAATAATGCTTCCATGCTGCCTTTAATTAAATTGGAACAAAATGGTCTTCTTACAGAATACTCAATGTTTGCTTTTTTTTGATTATATGTATTACAACATTCGTCGTAATTAAAACAATTTTTTCCTGTATTAAGGAATTATAATTGGAGTATGGTTATTAAAACATTGATCTTGTATTACTGACAATCTTTATAATTAATTGTCTTAGAAGATAAACAAATGTAATAACATAAATTTAAAAAAAAAAAGTGTTCAATCAAAATGTTGGAATTATTTTATATCCTTTTTTAGAATATTCTGCAATGCATGAGTCGATCTACAGCCACATTAATTCAAAATAGCTGAATATAATCAAAGATATCTATGTAACTGACTAATCGCGGCTGAACAAAAAGCAACTGATCAATAGAATCCGGGGTTCGTAAGAATCTTTTTATTTTTTTTATTTTAATTAAAGATTTGCGAGAGTTTTTGGATTACATCATATATAAATTTATTTATGTAAATACAAAATTTGAATTATGATCATGTATTTTTAAATTTCAATCGATATTTGCCGCTAATGTACACTGTAGTGTCAAAAGTCAAGTCCTATTCAATATTGTGTGGGACCTCCTTTTGCCCGGCGAAGTGCAACAACTCGACGTGGCATGGACTCTACCAGTCGGCGGAAGTCCTCTGAAGAGATGTTTAGCCAAGCAATCTCGATAGCCGCCCGTAATTGCGTGAGTGTTGCAGGTGTAGGCTCATATGCAAGAATGGATCGTTCGAGAATAACTCGAATATGTTCGATGGGGTTCATGTCTAGCGAGCTAGGTGGCCAATTCACTCGTTGAAATTGTTCAGAATGCTCTTCAAACCAATCGCGAATAATGTTGACCTGGTGACATTACGCATTGTTCTCCTGGAACATCTCGTCGTTGTTAGGATGCAAGAAGGCCATAAATGGCTGTAAGTGGTCACCAAGCAGCTGCACATAACGATTTCCAGTCAATGAGAGGTCCAATTTGATCAGAGGACCCAAACCTTGCCATGTAAACATGCACCACACCATGATGGAGCCTCCATCAGCTTGCACAGTGCAAGCTTCATAACAACTTGGTTCCATGGTCTCATGGGGTCTGCGCCACACCTCAACCCCACCATCAGAGCTTGCTCCAACTTGAATCATGACTCATCGGACTAAGCTGTGTGTTTTTAGTCAACTAAAGGCCCAATAAATATGTTCGCGAGCCCGTGCTTCGGGAGGTCCATCCACTGTGAGCCTTTAATTAATTTTTTTTTCGAATTTTCATTAAGAATTTTTACTGTATTAATTCTAAGCGTTTTCATGTGTTTATTTTTAAGATATTGCCAAATTTAATCAAAAAAAAAGTCCAAGCCACGCCGCCGAAGCCGTGCTATGAGTAAAGGCATTCTTGTCGGTCTTCTGCTGCCATATCTCATCAGTGCCAAAATTTCGCTGCACTGACCTCATAGACACGTTTCTTGTACTCCTCTCATTGAACGTGGCTGTTAATTAAAGAAGTGACGTGTGTTTGTTGCAAAGGATCATTCTGCTCAGATTTCGCTGGGCCGGAATATTTACCAGCCATGGTCGGCCACAGCACGTCCATGCTGGGAGGTAATGCCTGAAATGAGGTACTCTCTGTACACCCTTGAGAATGTGGATCGAGGAATGTCCCATGCGTCTAGCTCCAAATATCATTCCGCGTTTAAACTCTCATAATTCTCGTAGTGTAGCCATAGTTATAAGACGTTTCAGACGACTACTAATTGTCGAATTGACAGTACGGATAGCGCTCTGCCTATTTATACACCTTTTACGCGATGCAAACGACACCTGAAAATTTGCATATGACATTCCCATGACTTTTGGCACTTCAGTGTTAACGTTTTACTGAGATTATGAAACGGATGTTAATTCACTCTGTTTCATGTGTAAATTTTCTATATATTGTTTGTTTATTTTGCGTAAAGATTTTTATAATTCTAAATTATGACATCTGTTTATCAAATTCCTCTTGGTGTAAATAATATACTTCATTTTCTGTTTTTATTCCTATAATAATTTATCGGCCTCGATGGCTTAGTGGTTGCGTGATCGCCTCTGATGCCCGAGTACGCGGGTTCGATCCTGGCCGAGGACGACGTTAAAGAACCCTTGCGAGGCAAAATTTGCGGCCCCTATAACGCCGTCCTGAAATGACCATAGCAGTTGAAAAGGACGTTAATACCAAACAAACCAAACCAAACCAACCTATAATAATTTATTACAATTTTAATATAAATGTCACTATTAACTCTTTGTTCTGTTGTTTTATTCTATAGTCATATTGAAAAAACATTAGCGACTGGCAATTACCAAGGAAAAAGAATTTTATTTAAAATTAAAAAAAAAACCCAACAAAAATGGTTTACAATAAACTCCGTGTAATTCGAATCCGTCTAATTCGAATTATCGCTTAATTCGTATAAATTGCAAGGAACGTTTGAAATCCTTCACATTTAATGTAAAATATTACCGCATAATTCGAATTATCGCCCAATTCGAGTCAATCATCAAGTACATTTAATACAAACTAATGTATTTTTCATCGCCTAATTCGAACGCCATAGTTACTCCGAAAATAATTTGTGACTAATTCCCAGATTGAACTGAACAAGCACATGCGGAGTTTTTCACAGTAAGTATTTGTAGCTTTCACAGTTTTTAGGTTTATCTTCTCTCTCAATTAACTTTGATTTTTATTTCGATAGCTTAAAATAGCTTAAAATTATTTTTTATTTTATTGAAACATAAAATACAGGTACAATTTACCATAGATTTAATGTAACATAGATATAGAGGAATTTGTATAATCTGTAATGAATTTGTTGGGCGTACGTGTACTGTATAATCTGCATCCTATATGGCGAACAAAAGAAAAGCATATGATGAGATCGACGACTCTGTGAGAGACTGATCAATGAACTGATGAAAAAATATTCCAGCATTCTTGTTCAAAAATCAATTACCGATTACATGTATTTTTCAAATGTTTCTTTTCATTGTTTTTTTTTTTCAATACATGTACATATGATTACTGATTACCCATAATCCAAAACACATAGTTTTTATTTTAGTGTGACCAATATCGCATAATTCGAATTATCGCCTAATTCGAATTTTTTTGTTGGTCCGTTTGAATTCGAATTACACGGAGTTTACTGTATCAACTTTATAATAAAATATCGAAATTTATAAAATTTATTTGAAAAACAATAATAAAACAAGCATCTATAGTATTCATTTCGTTCTATCTTTTACTAATTTTCATCAAACAATGTTTTAAAAATTCATCCGAATACCTTAACAAAATGGATCTAACGGAACGAGCATGAATGTTGTGTCAGCGTTCGTCATTACCTTCGCAAACATTCTGCTTTCTAAGTAAAGAACATTTGAATACCGACCAAGAAAAAAAATGCCTCGAACATTAATGAAATAATGAGATTTTGCGTCTAGATCAATTTTAATGCTGGTGGTCATTTTTCTTAAACTTGTGGCTTGACCATTGCTACCATTTGACGGACCATTAATTAAGTTTTCTATTTTGGTGCTACTTCTGACACGAAAGGCCATAAAATTGGAGGAAGAAAGAAGGTTACACGTTTTAAAGGAAAAGTAATTAAATAATAATAGTGAGGCATGACCGATGGGGAAAGCAAAGAAAGGAGCCTGAAAAGTGAAGATCTTCAATAAATGAAAAGACGGGTGCCCCAGGTCGAAAGAGCAAACAACAGACAGGCCTATTATAATTGCATTTGTAGAGATACTGCGTAGAATGTATTATGTATGTCCAATATTTTTACATCTGACAGAAATCATTAAATTTCAATGAAAAAAAAGATTACCTGTTATTACTTGATCAAATCGAATACAACTAGTAAGGAAACTTTATTGTAAAAAAAATATAAAAAATAAAGTTTAACGTCTGGAAAATGTAAGGTTAATGCATATATTACTGAAAAAAATTGTTTTTGCATTTTAAATTTTAAATTTTTATTTTAACGAATTCTATGTTCATTGAAATCATTACCATGCAAGGCATTTGCGGGGGGGGGGGGTAAAAAGTTCATTATTCACATCGTTTAGCCATAAAACTACAAGCTCCCACTTCATTCTTAGGTTCACTTTTTATTTTATTTTCCGTTTTATTAATTTGCATTTCACTCGAATACAGCTGAATGTGAGAAAAGTGTTTTGACCGTTCACTGTGCTGCTATTTAACCTATGTTGTGCTTTTTTTTTTTTTTCTTAAAGGACCGTGGAAAAAAACCCCATTAATATTTAGCAACCGGAAGACGGTAGACGAATTCGGGAAAAGTGAATGAGTGACTGAGTATGTACCCACTTGGGACTATTCGAAATCAATTTCCCACATAGACAGGTCAACTGGAAAGGCTTCAAAGCTCCTCCATATTTTTGTAAAATCGTGTGGGAAAACGAATTCTCCTTCTGATTTTTTAATCGTCTCGTCATTTTAATTATTTCCGCTATAGTCTTCTTCTCTCTAAATTTTAATTTTGTTGGTTTGTTTCATATTTTAAGATTCTTTAATTACTTTTCTAAAAAATAAAACCCTGAAGTATGCTGTTCTTCTACCATATGAAATATAATTATTAGAATAATTTCATTTAATGAATAGTGATAACAAATTCATGCTATTTTCTATTATTCATAAGCCGCCGATCTGCATAAATAATTTTAAAAGTTTAAATAATACGAATTCGTTTCAAATGGGATATGTAATTTTTATATGCATTCAAAAAGGTTCCATCAGTTATAAAATGCGTGTCGTAAAGTGAAAATTTTTTTTTTACCATTGGAATTTTAAATTTAAAGGTAAATTCCCCTTTATTAAAAAATAAATGATATTAAATTTTTCATAAATTTCCTTCTTCCGTTGATTTATATTACTTTATAAATTAAAGATTTTTTAAAAGCAACTATTAATCATCTTCAATGTAATAAATTCCGAGATGATTATTAAAAACCAAAACAATACTGTTGATTCCTATCGGCCTTATTCACGGGAAGTTTGACGAGATCACTTTCATAATCGCACTGAATTGAATTTTATTACATGTTAAAGCATCAACCAGTACCTATTCTGAACCACAAGTATCTAAGATATATTCTTTTGTAGAAAACGTAAACTAGTGTTACATCATTCATACCAAGCTATCAGTTTTTATTTCTTTTCAGGTGACATTGGAAATCGTTCGAAGAAAAGCAGTCGTGAGCAGTTCTCCATAAAAGATCGTTTTTAATTAAGTCGTGCATTCTCCTTTTCTTAATATAAATCTTGCGACTGATGATTGAATCAAATGCCTCGTATGATAGCAGGAAACAGGAAGTCGTCTGTTTTGTTTTGTATACATTTTTTTGGTATCTGCTTGAAATCAAAATTGAGGAAAATGAATTCACGAAGCACTTATTTAAAACCCACGCCAAAGGGCACCGGTCCGCGTAACAGGACCCGACCTTCCATCTACAATATGCACTCTCTATAGGACAATTACAAGAAAAAAAAGGGGGAAATGCTCTTGGAAATGTCGAGCTCAGTATTTCTTCTTAACTGTCGGTGGGGAGAAGGAGAAAGGGAAATTCTTCCAACCGTCGGCTATTTCTTTTAATAATCACATCACAACCATAGTTTTTTTTTTTTTAATTTTAGAGAGGGAAAATTCACAAACCTAAGGCCATTGAATTATGGTTTGCCTAAACGTGAACTATGCCCTCCGGATAGAGGTTACTTTCAAATTCACGGTGATTTTCATCAAATGTCTTAAAACACCAACAGAGATTCACCAGTGAATAAGAATTATCTTCGTCTAAACGCAAAAAACGTGATAGGAATTCTGAACTGTAATTTTTCTTAAAACTGCATAAAATAAAAGGGAGAAGAAGAAGAAAAATAACAATAGTAAACTATAATTTCAGTTTATCTTATATACAATATTAATAGAGAAGGGGCTAGAATTTTTTTTGTTTATTTTATAAAAAAAATTATTTCAAAATGGGAAATAACAAAAATACTCATTACTATTATTATTACGTAAAAAATGTCACAACTTTCCAAAAATTACAAAGGACCTACATGTTAACTAAAATTTAAAACTATAAGTTTAAACATGATTTTTAAATTTAAACATACAACGCTAAGAAGCAACAGAGAGAATAAGGAATGGAAAATAACATAGGAACGAAAAAAAAATCAAGTAAAAGAAATGATAAAAAATTGAAGAAACGCTCTACAAGAATAAAAGGTGAGAAAATGAGCCAAATGGAAAAAGTACATAAAGGAACGACAACAGAAAAAAAGCAAAGCCAACAAAGGGCTTAATCAAAAAATAAAGAACCGAGAAAAAGGAAAGCCTTTCGTTTTTCGAAAGTATAAAGAGTGGATAGGTTTTGGGTTTGGAGGCTGTTAACTGTCACCTTTGCATTTTCTACCTACATAAACTGTTGCGTAACGTGGAAGTGACTGTTCGTTGAAAATTCAGTGACTGCAGTTGTGAGAAATCCTTGCAAGCATATTGTATCGTTAAGCGAAAGAGATGGATGCTTTATAATACATAATTTATTGACTGAGATGCATAACCGGTTTCGCCTTTTGTACCCGGCTTCTTCAAGTTGTGATAATAGTAAAGAAGTTCTTTTTTTAAATTTGAAATATAGTTGTTGTTTACATCTTTATTTCAAATTTAAAAAAAGAGCTTCTTTACTATTATCACAACTTGAAGAAGCCGGGTACAAAAGGCAAAACCGGTTTTACTTCTCAATCAATAAATTATGTATTGTAAAGCATCCATCTCTTTCACTAATATTAATGAATGTTAACTTTAAAATTTATAAGCTATGATCATTGGATGGAACGAATAAATACCAGGAATTGATAGCAAACTGATGAAGTCAAAACGAAACATTTGGAAAGGTCAAAAGCAACTCTAATAAAAGAATTCTTGTATAAGAAGGGGAAAACCTCTTACCACAAAAAACTTTCGAGATTTGAAATGTCGGATACATTTTTCGAAGATTATGCCTTCATTCTTAACGGCAAGAATGCGTTTCATATCTCGGATATTCTTTTTGGTAAGAAGTCTTCTTCCTTCCTATACAGACAATTCCACACAACAATTCATTCTTAGCTTTTCAAAGAATTCTTCACTTTTTTTTTTTGTTTTATTAAAGAGAGAAAATATTAGAATAACAAACATCACCCCAAAATATGATACCAGAGCATAAATCAGACTAAGAATAGTATAAGAATTTAAGCGTAGGGTATACTAACAATTTTTTTTGAGCCATATATCTTAGTAAAAATTACATGCTAATGTTATTTCCAGTGTGAATAATCTGAAGAGTCCAGAAGAGATTATTAGAAATAACCATGCTCAAATATTTTATGCCAAAAAACCGAAGTTAATGAATGGTAATCGATCATTTAGTCGATGGGAGAAAGATCATATTGTTTATTTCTTAATTTGAAGATCAAATATTGGCGTTTCTTGAACTCGAGTTAAGGAAACATAAAGAAACTTTCCTTCATTGCTAAGGGGTCATTTGTAGCAGAGCGTCTGGTTTATAAAATACAATAAAAACCACCTTATATACAGAACATTGTACGTATAATCCGACTGATATTTTTATGTCTATGTTAATTATAAAAACATCGTGATAATATCAGATATTAAAATTTTACAGGAGTAGGGATGCAAATAATAATAATAATAATAATAATAATAATAATAATAATAATAACAATAATAATAAGAAGAAAAAGAAGAAACTTATAAAAACTTGTTTTTCAAATTTTTCATCTTTATAATATGCGGTGATAGGGTAAAGTGCCCTAATATGGACTTGTTCCTAATAATGAGCTACACCATTTTTTCGTCAAGCTGGTGCTGCCATGCATCTATAACTGGAGGAGGTGAAAAGGCTTACGAGAACACGTGGTTGTGTGAAAATTCAAGTCTGTAGCTACGCAGCGAGTTACGCTACAAGCAAATATTGAAAAAAAGGTAGGTCCAAAGTTTTTGTTATATGAAACTTATTCTAGAAAACGTACATGTGACATGGATGAACCAAAAAACGTAGTTACTGCTATGTAGAGTACAAATAGAAGTTCATGTCACGTGATTAACTTTGGTGCTTATCGGCAGTGGGGTTGCGCAAATTACGTTGTAAACATGTCGATGAGACATACATATTATGGGCTAGCCCGTTTTAGGAACTGTGTACATTGAAGGTTCGTACAGGGAAGAGGAAGAACGGGAAGCGCAGGTCGTAACAGTTCCAATGCTATTCAAGTGAAATCGAAACAGCGCCACTGGTCTCCAACGGCCAGGCCGCTAAGGAAGGGAACTTCCGCTGTTGATAAACCCTCCCTCCGGCCTTCATGGTGCTGCTCCACAGGCTTCTCCTATCCCCCTCCCCACTCGTGCTGTTCTTTTGACCACCCTCTCGTAAATACTATTTTATTCCGTTCATTTAACGTTGGGCGTGCGTATCTCTTCATTTTCCTTATGTGTTCTTGATCTATTCTGAGTTGTAACGTATCAATGCAGCACAATCTGGCACCGCCTGTCTTGACTTGTCGGAGAAAAAAATAAAATCGGGCACTTAGTTGCCGGATTCGCTGATGACATTCGTTGAATAGAAGAACAACTGCCATGAATGCGCCGCGCAGAAACGGCTCTTTGAAGAAAACCAATCACCTTGTAGGAAATTAGATACAAATACAATTTTATCTAAAGAAGGCTAGATTAGAGAGAGTAGAAAATAACTGCTCCAATCTTGGAATTTTATGTTCACCTAATAATTTATTTAGTATGCAGTCACTTATTTAAAACTGTATTTTTCATCTAAGGCTCAGTTTCGATTAAAGTCGAAGCGGCCTGGCCGCTTGGATCGCTAATTACATCCGATTTCACTAAATCCCCCGAGCTTCGCTTCCCGTTGTAATTCTTCCCTGGTTCGTATTTGACGTTGGAATCTTAATAAAAATAATATACGGGCTAACAATAAAAATATTACGTTAGTTGCAATAGAAATGATGAGTTAATCATATTGCACGGTTTTTGGAAGGCTAATTTTTGCTTTCATTTCACAGATGTCGCTTTCGAAACCTTGGGACCAATCTGTCATGAAGGCAGCTATTCTTGCAATTCGCAACGGGGAAATGGGTTCTTTGAAAGCCGCGAAGTTGTACTCTGTTCCACGGACAACTCTTCAGCGGTATGCCAAATCTATGGAATCCCCTCCAGAAAACTCTATCAATATTTCTTTAGGAAGAAAAACAGTTCTCCCCTCGGCCCATGGTGATGCGGAATGTCTCATCTGTACAGGAATGTTTTCGGATGATCAAAACGGCGAGACCTGGGTGAGATGTCAGATGTGCCTGAAGTTGGTTCACAGTGCCTGTGCCGGGGACCCAGGGGGATCTTTCACTTGCGACATATGCTTGTAGAGCAAGGGCCAATAACTGTTTACATTGTCAATCTTTATTATGAAATTGTATTCCTAATACAGGAGTAGCCAATATTAGGAATGTCTAATAGCCCATATTAGGAACAGATGTTCCTAATATGGGCACTTGCAATGGTTTTTTAATCTATGTTATTTTACTCGTAATAAATGTTTTTTTACTATTTCCGGACTTGCATATGCTTACTCAGAAAATATACTGTAGGGATACCTGAAAGTGGTTACATTAAACAGTATGGACTCACTAAAAAAAAGTAGCCCATATTAGGGCACCTTACCTTATAGGATATCCTTTAAAAAAACGAAATTCAAAATGATTTTTAAAATTTTTAGTACTTTTAAAATTTGGGAGATATAGGTGGACAAAACACGATATTGTCGATTAGCTTTTACACAGCGAAAATACACAAAAATACAAAAAATTATGTAGTACTTCCATCGTTTGTTCTTTCCATTCCAGTACTTCGTAAAATGTACATAATCTAAATTAAGAATCAAAGTTACTCTGCATGAAGCAAGAGAATGGAAAAGCATGTGAGAAAAACGTTCTTCATGCGAATAAAAACGCTAATGGATTATTTCACTGGTCATTCATTTTAAAAGGAGACACACCAACTCCTGTTTCCGCATTACAACATCTTCATGAGCCATGAATGACTAACGACAACAAACCCATTGTACGCAAAATCTCTAAGTTGAATGCTAAAGCCATTCTGCATGCAAAATCACATGTGCAAGTTTGCATTTCAATATTAGAAATATTTACTTAGGACTAGCAAATAAGGAACTGCATCCTTAAAGTGCATTCCCATTTTCTTTCAAGTAGTCATGAACGGTTAAAGCAATCGTCTTTTCGCTGCTTATGTAAATATAATTATTTACATAATGTGATAAATTTTCCAGAAGATGAAAATGCTTTCTGATTTTTTTTTTTTAAACTGATATGTTTCAGTTGATATTTACACATGACCCCATAATCAATGACATCATTTCACGGTGTTTTCTCTGTTATGACACTTCGGCCTATTTTTAAACGTTTTATTCAACTATCATTGTTTTTAGTTCTACTACAC
Source organism: Rhysida immarginata (assembly GCA_023313115.1). Classification (NCBI taxonomy): domain Eukaryota; kingdom Metazoa; phylum Arthropoda; class Chilopoda; order Scolopendromorpha; family Scolopendridae; genus Rhysida; species Rhysida immarginata. The sequence goes on along the minus strand of JAHWFO010074831.1, from coordinate 416,878 downwards.
TTTCATCTAGTCAACGCCTTTTATTACTTGAAAGAGATAAAAAGCGATTAAAAGAGGGGAAAACATAAAAAAATTCTTTCTCTCTCTTACCAAACCCCGACGAGCTACAATTTGCTCTAGCGTATAGAATTCTTTAGAATGCTTGTATTGACTTAATAATTTCACACAACATTTAGTTATGGCTTTGCCACAACCATTATCTCGATGCTTAGATTCTTATTCACGCCATGGTCATGCTACATTTATGGATATGGAAGAGGAGAAGGCGATGATCATATTTATATCAACATCATCATCATTATCAACATTATCATCAAATTTAACTGCATATAAATAAAACAACAACCACAACAACTACTTTCAAAACCAAACGTTTATTAGAGGATGCTCTAATTTAGCTGAAAACATTACAGAGAAGAGAAAAAAAAAGTCTAAGTGGAAAAAAAGAGAAAGGGAGAATAATGGTGGTAATAGTGAGTAGTTTGGTGGTAGAAGGAGAAGAAAGAAGCCTGGAAGGGGCTGAGGAAAAGAAGGAAAAGTCGCCGGTACAAGGTGTACTTAGTTCCGGCACGCGTCCCTCCGACGGCCAAGCGTGGCTGCAGGGTCAAGTGCAGCACACGGAGAGCTAGCGAGAATGGAAAAAGAGAGGGGAAAGGGTTTGACGAGAAGGAGATGATGTTCACAAAAGGGAGTCAGTCCGTCAGCCCCCTCAGTGAAAGTTGTCTGCAGCAAACTCCCTTCATATTCTTCATTCAACAAAGGATAAACGCTTTCTCTCTTCTCTCGTTCCCTTTTTTTCTTCCTTACAGAATAAAATGAGAGCGAGATTTCATAATGACAATGAAAATAAAATTAATCCACACAAGGTAAAGAAATGATAACTTTTTATGTTGAATAAATTCTCAAGATTTTTTAAAAATATCGTTCCTAAAAAATTATGTTTATGGTTTTTAAATGAAAATAACGAGGCTGAAGAATGGATTAGCACAAATGAGTTCAAAAAAGGCAACATTCATTTCCCCCAGTTTGTGTGTATTTGTTTACAAGATCCCCACGGCCTCAGATTGCTCTTTCAGGCCTCTTGAAAAGGAAGCGTACGCAATCGACATTAGCGATTTCTTCTTGTAACCCGATGAAACTTTTTTTTTTAAATTAGCAATGGAGTGAAATTTACAATAATTATTAACATATAGCAAAATAAAATAAAAAATTTTTATACGTAATTATATATTAGATTTTCCATTGACTACACTGGCCAACAAACTTTAAGATTTTTCTTGTAACCAAATTCAAGTGGGTGATTTTTGGTAGTATTTTTTCTTCTTAATACGAATATAATTTTGAAATTTCTCTAGCACGCACAGATTTCTTTTTTTTCAATGAAATATTTTTAAATTATTCAGTGTTTGGGGCCTGATAAATTTTCTTGCGGCCCCAAAATATGGATAGTTCAACATTGCAGACATCCATTACTTTAACATAGAAGTCTCGAAGTGCATAACTTGGAAACGTGACGTGATAGAAAAAATCTAAAAGCAGATTCGGATTCTACATACAAATTACTACTAAGAACATTATGTGTGGTCATAGTTATAAAATGTGTGTTGACTAGTGCTATCAAATAAATTGAAATGGTGAAATGGTTTTCATTCGCACAGATCTCCCACTTTGTCATAAAAAGAAAAATAAAAAATGAAAAATAATCTCGAGGGGAGGATTCATAAAGAAAACTTTATAATTCAAAAATGGCTCATCAGAACCAAACAATTCTTTACAAAACTTTTTCGCCTCAATGACTCAATGAGAGGAGTTCATACATGTCAAATTTATTGACTTTGGTTCGCTATATGAATGCTACTGCCATTTCTTGATGTGAAATTAATATCTCTAAAAGGACTTAACCTTTGTCCTAAAAAATAGCCTAGGCACAGTTTAGGGAACCTTGTGACGGTGGATTAATTTCATTGGGTTCGGCTATTTGACGTTTGGGAGAATTTTTTTTTTTTTTTTTTTTTTTTTTTAGAAAATACTTCATGTCTTTTCGAATCATGAGTTTTTAAGTCGTTTTAGTAAAAAAAAAATTCATTCTTAATCAGTGGTCAGCCAATAATTTAATTTGATCTGCTTTACCGATAATTATTAAGCAATTATGTCATTGCAATTTTATTATGTTTTTCACGTTTCATATTGGGTGCTTTTAATATCGCGATAATTTCAAACTTTTTTGAAGTTAAATAAATTTTATTTAATTTAATGTACTTGATTCCAGTCCAAATTAGCTCTAAAATTGGTCACTAAAAAAGAAAATTATTCAAAAAAATAAGAATGTGCAACCTAGATTGTAGTCTGTATCTAAAGATTATTACAAGGTTTTTATTTTTTTATTTTTGGTTCCATTAGCATGCGCTCGAAATAAACCAAATATATCCTAAGTGCAGAATATAATTTTGTACATATAAGCTGTATTGATATACGAGTAGCATATCTGTTAAAAAAGTCTGAATCTATCTAATAGTAATATAGCTCTATAACCAGGACTGTTTCTACATTTGCGGGGCCATGTGCGAAATAGAAAAGCAGGGCCCCCTGAAAGTTAGTAAATATAACAATGGGACTCCGTGAGTTGGAGTCTTTTTTTTCGAAAATACAAATTTCTCTTAGACGTTTCCCATTTTACGAAATCGTCTGAGCAAACTATCGTGCGATTCAATTTTTTTTGCGCTTTGCGGGGCACTCAGTTTCGCCAAACGGACAAAATTCTCAACTCTGTAACGTATCGGAAAGAATTTATTTTACCTCTTCAAATTCTTCTCAATTTCAGGAATTTATTATACGAATTAAAAGAAATGACACTCTATACAAGATAAATCAAGAAAATGCTTATAGAGTTAGGCATGTTCTGCGTTTAAGAGTTTTTCAAGAGATTGCAGTTTTTCGATTAAGAACTGTTTATACCTATATTAACTAGAAAAAAAATTTTTTTAAAGTCTTGAAACATCTTGATCAATCCACACTCCAGAGCATGGGAATCTAAAGTGTGGAAGTTTGTTGGAGGTCAAAGGGAACTTCATCCCATGGATGCCTTTAAACCAGTCAAGCGTCTGACACCTTGATTGGTTAATAGAATGGGACAATTAAGAAGCAATTGAAAGTAAATAATAGCAGTTTCCCTTGGCATGTTCGTCGAGTAGGCAAAAAGATATAAGTGCAAATTCTTAGAAGCTAGAACCCAATCATAACTTATCAAAGATATAAAATAGTCATATACCTTAAAATGAAAGTAAACGCGAAAAATTAATAAAATTCTTTAAACTTTTTAGACTTGATAAATTTTATAAGTTAAGCGGGAAAAAATATTACAACCTATAAGTTAATTATTTAAATAAGCAATAAATTTAGAAGAATATCAAAGGGAAGCCACAATAACCATATTATAATGACATAACTTGTATACTGTAGATTACAAAGTAGAAGCTATAAAAATAGAGGCTAACGGTGACATTAATTTAAATATTGAGCTTGAAAATGACTATAATAATATTCAAATACAAGAGCATAAAATAATTTTAAGTATCTGAATACAGCACAAAAATAATCCAGGATAGTGGAATTAGAGTGTTAAAATAACGAATTTTTATAAATATAAAGAGGAAAATGCCATTTTTTATTTCTATCGAATTAAATATTTTTAAATTAAACATAATTACTTGTTTGATTGCATATAAAAATAGTAGAGACAACAGCCCCTTGTAATTACTCTTTTCTTTTCTTATAACTGTTGGTTTCGTTTCTTTAAATGCAGGTTCGTATGTAAGTCAAAATGATTTGCCATTGAAGTACCTAGCTAATTACTGCGCATCCTTTTAGGAAATGAAAACTAAAGACTAGAAGTAACCCTGCTGTAAATTAAAAGGAAAACGAAGCCAACAATTCACGCACCACGACCACGAGACTATTAATCAGTCAAAGTGGTTACCTACTGACTCCCTAAGACAACCGACGTTTTGTTCTCCAACAAGGGTTTTAAAAAATAAGTTTTCCCTCTTTTAAATTACAACTCTGGAAGCTTCTTCAATATTTCAAATCTTCATTAGATCCTCGAAATATTTTTTTTCTTTTTGCTTCTCTTCCCTCCCCTTATTCATTTCCGTCAGAGTGGGTTTCCTTTACCATGCTAATCGCGTTCGTAATGGCCATTTGCGAAGTGGCAACCCCCGTCGCCGTCGCTGCCTTTTTCCACATCCATGCATCGCCTGCCTTGCCTATTTATAATAATAATAATTCTTTTTCTGAGGAAATTCTTGAATCCATGTCATTGAACCAGCGTTTTTAAATTAATAGTAGGGAGTTCCTTCAGGTTCATTTCAACCCTTTCTTCCCTAATACTCACCCACCCATCCAACCCTCTCCTCTAATCTCTCTCTCTCTCTCTTTTCTGACGATTGAATCCTTCCAAAAAAAATGTAATTGGATAGCATTAGTCTTATTTCACTTGGTTTCAAATGATTCCCAAATCGGAAAATAATTCCTTTCCACATTCGCCTCCTGGACAAGGAATTTTTATTGCTTCTATTTATACATAAAAGAATATGGAAATATAGTTCCCGAAGTAGATGACGCCGTTCAAGTTTTATTTATGATGTTTCGTGTATGTTGCTAAGGAAATCGATTTGTTATGGACAAACGACTCAAACACATTAATATATCGGTAAAGAAAGATTTATGTTTAGGGCTTGCTTATAAATGTTTGTTGATAATTTTGTAAATTAAAGCTATAAAAATAAGGTATGTAAAATTTTATATGTTAACGATTAAAATTGTCCGTATATGAATAACTTATACAGTATTATATATGCTATTGCTCTTCTTTTGATATTACATTTTATGTAATATCAAAGAATTACAACTGAGACAATAGTTATGTACTTTTTATACGTCCATACCAGTTTTTCACCTAGATACGTATAAAGTTGTTTGATAACTAAATGGGCTTTACTGACTGTGATTCCAGAAACCCAGTCTACTTATTTATCAAACAACCTTTATTGAAGAGATTACTTGACTGCATGTCCTTTCAATATCCGAAGGTGGTCAAATGCAATTGTACCATATTGAAATAATTAATTATATTCATGAATTTGTATTATGTCTTATTTAAATGGCGAAAAGAAACATGATTATTTAGGATCATTGTATGGCATTAGGAAATTATGTTAAAACTTAAATGTGATAGCTAAATGATTTCACTAGATTTACCATCTACTCGCTTAGAAAAGTGATTGCTAATGGTTTCCTTCTCATTCATCTTTAAATCTTTTGAAGTGCCGTTGACTCCTGTTTAGAAATCGTTTAACACATTCTAATTATTTAGCTCGCTGTCCTTATGTTGTATAAAATGGAAGGCTCTTCTTTAAGTTCTTAATAATTCATACAAAGCTTTTAGGTTCATCTTTTTTATAGCTGAATGTTTACCACAAGAGAAATTCCCTAAATACCAGACGATCCATGTTTTGGTGCCAATTCGCCACGGAATAACCAGAGCACAAAACATGGATCCAAGTAAACATTCATTTTTTTTTCAGTTAACAAAACAAGTTACCTTATTTTTATTTTTTGCTTCATTCTATGTAAAGCAAGCCATTTAAGTTTTTCGCAATTTTAGTAAAAAAAAGAGCGAAAGCGCAGCAAGCCTTCTCCCTTCCAAAAGAAGCGAACGAAGTCAAATCCATCAACGAAATGAACCACAAGGTGACTCTGCAAATTCAACTTCAGCAACAACGAGATTGAATATCTCCTTACATCTACCAGCTATACCGACCAATTCAACTTTCTCCTCCTCCACTTCTTCATTTTAGTGAACTTTAAAAACTAAATATGAAAGGGGAAAGACGTTTATACGGTATAAAGGAAAGTTTGCGTTTGCGGTTTACGTACTACAAGATTGCTTGTTATATACTTTTTTTTTGTAGTGTTTATGAGCCGACAAAAAATTATTGCCAACACATTGTGAAAAAAATTTACAAGGTTCATGAACTTTCTTATAAAAGATAAAGCTATTCACTTGAATTACGTTTCTTAAAAAAATAAAAATGAAATAATCTCTATTCAAAAGACTCGTGCATCTTCTTTTTTTAAACAGCAACATTTGTTCCTTATCTTAAAACCTCTTAAATATAATAAGAATAACATTAAAAAAAATCTTAATGTCAGAGTTAATATTTCATTACATATCATTAAATAAGGATTAATTCTATAGAAAGTAAATATTTTCTCGAATTGTAGTTTAGATAAGAGTTTAACAACTATAATTATCCAGCCCCTCTTGATTAGAATATCTTTAATATAATTTTGCGCGACTCTCTCGTATTTGGTGCTCTACGAGAAAAATGATTCCGTCTATGTAAAGGAGTCGTTTTCGTTATATCACGTATAAACGTCAAGACTGACGTTGGAGAAAACGTCACGAATATAAAGTTTAAGTAATACTAATGAGCTCACTTAACTAAAATCTGAATTTGGAATTCCTGACCAAGTTAATTCATTTAAAATATTATCAAGGTTGAATTTCCTCAGAGGTTAAAGAGGATTACCGTAGAAAGGGAATTTCTAGGCCACGCTTTGCCCTAGACCTAAAAAGTGATTCAAACTTAACTATTGACAAAGCTAATCTTCATCTTAGTATTAGGAAATATGTGTTTATATAAATTTAATAAATTCTAAAAGTAGTGAAAATTATTTCATCTGGAAGAGCTTGCTATAGCTACTTACAAATTACAAAATTAGACAACGCAACTTCAAATCGGGCGAAGGTAACGGCCAACTGCTTACACGTATATAATTAAATAAATGAATTATTAATGTTGACCTTTCATCAGGGCATTTTCCAGACAACGTAATCAGCCAGCGGGATAGAGTGTCCTTTGTCTTATTAAATCTGCCCCATCGAAGTCACAACTATTTGGTCACGGAGGACATGGACTGAGTCATTCGGTGAATGAATGGAATGTCATCTGATACCAAATCAGGGTAGCATTATAGTAATGCGAAATATATAGCCAGGAAGGCTGTCTGAAAACTTTCTGCATCATTTGAATCCATGTAAATTATAGATTACAATAGAAAAATGTTACCTCTATAATCAAGTGTTAGTACTGCTATTAAATATCTCACACTTGTAGATTTTAACATTACACAATTCTAAAAGAACTTGCTTGAAAATATGGAGAAAAAAAATATAAATTTCTAATAAGTAATAATTATATCAATTCATCCATGTAATATCCTCAGATAAATAGCCTGTAGAGAAACTCTTGAATAAACTCAACATATAAATTTATTCTTTGTTCCTTATTTAATAGACCCTAAAGCGATTTAAGAAATATAGACAGAAAAGGATTACTTCGTATAAGACTTAAACTTAAAATCATAGTTTCTAAATCTTTCTAACATGCTAATTTTGCTAGCATTCGATGTATATCGCATCTTTTATGGGAATTCTTGCATGCCACCTACAGAATGCCCGCGGATCCCATGCTGCAAACCCTAAATTAGCGAATGGAGAATGGCACTTGAAGAATAAGGATGTTTGAACCACGGTCTCTCTCGTCTAGGTTCCCATCGTGTCCGTTTCCACCTTCTACTTTTCTGATGGACTGGATAATAAGTGTGGATGAATCATGTGAGACGCGCGCGTGCCTAATCTAATGATCCTTAGTTTCGCCACCTCAACTCCGCCAGGTGAGTCGCTGTCACCAAAACACAGATCAGGTCTGAATCGCCGCCAACACTGTGTCAAGAGAGTCGCCCTATTGTGTTACACATCCATCCACACGCCACCTTTCTACACAAAAATCTTCTTTCGGCTGATGACCCCTTGAGGGGGCTCCTTAAGGCCATCAGCCATCTCTCTACTTTAATCAATTCTTTTCGGAGGTGGGAAAAAAGAAAAAAAAGAATTAAAGTCTATTTATTTCCGTGACGAATTCATCGACGCTTGAAGAGATTTTTGCCTCCTCCTCCTCCTCTTTCTTTCCTTTTACACTTTCTCCTTCTTTAGTAGCCGCTGATAGATATACTTTGCATCGTTTTTAAAGAAGGAAGGAAGGAGAGGATGATAAATGGATGGTTACACTTTCAAACGTAACACTTATCTCCATACCCTTATACTTAGCCACGATTTTGAACAATCCTTTTTCCGAAAGGATTTCATGAATATTTTATTAATGGCTATTCTCATTCGCTATACTTTAAAATAAATATCAAAGGTGACTTAAAAACACTTGTTTCAAGTTTCACATTTCGAGTAGTCTTTAACTAATTCTTTATAATATTGTAATTTTAGCTAGGTACTCTCTTGTTATATAACCTTAAAAGGACTCGGATGAGATTTTTGTTGGGTTTTTTTAATTATTAATTTTCGTATATTTTTAATTCCTAGTGTATTCTAAATCTTCATTCGTATTCCCAGTAGAGAAAAATTCGCTTCAGAATGGGCTTCATGAAAATAAATAAGCAGCATATAAATACGATTAATGAGTCCATTAAATTGATTCTCATAAGCTAATTTTTCAATTGTGTATGCTAATTTACAATTATAAGTCCAGCAATTATAAGTTGGATTATGCAAAAACAAACGCTTTTATCTGAGATAATACAAAAACAAATCAACGATTTCTTGATTGGTTAGGGGCCAATTTGGAATGCGATTTAATGACGATGTCCTGTTTACAGCGATCCGGTTTGGTAACCTTCTTGAATGTTCCCCCTCCCCCTCTTCAAAAAATTAAAATCCTTGCCAAAAAAAATATAAAAACATATAATGAAAAATACAAAAATTCAAAAATACAAATAAAATATAGCTTTTCTTTAAAATATAATAAAGAGGCACTTCTAATTCATACAAAGCAAATAGCTTTTATATGGACTTGATTAAACTTGAAAGTAAACAATATTCCTGGGTTTAATTACATCCACTGAAAATGGAATGCCACTAAAGCTGCTTCAGTTATACTTTCATAATCGATATTATTTACTAGTTCTGTTATTAGCAATATTGGCATTGAATAGACAGAACAGTATTTTCACACCGACCGCTTCAGTAGCCTTGAAGATGTTATCGTCTTCGGCCTCCGAAAGAAGCCAACAAAATGGGAAGAAAAACGATAGCGATAGAGAAATGCAGTAGCAGCTCCTCACTTCCTGTATAATTAGACACTTAAAGGGAACGAACGCATAGCAATTACTTTACTATTTCCGTACCATTGTTTCCGTAGAAAGTTCAGAGGAGACGGAGATAAAAAAGAAAAAGTCCCGCAAACTCAGCTAGAATGGGTTCTTTAACACGGGACTTTATCACAACCCAGATCAACGTAGAGCATCTTCTTCATTATTTGCTGGTTAAATTCCATGTTCAAAGTAGAATAAACTGATAAAAATTCTAGACCACATACTAAGTTTCATGTAATAGCCATTATCCGTCATCTTATGAGGTTCGATAAACGGAATTAAACTGTTTGGAATTCTATTCACAGAAACAATGAAGGAATAAAGTGAGGAGAAAATAGTAGCGTAAATAAACGGAAAGTAATGAGATCTTTCGTTACAATTTAGAAGAGAAACATAATGGATGTATGCATGATTATCTCAACTCAACTTAGAAACCTAAGCAAATGGTCACTGAACAAAAAAATTCAATATTTAATAATAATACATGTATTGAAATAATATCAGACTAAGTTAATTACACGAATATAACTCTATTTGAAAATTAGCAAACTCCTCGCTTTAAACGATCTAATATAAAATGTAGGGAAAAAATCATCAATTAATCGTCTTCATTAAGTGCCATATAATCATTGTCAAAGTAAAATTTCATTGTAATATTGCATCTGTTGTTAAAGTAATCCATCAACATTAGAAAGGAACTATCTCTATTTGCAATCAAATAAGAATTTGCATGAAAAAAGTACGAATGATTTTAAATACACGAACGTTATATAAATCGTATGTAATAAACATATAACATATCAACTGCTTAGAACCACATTGCTCTAACTCCACTTTTTGTGAAAATTGAGATTTTTTTCAAACATCGTTCTAACTCTTGTTTACCAAATATAAAAGTATTGAAAATAATAATTGTACACTAAAACGACATAATCAACGATTCCATATTAATGATTCAAACGTTAATTTCACTTCACTGAAAAGTTTTCTGAAATGGAATTAAAATAATGTGGATTTAAGCAGTCGACATGTAAACATCGATCTTTAAAAAAAAACAACAATCAATATAAGCATTAAAACTCACTTTTCACTTTATTAGAAAGCTAATGTTAATTTATACGAAATAAGAAATAGCAACAATTCCATTGACAATTCCTGTTTCCTGGTTTTAATATGGTAACAACTTTAAACAGGAAGAAAAAACGTTTTCATATCAAACAATTTAACTAGAAAAGTGAATTTTAATTGAAATTCGTATTGACATGTTTTTCGCATGAATGACATTTCGTTTTAAACTTTTAAAATAAATATTTAAAAATTGCAAGGCTCTCTCATTCTTTTTTTATAAGATACTCAGGTCAAGTGGGCAGTTTTTTCCCTTCCTGATTTAAGTATTTCCATATTCTTTCCTTAAGGAGAAGAGAGAGAGAGAGAGAGAGAGAGAGAGAGAGAGTGAGAGAGTGCTGGGAGGGGGTTATTTCCCCTTCCTTCTCTTAGAAACGATCGACAAGCGATAGTTTTTTCTTTTTTTGGTTTTGTTTTTTCCCCTCCCCTACCTTCCATGTCAAGGATCCATTCTCTCGTCTCAATCCGAATGATCTTTAAAAAGTAAGAACTGTTTCTTTTTCTTCGTCACCCTATAATTGGCGCTTTCCCCGAGCCCCCCATTTCACCGTTTTCCCCTCAGACAACTCGAGGCTAATCGATCGATCTTAAACGATCAGGTTCCTCGCCAGGTGGATCGAAAGGAAGCATAAATCAAGTCCACTGAGAAGCCTCTATTGGTTTGTAATTGAGGAAAATTAAAGCAACCACGAGGGACTTGAACCAGTCACTCCTGAATCTCGACTCTATCGCTCCTAGTCATCGTCCTATGGTGGAATTAAAAAATCCATTCGGAGCATCTTCCACTTAAAACAGGAAGAAAAGATAAAACGACTACGTACATCACCGTAATTTAAAGCAGATGTGTTGAATGGTATCAGTTCACCAGCCAAGTACCATATTATCGTATTTTTGCATATTAATGGAACTTGATAGAAGTTTGCATTCACTTGGGCAAACGGCTTTCGAACCCGGAACATCGCCAGTGTAAATCGCTGGTGCGTTACAGGGAAATGCTTTTCAGAAATAATAATAAATCGTCGCCTTATTAAACACAGCCGTCAGATATTTTCATAAAGCCAATTAAATGCGTCACAAAAATGTGACTAAAGTGAAAACTTTTCTCAAGGAACCAGCTAATTTAATTTTTTTTCTTTTTTGTTCAGAGAAAGGTCTTTCAGGGTTAGACGCATAGGCTAATGAAGGAAATGGTTCAACGTCGACGCTATTAACAGTGCTACAGAAAATACGTTGTAGGAGGGAAAACGTGGAATGTTTGTTCATATGGAACGTTTTACGTGTGAAAGTTTTTCAAACGGGAGGAAACAAAAAACATTGACCTTTAAGAGAATTTTGGTAAAACGGGCAATTTTAACTTTACAATTTTGAAATCATCATTCTAACTCCTTTTTTCTCAAAATATACATCAAGAATCAAAAGCCATAGCTCACATGTAAAATTCCTTTTCACAAGAAAATAAAATCCAAATCACTAAAGAAAATATAATTCTAATCATAGGACATATAAAATAAGGAAAAAATTACTTAATGTAGAATAGGTCTTTTCCTTAGTAAATATTTAATAATACCAGAAAAAGGCTGCATAATTATGAAAGTTAATTTTATAAAAATTTCAGATATTAATCTTAAAAATAAATTATACTACTTCTATATAATATATAATGTTATTTTACTTCTTTGTAAAAATATTGTTAACATTTGTTATTAAATGGTTCTCTGAACGCTTACTCCTCATGAGTTCAACTCATCATGCACACGGTTGAAGTATAAATTTTTAAGGAATATCGCAATATCTCTTTCGAAAATAAGAGATCAATTGAAATATACCCCAATGCTGGCAAAGAGCAAATATACTCTTTAATTCTATTTTTTGCATCCAGTTCGAGTAAATTGAAATGAATCTCTCTTTAAAATTGCGATTTTTTTCGCCAGATCACTCGTATATTTTGCATATTGAAATTAACATACCATATAGAAACTTGAAACGTTGAACGTTTGTAATATAAAATTTCCACTTTGGCCCCATTCACAATAACGCTTTTTGCTATTTTCCTTTGTATTTCAGAAAAACGAATTGTCTTTTCGAAGTGATAAACATTTAAATATAAGCTATATAATTATGGAATCACATGTGGTGATTTTTAGCGTTTTAACATGTAAGCATAATTTCAAGAATGCAATTTTAAAAAAATCCTTCTCAGTCAGACGCTTTTCATGGATTTTAGCGCCTCTCCTCTCTCTCCCTCCTCTGATAAGGAGACACGACAATTAGCGTTCTTTTCGTTCGTCTTCCTGGTTGTCGCTTAATTAATCAAAACAATCAATCAATGGCTTTGTCCTTGTGTATAATAGAAGACCACCGCTGTTATGTCAACAGGAGCAATAGGAAGAACCCCTAGTAGTAGGGTCAGGTCACTGAGAACCATCGGATGGATGGATGATGTTAGGTTGTATTTCTTACCTGTTGGAGTCGAGTGAGAGTGGCTCGGTCAAGGTTATTGCTCTCTCGTCTGGGGGGACGACGGCTGTTCCTCGTCTGATAGAACGGTAGAGCCACCTGGCGACGACGACGGCGAACGACGATGACGACAGGAAAGCCGGAAGATGCGACTAGGTGGCCGGAGGAGAAGAAGTAGCGCCGGGAAGAGCCTTCCTTCTCCGTTGGGCTTCCTTCTCTCACAGGTGAAATGGGAAGATAAGGAAGGGGTCAGGAAGAGTGGAGATTGAGAGTGTTAAAGGAACCACGAAGGGAATGAACTCTCTCTTTCGACTCGTTCTGCTATTTATAGAGAAGTCAGTCTTCCATTTCAAGGCCATAGACCAATGCCGACGAGGATGTTCGCCTTGCACCGATCTCATTGGTCACTTTGGCAAGAGAAAGTGCGCAACCACCAGACGATAAAGGTTCTTCCATCACGGTCACAAAAGAGAAATTAAAGGACCTTGACAATGATGGAATGAACTGACGGCCACGGACACTCTCGCTCTCGCGGGGAAACTCATCTGGCAGCACGCTCCTCGCCGTCGTCCCTCCTACTCCATCTGCCAACACCTTTCCGGGTTCGAGCCCGGGCCAAAGGAAAATGCTCCCGTATTATTTCAAGGAGCTTAGGCTTTCATTAATAATGACCTGTCCTCTTTAAATTTCATGTTTATTTTTTCATTAATTTAAAATAAAACGATTTTTTTATTTACTTTTTTCAATTTTTTAAGTGAAACACATGACTGAGCACTGATGAAATTTAATAACAGGTGGTAATAGAAATGAATGCTGTTACAGATAAAAAAAAAAAAAGTGATCAAATTATTGCACATCCAAATTTATATTTTATTTTCTTTCTTGATATAGAATTTATAATGCAATAGAGAATTAGGCAATTAATTATAAAAATTAAAATAAAAAAATTCGACAGTTTTCTTAGAATATCAATATAAAGCATAAATAAAATATTTTTCTAATTGTATTTGAAATTTTAAATTTTAATAATTTTTCTTCATAGATCGGAATAGGCAATTGTGCCAATGAATAACCATTTAAACAAATATCAGTTTTGACTTTTTTTTTTTTAAATTAAATAGTTCGGTTGAAATATGATCATCTTTGTTTCATGTTCATTAGCTTATTGACAAACCTTACAATAGTTTTCAAAATTGTAAGTTATATAAAAAAATAGAGAAAGAAAAAATATCAAGTATGGAAGGATGTTCCAGTAAATGACCAGTGATATTTATTCAATGGATGGTCATTCACTGGAGGGTGGTCATTAATTGGTAACGCTACCCTAAAAGTTTAAAAAAAAAATTTAAAAAGTTCGAAAAAGTGTCTTATTATTTACCTTGCTAATTAGTAGGCATTTTTTAAGAAAATGTGATTTTATTTTCTTTAAAATTAAAAAAAAAATTGATTTTAATTTCAAAAATGCATTTTAACAATAATGAAAACTTTCTTACCGCGATGATTATTTTCTACATATCGTAAGGATTGAAACTATATATTTAATTTTTGGTGCCCGAGGCTCAGTAGTCGGTACTGGTCAAAAATTATTAATCCATCTTGAATTAACACAACCCGGTAGCTTAATTGGAAATGATTTAAAAATCCATGAATAGATTAAAATCATCTCTGTCAAACCTATTAGTAACAGCTCCACATATTGTCCGTTATTTGCCACCAAATGAGGTAAATTAATTTCAAATAAATAGTTGTCAATCATTTTTATTTTCGTAGTCCTATTATTGCAATTTGTATAGGCATGAAAATACATCAAATAACGGACTAATTTTAATTAAGACTTCACCCCATTCGCTAGTAAATAATAGTCATGAAAATAAAAATTTAAAAATTCGAAGCAGTAACTTTTATATCTTTTTTATGTAGCAAGATTTCAGTTTATCTTAAAAAATGTTCTTAATTTATAATTTATTTAAAATAACAAAGGATTTAAATTTTTCTATCTGCGGAGGGTAAATCCCTGTTCCATGCCCAATTAAACGTTTTTACAGTTTTTACCCAAATTTTGAAACTGACCATTACACGGAAATAATTTTAGCTTCTCACCGTTTTATAATTGCCAAGTTTTTGTATTGCAGCAAAGACCAAAAAAAAATTTTTACAACTACTTAATCGATGTCGTTGTCTTTCTTTGGGAGGGAGGGAGAATGTAATTTCCTTAAGAATTTTTTTCTCTTTCCATGTAAAGTCCAAACAGGCAATAGGTGCTTAACAACGAGGGTCAAAAAGAATTTTTATTAGAAGAAACGGGAAAAGAATTCAAGAAATATTTCAAATCAGTTGGAAAACTGCGAACCTCATTTTTACATAAAACATTTCCAAAAATGTCAACTGTTTATGGTAACTAAACATATATTTCTGAATAACTAACTTAAAGACGAAAGGAAACTAAAAGGAAATAGCCTGGATTTAATTATCGATTTATAATATGAATTCGTCAAATGTAAGTAATTTATAAGCTTAAAACGTTTTATTGTATAAGGATTTTTTTTTTATATTTAATTTTAGATCTATAAAATCTAAAGATTATTAACTTACAAATACGATAATACTGTCCAGGCATACAAATAAACTTCACAATATAAATTATAAAAAAATATAAAGAGAAAAAAATTCTTAAATAAATACTTCATCAATCATCAGATCTTTCCTATTTTTGCTCTCAAAAGCGACTAGTGTGATCCTACTATCACGCTATATAATAATGAATAAAAACAATCGATATATATTTTTCTAGTTATATTATTTCACTCATTTAAAGATAACTGAACATGAACAAATAAGTTAAAAAATAATTTTAATTAAAAGTTATTTTCGGCATTACAGGATTAGAATAAACTTCTTTAATAAGCGTCTTACTTAAGGATTTTTTTGAAACATCAATTTGCCTTCTTACCCCACTTAACAACGTACACTGTATTACCAATTGAGTAATTTTTTGATTAAATATTTGTAATGTTTACTATAAATTTCGTATACAAAAAGAATAGTAAATGACGACTCTTTTTGTGAGGCGAAATGACTTATAAGATTTACTGCCCCGAATTTCACGACCGTGACATGATTGTAATAATCCATCAAGTTCATGGCCAGAATTTTTAAAAAAAAGAAAAATAAAAAAATAAGAGATGTAGTAAAGAAGACTAGTGTTACACTGACTCGCATATCAATATTTTTTTGATTTTTTTCAATTCCATTCTTTGCTTGGATAATAAAGTTTCACAATATGTATGTTGTAGATAAATTGCTACAACACAAATGCATTCGCACTGTAACATGGTAGCAAGTTACATGGTTAAAAAATAAATAAAAACAATTATAAATTTTTACTATAAATAAATTGTTTGACTGAAACTTCCTCTGGTTCTTGTATTTAATTTTACGTATAAAAGAAAACTTTCTATTTGACTGCGAGTCTCTTTTTGTTTTTCATAAACCAATTAACATTACTTTCATATTATCTCACTTTTCATAAGGTGCATCTCAAAAATTTTGTAATGATGTTTTTTTACTTTCATTTCTTATGAAAGTAAAAATTCTTTTGATTGAAATCTAGCGTTTATAGTGGATAAAAGATCAAAGTTTCATAATAATTAATTCTATTATTTAAGCCAAAAACTCAAAAAAGGTCTGTGTCAAAAGTTTAGGTAAAGTTATTTATTTCAGCTTTGACCCTCTCTACAAGTATATAACAAGTCACTTGGTGTATTCCATAATTTGCATATCTGTTTAAAAAAACCTTAATATTTACTGTTTCAAAAGCGTTCATTCTCATTTCATGTGAAAATGCCTAAAAATAAGCAGTTTTCTCAGATGGAAGTAAGCAAAATATACGAGGGTTTTTCAAGAATTTTCTAAGCCAGATATGACAGAAGGATTGTTCAAATAGCAAAGAACCAGTCCCTGTCGGTGAGACAAAGTGCTGCCGTTTCTGAACTAAACGTATCAAAGGACACAATCCACAGGCGTTTGCAAAGAAGAATGGTTATAAAACCATCCTTGAAAGCAATATATGCATGAGAACGGTTGGAATGGGCCCGTAACCACATGAATTGGAACGACGTGTGCTTTGTGTATTATTTAGTGACAAAGAAAATGGAATCTGGATGGACCAGATGATTGGGCATCCTATTAGCATGACCTGCGGACAGAAGAGAAGTCTTTCTTCAATCGTCAACAGGGAGGAGGTAGTGTCATGGTTTGGGGAGCGTTTGGCTATAATGGAGTCACAAATTTAGCGATTATTTCTGGTCATCAAAAATCTGAAGACTATCAAGACACCTTGGAACATTACCTCCTTCCTTTTATCAACGTTTTTGTCCAGAATTTATTTTTCAACATGACAATGCACCCATTCACTCATCCAAGTCTATATCTGTTCGGTTAAAGAAAAAAAAAGACATTCAAGTAATGAAGTGGCCAACACGAAGTCCTGAACTTAACCCGATTGAAAACCTTTTGAGAATTATGTGTAGACAAGTGTATGCCCGTCAGAAACAAATATTCGCTGTGGAAGACTTGAAAACTCCCATTGAAGATTGCTGGTATAGTCTAGAACCACAGACTCTGCAGAAACTTATCACAACAATGCCTAATCGTGTAGGTCTATTTGATGTTATTAAATGTCAAGGAAAGCAAACCAAACGCTAAAATTGTTTTTTTTTTCATGTTCTTGTTGCACAATTTATTATTAAGACAATATTTACCTAAACTTCAAAAAATAGAAATACAGTTTCTCGTAATTGTTATGAAACTATGACTTTTTCCACACATGAATAATGCTACACAATAAATGTTAGTTTTCAAGCAGAACAGTTCTTACTTTTATTTCTAATGTAGGAAGTAAAAAAACACAATTATATAAACTTTTGAGCCAGACGTTAGTCGAACCAACGTTCAAAAGTGAGATCGTAACAAATTAATTTTTCATGGACACAGATGTCTTATGATACTTGGAGAAATACAAAACAAGTTAAATGGAATTGCAATTGTAGTAGGTATATACAGTTGAACTTATGTTATTAATGTTCTTGTCCAAATCCGAAATGGCGGTATCTCACTCTGCACCCAACTTCATTCTCACTGCTTCTAAATAGATTTCGAAGGGAGGATAATATGACAGTAACTTTTCGAATCTCATAATCGAAATATTTCAGTTTGCCGAAAGGTGTTAGCATATAAATATTTTTTTTAATATTTTTTTCACTTGCCACTTTTAATACATCCACGCAGAGTGGAATTCAATAAGACTCTGCCAGACCAGGACCGATTAAGTCGTGAGCAACATTAGCAAGGCATGTGAATGTCAATAAGCAAAGGGCGTTTTGATTCAGACTAGCCCCTTCGGAGGGGGTGGTTCTAAATGATTTCTGCATCGGGGCGCCTGTATACTTTTGCCACTAATAGTAGTAAATACACAAGCAAAAAACAGGTGATGCGAATTAGATTTTTCCCCTCAATCTCCTGAATCCGTTGAATTTCCCTGAGATGATCTAGAAAAAAGGCACTAGGAGGTGAAAAAAGAAGAAAGTCTAGATGTAATCAGCAAAACAAAGAAACTCTAAAAATTTGGAATTTGTAAGTTTACATAAGGCTAAGACAAAGTTTTTGAAAGAGTGAGAATGCTTAGAATCCATGTTTGAATCCAAAATGAAATATTTGAGAATAAGGAGACCAAGGTTCCAAGTATTCTATTGACGCTTTCGAAACCAGCGAGTCGCGACTTCGAATCCCGCCGAGGGTGTGGATGCTTGTGTTTGTCCCTTTACTTAATAAGCTTCAAAGACCCAACAACAACATGAATAGGCTGATACCCTGATAGGCTAAATTTCCAATAGGTCCAATGGTTATTTAACATTCTAGACACCGAAAAGGTAAAAGAGAATAGAAAAGAGAGAAAGATAAATTATCCTTTTTATCCTTTTTGCCAATTTTTTAAGGGATTACGAGAAGACCCTAAGTTTGATTGACATTTTTATGACATTTAGACATTGACATTTTATAGGCATTTAAACAACTATATCCTCTCCATTTTATAATATCATTTTTACATATAAGCCTGTACTTATTACGTCGTGCTTATCATGAAGCATTTTATGAGCATTGTATTAACAAGAACTATTTTTTTTTTCATTTTATCAATAAATAGGTTCACACCATTTAATTTAGTTGGCAATTTTTCCTTATGAATTGAATAATACAATTTCATAATTTCCTTTCTCATCTTTTTTTTATGAATTGAAATTTCTTTCACTTTATCCGATTGACTTTTTCCTCCTCTCCTTCTCTTCTCTTGGAGGAGATACCCACAAATGGATAACAAGCATCTCAGACGGGGGGAGTTCAAAGGTCATAGGTAATCAAGTCGGGTGAAAAACCAATGGCAGGGCAAAGGAACCAGAGCGACCCATCCCTCATCGCTGGCGGAGGAATTGAAGCGAAAGGGTTTGTAATTATAGAGGGGCCCGAATGCAAGGACTTTTGCATTACTGGAGCAACCCCGACCAACCTTCCTGAAGCCCAAGATGTCACTGACTTTGCTTTTAAAGGGCCAGGAAGAAAAGTAGAATAAGAGGGGGCGAGAGACAAATGCCAAGAGTGAGAAAGGAGAAAAACAAAAAAGTCGAAGAATATATTAAAAATTTAAAGAATAAAGAGAGTTGGGGAGGGGGTATCCGATTTTTCTCCGTCTCCTCCTATTGGTTGTTCGCCGGGTAGAGTCTTAATAGATTTGAGCATCAGCCACTTGGCTAAACATTGCTCGTTAAACAATAGGTGGCGTTGCCGCTCTTTTAAACTTTTTTTTAAAGACCCCCCCCCCTCCTTCAAATGTATTCTTCCGCTCAGTTTAGAATGCAGTTTTTTGTTTCTCTTTAACTTCTTCTTCCTCTTTTTTTTTTTTAATTCTTCCTCCTCCCTATTCTTATTCACTTCTATGATAATTATTACACGGGCTTCAAATTCATTTTTCATTTCTGAATTATGTTGTGTGAAATCACGTCGAAGGATAATAAACCCTGGGAGACGTAAAATAACTAGACTAAAATTCCTCACTTCGATAAGAAGCAATTTGGTTTCATTCTTTCATTTCCTTTTTTTCCCACCAATTTTCTCCCCTTCTACTCTTCGAAGAATTGGTCCAGAATTATTCGAAATGAACATCGAATTTTCTTTTTTTTTTCAGCGCGAAAATTCGAATTCAAACAGGTTTCTGATAATGATTCAATTCCATATTAATTTACTGTTTTTTGTTCTCAAATAGCCAACATAAGCTAATTTCGAAACGATTATAAGATGTTTAGTAGGCAGACAAGAAGCAGAAAGAATTATCACTTATATTGAGATACATTTAATCCTAAACTAATCACATAAAAAAATTGGTTGCTTCTGTAAATATACACTACATTGTAAGGTGAAAAGATAATTTATGTTTCATGATCTGCCTTGCTATTTTTTTGAATCCTTGATAAAAACTTTTTAATAAGATCTCAACAAGAAAAAGAATACAAGATAAATACGTGCACATATAAAATATTACTCATTTCATAATTCCATCAACAACTTAAAATTACGACCAATTCACCAGGGAAAATTAGTCCGATTTGAAAAGGGAAAGTCCTAAAGACCTCAAATAATTCTTCTTCCAACGTCAGGAAATTGCTAGATTTGGTATCTTAAATCAAATGCTTCTTTCAAATATATTCCACTCACTGTGAATGCAACTCTCAAAAAATAGATTAAAATTGCATTTGATCCCCTGAAAAGAGTGTTTTAAACCTGCTAACAGGTTAATTGATGTTAACTTTTCTTTCCATATTTCTTAATACTGTAAATAGTCTTCTTTAGAATTTAAATTATTTCATATTTCAATAAGCAGTTGAAAGGCAAATGTGCTTTTAAAAAATACTTATTACATGCTTTTGTATTTTTTGGGTGTGTGGGTTTATTATTATTATTGTTATTTTAAAAAATATTCAAAAATATTTTGCAGATTTCAAGTATTTATTGCAAACGTACTGCGTAAGACTGAACCATATTTTGCACATCACTGAATAGAGAAAGGTTCAAAGTGTTAAAAGCTCGTTTAAAAGCTCCATTCAATGTCAAAAAGTTCAACTGAATTCCGCCGTCTTTCAACAAACAGCCGCCTCGTCATAAGCAAATTTACGAGTGGCATAAAAAATTTATAGAAAATGGTTCACACTTGGCAAATCGTAACATATTCTGCGGCTTCTCAATTATCCTATAAGACAGGAAACAGCGACAATGTATGGAATGCAATTTTTAGGCGGGCTTTTAAAAGTGTTTCTGTCTTTTACAGTTTGTTTGAAATAAATATTTAAATTTGCTCTGTCTTTTTAAATAAATTATGCCTATTATTAAAATACGGATAGTACAAACTTTTAATTGGATACGTAATGCTGTAATTTAAAAGAATCAGTATATTGCATTAATTGACACATCTTTAATACATTGAGATAATTTAATCTATAATAATTTTGGGTTACTTTGACATTTAATACATAAATGAATTTTAAGAAAGAAATATTTTCTAAAATTTTGCCCGTCTCAGTTTGCTTAGTGCGCAGAATTTTAATAAATAGAGTGAATATTTTTAACATGTTAGCCGATATATTAAAGATTATTTTAATATAGGGGAAGTTCCTAATATTTAGGATGTTAAAATTTAATCTTTTCTATTTTTTTTCTTTTTCGTAAACAAATAAAAAGGCAATAAATATGCAATTGGCCATCTGTCTTGAGCATCCATCCAACAAAAGCATTAATTGCTTTGGATTTTGACTATGCTCTAAATCTTCTAACGGTACACTTGTCGCTGGTTTGAGAACCAAAACATGTGCATTACACAGAAGAGTATCAGGGATGCTTATATGAAATTTTAGGTGCAATGATCGACATGTAGAGTCACTACAGTCTTTCGTGTACTTATGTGTTACGTTGCAGCTTTTCTGACCATTATTTTTCCTTTCAAGAAACTAGTCTGCAAGCAAAGAAAGTGTTGGCGATAGGCACTGCATGTCAGAAAACGAACGTTTGATGCCCACCCATCAACAATGGGAACTATCACTGCAGCAATTGTAGTGAAACTATTGGCGGATTCCTTCGGTCTCTCAGAGAAAACAGCACAGCAAAGTGAACTGATTAAACTTGAACAACTCAAGAAGGACTTATTGGAAGATGACATTGTGGCCCATACACTCATCCATAATGATGCATTGTCGTCCGACAGCAAATTTGGAGATGACACCCCAACATATGACGAGCAATCGATTCCCCTTGAGGAATGCTGTAGAGACGATTGTGGGCAACCTGCAGTCATGAAATGTGCTCACTGTGAGAGCTGCTTTTGTTTGAATCATTGTTTACTTGCGGACCTACATATTTCTTTCTATAGACGAGTATGCAAACGAGTCTTTTGCATTTGTTTCATTTTTATTTCCCATCCATTGCACCTAAAAATTTGTGATTCTACATTATTTCGTGCGTCCTTTCGAATGACATCTCAGACATCAAAAGCAAGTTTTTATACTAGTGCGCCGCGCAGCTATTTTGAAAAATTTTTCCATCCTTCTTAGTAAAATTGACTAATTTGAAGGAAGTAAAATAGGAAATGAAACTGAGATATTATATCACGATTTTACGAGAGAGAATTAAATTTTATTTCCTTATAGACTATAATTGATATACATTAATTTTCTTCCACAATGAAAGTTTTCATGTGGCGCGATGCGAAGCGAGGATTACATAGGGAAATTTAACAGTGATCAAAGAGTCGAACAAGGGATGTTAGTTATCGTGATAGATTCAAGAATGCAAAGTAAAATCCGTTTAAATTATATTTACTCACGTTAGATTTTAAGCAAACCTGCGAAGACCACAAATTAAATGGGCTACAAATTTAACTGTTGCCACGACATAATATCGAATAGAGTACTGGGTATTACTGCCAAAAAAACTCTCCAGATTAATGTAAGAATTTAGGAAAAGTAGGCCACTGTATTTAACTTCAAAAATATAGGAAAAGTAGGCCCCTCAAAGAATTTGATGTCCATTTAGAGTGGTATTTCTAATTGTCTTTTTCACTTGTGGCTTAGACACAATCTGAAATATATCATTCACAGAAATTGAGCTCCTTTTAAAATGGCATTAAAATCTCGTTATTATATTGACCTTCAACTACACTCTTTGTTTTAAGATAAAGAAAGATCCAGGGTTTACTCTTTCTAATTGCTAAAGTCTGTAGCGCTCTGTTTTAAATAATAAATTATCACATATCATTATTTTATACATTTACCCAAAGATATTGATTGCTAGTTCAGAAGAAAACAAACCTCAAGTATAATGTCAATGAAACAATTTCAGACAAAAGCTGCGTTTTATTAATATTCGTATTCCTGAAAAGGTTATTTTGTACATTAAGTTGCACAAGCCAAGCCCATTTCAAGAGAGCAACGTTCAATAATCTCTTTCTATTGCTACTACTTATATGGACAAAAGTGTACCCATCAACGATGACAGCAACTAAGAGCGTCGACATCTAGTACTTTTGTTCAAGTCATTCGAATAGTGAAAGGAAAAGAAGGAAACAAATAAAATGCCATTTACTTGAACAACACCGAACTTTTTTCTGTCTGTAGAACCTAAAACGTTCGTGGGAGAAAGAAGGACAATATATTATTAGATCAGTGTTAACTTGTCATCAAATTTCTTCTTATCTCATGCGGTATCTGAAAAAGCTCAACTATTCTTTCCATGTCAGGGTGTTCTGTCGATATAATAAGATTCCTCGGCCTTTCCTTCCAACCCTTTTATTCCCACCAAATGGACGAGACAAGGCAAAGGAAGGCCTTTTGTTGCCGGAGAGAGATATTAGAAAGCAGGGAAGCCGGTAGCAGCTCCTGCGTCCAGTGAGTTGGCTCTTTTCGCCTTTGTGCTCAAACCCTATAATGAGGAAGTTCTTGGTTTACTACATCATGGAATATGGATCCATTCTCTACACGAGGAATTCCTTATCAATTAAAAATCGCACTAAACAGAAGGGGAGAAAAAATTTAAAAAAAAAACAAACTTCATTCTTTTAAACAACTTCAATGTGATTTTTAAAGTAGCTCCTGTTAAACCCATACACCTACATTTCTCACACCTGAGCAAATAAAAAATAAGTCAAGTATTAGGGAATTTTAAGCACTTATAATTTTAGGATGGAACCACCAACCTTCATATTGAACGTCGTGCTGACATGGTCAATAATGGATTGGAAGAACCTTTTTTTAACTATATGTACAATGACCCTTTTGAAAAGAGCTTATAAATGTTTCTAAAATTTATTTTAGGCTGATTTTTATGGAAAATATCTCTTAAGAAAAGATAAGCACACAGGAAAAAAATAGTCACTTTGAAAGTTCTACGACCCTTTTATGTAAAGTAGTTTGAATATAAAAATGAATGCGCATGAGCACATTTCATTGCAAAATAATAGTAGCTAAGCAACGTACGAACATTGTTAACAGCAATTTGGTTT
The DNA here is from genome assembly GCA_023313115.1 of Rhysida immarginata. Classification (NCBI taxonomy): domain Eukaryota; kingdom Metazoa; phylum Arthropoda; class Chilopoda; order Scolopendromorpha; family Scolopendridae; genus Rhysida; species Rhysida immarginata. The sequence continues at coordinate 392,475 of JAHWFO010074831.1, read as the reverse complement.
ATTCCGTGTAGAAGTTGGCTGTGAAAAATGGGTCTTAAGCCAGACGTATCTCGATGGCAAAAGGGGAGTCCCGTGCAAGAAGTACACTAGATGATCAAAGGAGTTGGGACACCTGTTGCTCTACCGTAAAGCCGCAAAAAGCTTCAATCAGTAGTGTGTAAGACCACCCCGAGCTGCTATCACTCCCTCCACCCTACATGGCATACTGTCCACAAGTTTATGGCATGTGTCCATAGGTATTGACCTCCATTCCTCGAGGAGTATCGTGGTCAGTTCCTGGACAGATGTAGGGCGAACCATCCTGGATCTCACACGTCGTTCCAATTCGTCCCAAAGATATTCAATGGGCGTTGAGATCAGGACTCTGGGCGGGCCAATCCAGTTCTTCAACCCGCATCTCGTCAAACCAGTCAGATATGGATCTTGCTTGGTGGCAAGGCGCATTGTCGTGCTGGAAGAGGAACGGCCCGTCACCGAAGTGTTCCCACAGCGCTGGAAGTGCCCCGTTATCCAGAATGGTCCTGTAGCCATCAGCATTGAGGCTTCCGTCCACCTTGATGAGCGGGCCCAGTCCAGTCCAGGAGAAACACCCCAGGTGTTCACAGGGTGTCCCAACTCCTTTGATCATGTGGTGTATCTTTGCTGGAGTACTCCGTACCTTTGCTGGAGTATCAAAGCGCACAGTCATCCGTGAGTACAAGAAATGGTCCACGCACGTCGGGTGGCAACAATAGTCGACACTGTGGTCGGAATGAAGTGCTACCTGAACGGTACCGAAGACGAATTGCACGCCTGGTCACGGCCAACCGCTTTCAAACTAGGAAAGAAATTCAATAATGGTCTGCATAGATAAGTTTATGAAAGAACCTTAAGGAGGCAACTGCATAAAATGGGCATCTGGAGCCAGTTATCTCGCGAGCATCCGATGCTCATCCACCTCATAAGAAAACTCGTGTACAGTGGTGCAAGCGATATCAGAAGTGGACTGTAGACGACGGGAAACGCGTCATTTGATCGGATAAATCAAAGTTTTGTCTTTATTCGAATGACGCTCGACGTCGTGTGCATAGAAGAAGCAATGAAGCCTTTTATCCTGATTGTGTCCAAACTGGTGAAGTTGGGTGGTGGCTCTGTGAAGGTGTGGGCAAGTTTTCGGTATAATGAACAGGGAATTTAATGAACAGGGAGTACAATCTCTCGTTGAAATTAGCTCCAGGCTTAAACAACATCACTATCGTGATATTCTGGATAGACAACTGCAGCTTTTTGTGAATCATGTCAGGATGTCTATGACCTGGACGATGTCTACTATCAAGACGATAACTGCAGGGCAGATCCGTGGATGAGTGGTTCGACGAGTATGGTCAGACCGTGCAGTATTTCGATTGGCTCGCCAAATCCTTAGATCTCAACCCAATAGAGAATTTGTGGAACCACACGGAGCAACATGTTAAGTGGAATAATCGCCTTCCGACTAACTTCGCCGACTTGCGGGATAAATTGTATGCAGCATGGTTGGAGATAGATAAGGACTGTCTACAGACACTTGTACAATCAATACCCAAGCGCATTAAAGCTGTAATTAAAGCGAAGGGATGTGCAACGCACTATTAACAGCAGATGATTAATTTTTGGCCCCGGTGTGCTTATCTAAAGTACTTCATTAACCTATAAGTTTTTACAACGACAGCCTCACGCTCAATCTGCTTAGATCGTGCTGATATAGTTAAGCTGACATGGTTAAGGGAAATATTAATTATGTATTATTGATAAATGTATTAAAGGGAAATGTATATTCCATTATGTATTACGAATGTATCGTAATGGAAATTAATATTGGGAAGTGAGGAATGATGTTATACGAGGGTTGTTCAAGAATTTTTGCCTACTGGTCCGTAACTTTTTTATTTGTTAATCGATTTTCAAAATTCTTTTTTTGTATCTGATAGTTACATTTTTCCTCTATGTAATGCACTATTCACTTTTCGACATAGTCACCATCCCTTTCCACGCATTGCGCCAACGCGCGACTAGTCGGGTGAACCCGTCGGAGAGGAATTCCGGGTTTGTTGTCGACACCAGGATTGAATGGCAGCTGTGGACCCTCTTCTGCAGCACGATAACGCCCGCCCGCACACGATCGTCACACACGAGAGGCGTTGCAGCGGCCACAGTTCAAAGATGAAAAACTGCAGTTCAAGCATGAAAGACTTTGCACCTTGCGACTTTCACCACTTCCCAAAGAAGAAAGAGCACCTTAAGGGACATGAGTTGCGTTCTGACGACGAGGTGAAAGATGCCGTTCAATCCTCGTGTCGACAACAACCCCGGAATCGGATCACTCAAAAATGAAACGGAAGTGTTTGGAAAAATGATGCGTTTTTATTGTGTTCATAATTGAATGTATAACAGATTTGTAATTGGAAAATTGTTCCTACCTGTTACGGTTACGGTTTATGAGATTTACTTTTGTATATGCCCAAATTTGAATAATCAGATCATCGGAAGGTCACCAGCAGATAGAATTCTCACGACTTCCTATATGTTGGCATAAACAGATTTTTGCATTTTTAAATTGTACGATAGTTATAGAATAATTTGAGGCATATAGGCTTTTCGAATACCCTATATAATGTAATCAAAAGTTCTCGGATACTTGGATTTTTACACAGCAAACATGATTTCACAAAGATGAATATAGTGTTCAACTTCCCTTTGCTTTTATGCCTCAACTCTCCGAGGAATTTTCTTCTATTCTTCTCGAAGAGTATTGATTAAATTCATCCCACGTGTGTTTAATGTGATTTATCTCGGGAATCTGTGTCAAATCTTCCTGAAGATGGCTACTTGATAGACGAAATACGTTTCCAGTATTTCAATTCTCCTTGTGGATTAGAGGTTCCCCCGTTTTTTTGGTTATCAAATCCAAGATTCTTAAAACGGATAAAAAGAAACTTTCTGGTTTTAAATTAAATATCTTCAGCATTATGTAGCGGAGGACCAATTTAAAGTCGATGCTTATCATGTCAGGTATTGCAAAGGAGGTAAATAATGTTATTTTACTGTTTCCTTTTTGTCTTAGCAAATTTATGAAAGGACAAATTAAAATTTTAATTTTATTTTTAATTTTTGGGAATTCATTTTGTTATATGTGGCATGCTACTATCACATCGAAAAAATTGTAGATAGAAGCACAGTGGTAGGATCAGTTAGAAAATTTTAAATTTATGCACGTTTTAATGCCATTATATCCTTAGAGCAAAGAACTTCTTTACTAAATACCATGGTACTGATCTTAGGCTAAAACAATCTGAGAACGTTGGATAGACTTACGATATGAAAAAAAATTATTAAATGAAGCCCCAACTATAAAAAGGATAAGAGTAAAATAATTACAATTAGGAAGGACGTACAAAATGATATTAAAAATTGATTTTTTTTAAAGAAATACAATTTTATCCCATTATTCCTTTAAGGCTGTTTTCCGTTGCTGCAGCACACGAGAAGGGGATTTCTTTGTGCCATACGTCTACCAAAAGCGTCCCAGGGATGTTCTATGGAATGTCCGCCACTGCAAGTGCTCAATATCCTCACTTTCCAGAATCTCATTTACCTGACCTCCGTAGATGGACGAGCATTGTATACAAAGTCTGAACCAACGGATCCACGGAAAAGACGAACGTATCCTAGAAGAATCTCCATGCAATGCTGTTCAGCAGTGACAGACCCTGCTGAAAAGATGTGAAGCGGTGTTCTGATGTTACGCATGAAACCACGCCACAATATGACTCCTCGACCAAAATGTTCCATTTCACGAACGTGCTGTTAGTGGTAGAGAGTTCCCCGTTCACCAGAGATCAGCTAATGTCCAAACTTATTTGTCCGAGACTAGCCTACTCCTGATCGCCCCAAGCACGATATTCCTTAAACCACTTTAATCTCTTGTTTCGATGGAACGCTGATAGTGGAATGCATTTGGCAGGCTTCCGTGCAAACAGCTCAACATAATTCAGTCGACGGGAAATGATTCTGACAGAGACATGTGTGCCTTTAGCCAAGGCAAGGTCTACAGCTATCTGTGAAGGTGTCAGGTTTCTCCTCGTTTTAGCTGAAAGGGTTACGTATCTATCCTCCCGAGCTGTTGTGCCCCTTCGACCACCACAAACATGCACAGTCAAAACACACCCTCTGGTTTTAGCAGCACGTTTCGCAACACCCATTGCTGACGCAACTTCAGTCACACTTTGCCTCGAGCCGTCCAACAGTTCGTCCACAATCATAAACCACTCAGATGACGTCTTTGATATGCTATATCGAATAAAAATTTACAGTCACGTTCTCCAACACCTTTCAAATGAATTCGCCCTAACACTCCATTGCTGCTGATTTCGACTGAACTCCACAGCTCACAAGAGGACCTTTTATTCAAATTATTCAAATTGCAAAACAGTATCCTCTTCAATGTATTCCAATGTCTGCGTGCCTGGTATGCGACTCTGCAAAGCAGAACCCATACGTTCCTTAGCAACCGTCAAGCAGTGTAAATAAAAGGAACGTATTGGTCCTAATCGCCTGCAATGTGTTTTTTTCGAGTTTCGTGTCACTTGCCCGAATAGAACGCCCTTCACATCCTTCCTAGTTGGGGAATTTAATTTTGATAACCCAGTACACTTTAAGACTATTACAGTAAAGGAAAAAAATATTTACTAAGAAGGCAACTTTTAGGAAATTATTGTATGCTACACTGAATCTCTTGAGGGCATGTCGAGGGGACTGCAGATCAAATTGGCAAACCGTATGCAATTTTCAATACCCCTTATAGTAAGTAACAGGGTTATTTTGTAAAGACTTTACCTAATTTTCTAAAAAGTGAAGGCGGATTAATTCAGTTGAAAGATTGAGTTGTCAACGCGAGGAATGCAGTTAAAATTATTGTCGTATTAGAAGCTAACATAAGTAAAAGGCTTTTGGGAACTATTTTTTGAATATGTTAACTGTTTTATCAATGTTTTATCTTCTTTGCTCTCGTATGGAACCATTTACTTAAAGTTTGCGAATCTTTGTTAATAATTTTCTTATGTGCTCGATCGGATTCATATCTGGAGATACGATGATCATGAAGGAAGATCGTTGTTATGCTTACTAAATCAATCACATACTGGTCGAGCTCTACTAGATGGAGTATTATCCTGCTAAAAATGTTCTTCTCTTAGATGGTGACCATGAACCTATAAATGTAAGCGGCAACAAGATTTAGATACGCTGTGGCGTTCAATATACAGGGTTGGACCAAATAATATGAATACCTATGTAAATACAATGCTCTAGGGAAACTCGTCGTATAGTCCCAGTCCCGCCCTTTAGTTTTGAACCGTGTCGCCTAGCGGGAGAGAAAGAATACAGATCAGTCTGTTAGTACCAGAGATAGCGTGCGGATGATAAATATATTGCGGCGTTGAAACTCCGTTATGGCTGATCTCTCAGATTTCGAAAGAGGTATGTATGATCGTTGGGATCGGTCTTGCGGAGCTTCAGTAACGAAAACGGCAAACCTTATTGGGGTCGGGAGAAGTACTTTGTCGATTGTTATGACAGCCTATAAGAAGTACAACAATGGCCGAAAGTCGAGACTCAGTGATGGAGACAGAAGGATTTTGAAGCGGATTGGGGCCAGAAAGCACAAGACAACAGCATCCGAGATAAACACACATCTACAAGAACCTGTATCAACAAAAACTATCCGGCGTGAACTGCATGCAGCGAACATACACGTCAGAACCGCCTATTCCAAAATCATTGATGACACCATGCAATGCACTGAACGACGAAATAGAAATTGAGTGTCGCGAGCATAGAAATTGGACACAACAACAATAGGAGAATGTCGTCTGGTCAGACGAATCGTCGTTCACATTATTCCAGACAAATGGACATGTTTACGTTTGGAGAACGCCAGCAGAAGCCTATGATGTTGACTGTCTCCTTCCTACGATTAAGCATGTAGAGGAATCAGTGATGTTGTGGGGAGTGATGTCTTACCGTGGTCTAGGCCCACTTGTTGTCCTGCATGGGCGGGTTACAGCACAGGATTATGTCAGTATTCTGGCCGACCATTTCATTCAATGCTGCAAACTATGTTCCCTTTGTTTCAAGACGATAATGCTCCCATTCACACTGCTCGACTTTTCCGAGACTGGTTTAATGAACAAGCTGATGAACTGCAACACCTCGACTGGTCCCCTCAGTCCCCTAATCTTAATATCATTGAACCTTCCTGGGGGATTTTGGATAATAGGTTTCCACCTCCAAGGACACTTTCTGAATTAGCGATTTCTTTTGCAGAAGGAATGGCTACGTGTCCCTGTGACTGTTGTGCAAGATTTGTCCATAAAATTAAATTGTGCTCATTCATGAGTGATAATTATAATTATTTAATTGTAATTAAAAGTAAAAATGGCGATAGAGGATTCTGGTGCAATTCACTCCAATTTAGATTTTTTATTTGAATTCTAATCCCCTAAATAATAGGGAAAATACGACATAAAGATAACCATAGGTTTATGTTTTTCTTATAACGGAAAGTCATTTTCTTAAATGTCTGTCTTTTCATATTTGTTGAATTCTATATCCTGATTGGGTGTGACGGCTTCAAGTTTTTTGCCTACAAAAGGAAATTGAATCTCAACTGTAAGTCATATTGCTTATTATTTTTAATATTTTTAGTCATCATTATGTATAAGACCAAAACATTAGATGTCAGCACCACCACAACATCAAAACGGTCCCTTAAAAAGCAAATCTAATACAAGCAAGATAAGTCAAATTTGATAAAATAAACCCTAACATCGAAATACAGTTGTGTAATATCATGCTTGTTGTATATGCCTTAAGAAAAGTTTCTCATAAGAGATTGGTGCAAACATCGGCTTAACATCACATTAATAAGTAGAATTCCAAAGCAGGAATTCGGTTGGTTGGTTCGTTAGGTTTATGGGCGCGTCAACGGCTAGGTTATTTTGTGCTCTTTCACATGAATTCAACAAGATCTTTATATAATCCATAGAATTCAACATGATTATTATCCTTGTTCGCATTTCAGGGACAAACACGAACATCCATCCTATGGCGGGATTCATGGCGGGATTCGAACCCACTACCCGACGAAATCGAGAACTAGAAAGCCTACAATCCCAGCGCTCTCGGCCATCAGGCCGACCAGGAATTCGGTATGTCTGATGATTTTTAAACTTTTTCCAAGAATAATGATCTTAATTATTAGGCATTATTTTAAAATGCCTACAACAACAAAACACGCTGTATCTATCAACGTCCAACGTACTTTCGTCGAACAGACAAAATATCCGTGGGAAAAAAATACTAAAACAATCCAAGTGTCGCTTGAAATTAGAATAGTTAATTTCATTGCTGTTGTAAGCACAGTACTAAAAAGTTTATTCCAGTGTTTACTCCAATGGTGGAATAAGATTGATACTAGTGTATATAAAAGAGTTTATTCTCTCTTAGTGGAACGCAATCTAAATAAAAACAATCCACTTAAAAGTGAACTCCGAATTTGCATTCTTCTTGGAAACTACGACGGAAGAGCACTGATGTACCATTGAGTTTCCTGAAGAAAGCCAAGGCGTTGGTTGGCGCTAAAGCATTTACTGTAGGCAAACAAGCCTTCTCTTCCTTCTGTCTGGATGATGATCCCGAACTAGCATTTCAAAAATGAAGAGAAGGAAGGAAGAAAGAGTGGGAGGAAAGAATGAAAGGGAAAAAATAGAAAGAAAAAAAAGACTAAATCCGTCGTTGGTTGGGCCTGTCTCGTCCGCCCTTGAAGGTTTCCTCGTTGTTCTCAACACAAATACAAACCACTCTCTCTTCTTTTTCATCTTTTCCCCTCTTTACCATTTCCTATTTTTTTCCCTATCTCAAACAGAAAAAAAATAACCAAATTTCCTTTTTAACCTTTACACGCAAGAGGAAATTAATGAAAAAAAGAAAACGCGTTTCTTTACACGTTTGTCATTTAAGACTTATTAAAGTACGTTTTGTATTTAATTTCTTTAATTTACAATTTTTTAATTTCATTAAAATCTAAAAATAAGATGATTATGTATTAATTAAAACGGTTAAACCAAAATTAAATCCACTACTTTTTTAGATGATTTTTGGGACGCCATTTTTTTTTCTTTCAAAATTTGCTATTTGGCTTTCTGCTTCCTTAATGTCTAATGGGAATTTATTATAAGAAATAACGCAATATTAAAGGGCGAAGAAAGGCCAAAAGTGGATCGTCAATTCTTCTCCAATACAAATTAAAAAGAAGTTTGCACGCTAATTTAAAAACAGAATCTTTGTTCAGCAGTGCTAAAATCTTTTAATCGACAATAGAATCCAATGAGATGGAATTAATATTGATTAATATTGCCTTCAGTGTCATCGATCCGAACTCTAATTTGTCATCTAAGCCTCCAATCAGCAATGCATTTTCAAATACTATAAGTTTATTTTTAAAACTTTCCCCCCATTTCGTTTTACTATACAAACGTGTATTTACACATTCGTAATAAACGTCGCGTTGATTCCTATGAACATGTTTTACAAAGTGTTGCTACTGAGTTACATGCGTACGTACCAACGCACTTCAGTTTGGATGTACATGTAAGTAGTTTTTTGGACGACGCCTTCCCACGATGGTGGATCGGTCGTCGATATCCAGTGCATTGGCCTGCCCGGTCTCTTGACCTTAATCCACTGGAGTTTTATCTTTTGGGATACATATAAAGTGTGGTGTACTTTACTCCGTTTAAAGTCAGCATGTGTGTCGTCCTCTGAAGGACATTTGTTTATTTGGACATTCTTTCTTATTTTGATTCCAGGAACACCTTCACCCGGCTACGATTAAAATATATAAATACGCCCTGTATGTATACAAGGTGTTTCTGAATAGTCTATACAAACTTTCAGGATATGTTTCAGGAACCAAAACATACAGAAAATGTCATATGAACATGGGGTCGAAAACGCTTCTTTCTAGAATTATAACGGCTTGAAGGGCCCTGTAGCTGACGAAAATAACGTTAAAGCGTATAGGAGTTGCAAACTGTGTGATTTATTTCTACGGTAAAACAAGACAATACACTTAGCAAATGCTCAAAATGGCCCCGTTAGATTCCAAGGAACCATGTGCGCGTTTTCGAATGGATTGGCGAACCCGTTGGAAAATACGTACATCAAACGGTCAGCAGTTATTCAGTGCAGAGCCGGATCAAGGGTGAGGCAAGTGAGGCACTCGCCTCGGGTGACAGTTGTAAGGGGGCGCCAAATTGGAGTTATTTTTTCTCCAGTATATGTTTAACTTTTAAGCATTTTTATTACTTTCCATTATTTTTCAATTTTACATACCGTTTTGTTTTTTTTTCCATTATTTTTAATTTCAATACCATTTTTAACATTTGTAAACATTTGTTTACAACTCTTGTAATGATCATGTACAAGAAACCGGAAGTTGTTAAGGCTGCTCTAACTTATAATAATTTGTGAGATCCTGGTCTGAGACTAAAACTAATGTTCATTGAAATAAGTAATGCATAAATATTCGATCGCGATAAGAGCTTTCCATAAGACCAGAGAGGAAGGAGTACGTTTGGGCATAAAGTGACTCTCGTAGCTTTTTTGATAGCTTCGCATCGCTAGTGAACGGTGAAAAATTACCCACATAAATGAATATTCCAGCAGAATTTACAGAAAAGAGAAAACGAGCGGTAAAGAAATTGGATTTAGGAGAATCAAATGATGAGAGAGTGGTATTTCCAGACAAGCATATGTTCAACGTGGAAATAAAAGAAGTAATCGATGTTATGTTTTACAATTAAGAAGGAGAAGTAAAAAGTTGACTGATGATATATCATTGGAATTTCGATTTCTTACAGGAGAGCAATTATTGTCAATGAATAATGAAGATTTAAAAAGAGCAGCTTCCAATTGGCTCTTAAATATTCAAATGATTTGAATTCTGATGAATTTTCTTCAAAAATCACGCAATTGCTCTTATTACATACACTAAAGCCGCAACATCTTTAGAATTATTGCAGGTTATTCATGATTGCGATTTAGCACAGTCATATCCAAATGTTGAAATTGCCTTAAGGATTTAGTTGACATTGCCAGTTACCGTATATCTTCCAATATTAGCCCCCGGCGTATATTTTTTCAACTGAATCACTAACCGGGCGTTTATTAGAGACCGGCGTTTATTTTAAACGCCACATCAACTGCATGTCTTTTTTTTAAACAGAATACGGTAGTGTGCATTAAACAGTCCTTACGAACGGGATGCCTTGAGAACTAAGGGCTGAATAGCAGAATGCATATGATATCGAAACTCAAAGCAATGTGCTGGGAATCCTCTCTAGCCCGTGTATACGCGAACCCCAAAAGCGGCTCACGTTAACAGCCCCGTGTAGGAGAGTCCCCGGCGTTTATTTAGCAATCTTAATTTTGAAACCCGGCGTTTATCAGAAACCGGCGAGAATTGGAGACTAGGCGTCTATTAGAAGATATACGGTACTATGGCTTTTGGTGAAAAAAGCTTTAGCAAGCTTAAGTTAATTAAAAATTAGTTGAGAATAGTTGTGCTTGGAGACTTGGCCAAGAAAAATTAGCTAACATGGCAATTTTATCAATAGAACACGAAACAACCAGTCAGATTGATTTTGAAAAAGTTATAGATGAGTTTGCTTCTTTAAAAGAAGGAAAGTTAAATTGTAATTCTTGTTGTTGTTAAAATATTGTTGTATTTCAAAAGAATTTTCAATAATTTGTGTTATATAAAAGAGTGCAGTATGTTTTGTGATTTGCTGTTTCTGAGTTTATTGCATTTCTAATTCCAAATTTTCATATTCTGATTATCATAATGTGGGGATGGAAGAGGGCGCCATTTAGCAATGTTGCCTAAAACCGGCTCTGATTCAGTGCTTATCAACAATTGGGCAATTCAAGCCGGTAACAGCCAATAATGGTGCTCCAAGATGTTTCGAATCTGGTGTTGAAGAGAGCACAATTTTCTTCAGACGGTTCTTTGATTTGTAACTCTTCTTCTATTACAGGACACCTTCAAACCGTTATAACTCTAGAAAGAAGCGTTTTCGATCCCATGTTTTATATGATATTTTCTGCTTCTCTTGGTCCCTGGAACATAACCTGAAAATATGTATAGATCATTCGGGAACACCCTGTATATGAAATTGCGTTCTTGTTATTGAAATTATAATTAAACTGGATATCCGTCTTTTCCATACAGTTAAAGTCTCCTTGCTAGTGTAAGTAGGTTATGCACCTTACGTGTAAAATACAATTTTTAAACAGTAACTTTCAAAACAGTTTTTTTATCAGTGCAGAGACAAGTCCCATTTTAAAATTACATTACTGTAACTGATAATACTATCGGTCATGATTTAATGCATTTATGTTATACTCCCTCTTTGCGAAAATATGGTATACATTTTGAATACATTTGGTATACCACATTTAAATTATACATCAGCATTTGGCGTCGGCATATGATTAGTTCGACCACAAACTAAAATATCTCCTAAAAAAAAAAAAAAAATGAACTTAATGATTTGTTCTATTTTTTTTTTTTTTTCCTATAAGAAAATCTGTTTTCTGTTATTTAATTTCTGCTTTATTTTTTTTTTTCCTTTCAAAAATTACTTCCCACCTCTTGGGTGATAAGGCCCCCAAACAAGGCATTCAAAGAGCACTTAGAGGATAGAGAAATGACTATTGGATTTTTTATAACTTTTTTTTTTTTTTGATGGGCGAGACATGTAACGTTCAGTCGGTAAAAATCGAGCAGGACGTCGGTGGCGCCCTCGTTCGACACAAAGTAAAACCTCAAAGTTCACTCTTACGGCAACTTAACAGCATCAACAACACAGTTGGTTGAGGAAGAGAAAAGTCCACAAGAAGAACTCCCCTGTCGTCGTCCTCCTCCTTTCTTCTTCCTCCTATTTAAGGTCGAAACTGTCCCACCAAGCAAATGTTCTTGCATTTCAGGCTTCACTTGAGCTCAATGCAGCGAAATCACGACCTTGAGCAGGGGGTGGGGGTTCTCACCTTCACAAGCTTTCGTTCAAAAAATGCCCACCACCTTCCAGTGATATAGATAAAATTCTGTGGGTATGTATTTATCGGATAAAATCTGTGCGAATACCAAATTGTTCATCCGTCAAGAAAATAGCATTTCTTATGAGAAGTTTGTAAGGAAAATTGTTTTGATGAAGGATATTTTCTTGTTGTTTTCTTGTTCGGTATTTTTTAACTTCCTAAAAATCAAGATTAAAATCTATTTGAGTTTTTTATGGGAGATTTATTTCCCTGTTTTCTATTTTCGATGCAGCAAACAAAGATAGAAAATAGAAAAACAGTTAATTTTTATTTTTTTAAGTTCCGTATGGAAATGGTAAAAAAACAACAACATGGCTTCTGTCTGGTTTTTGATATTTACTGAAAATTGACAAACTTGAGTAGTATTTAATATATTAAGGGAATTCTCATTTTATTAATATCAATATTTTATAAGTAAGCAAAAAATGCAAGAAACCTTGCATATAAGGATCATAATTTTTTTGTAATTGAAAGAGAAAAGCAAAAAAAAATTATCATTACATATTACAGCTTCAGTAAACTGCATATAAAATTGTTCCAAGAATAATTTCTATATAATCTGCGCGTGTTTTTCGGTTTCCTTTCATGTAAATCCACATTTTCCTTTTTCTGAGACTTGAAAAGTTTGAAAAAAATTATTTCTCTTATGCAAAGTTGCTAACAGAAATTTAAGAATGAAATATTATTGGAATTTAAAGAAAATGAGCCATATAGTCATCTTTACATCTAATATACTGAAAATAAAAAAATTACTTAAAGTACATGGCATAATCCATTTGATAATAAAAAAAAAAAAAAATTAATTCGTTTTTTAGGACAAAGAATTTTTATTCAATTTTTAGTACAAGTCTATTTACTGCTATTCTCCAACACCACGTAGCATTAGCACAAGTCATTGGAAAATGGGCAGGAGGAAGCTATTGGATTAAAATTTACAAATGCTCGTAAATGCCAAATTGTTCTTATACCATTGTTCGCCTGATATAGTCTATTGTCAGGTTTAATTAAAATTGTGTCTTAGTGGGCGTCATCATTAAGGGCACATGGTAAGAGTTGGGGAAGGTTGATAGCACACAAAGCAGTATCGCGTATTGGTGGCCCTAAGTGAAGAATCCACAAGTTAATTACCTATTTTTTACTGTAGTTGTCCACCTTTATTCTTTTCCGAAACCATCGTCCATTAAGCGTCATAATTTAACAATTTCCGGTGTTGATAGCAGAAAAAGCCGACAGGTTGACGAGCCCATGATGAGAATCTGCCGCGTGGGTGGAGGACATTTTTGTTTTCGGCTTTACCTCATTTGGCCTGTGAAGAAGTGAACAAACATGTCGAACCTTACGGATTGGGAGAGGGGGAGAGAGAAGGGGAGAGATAGACAAAGAGGAAGAAATTCAAGGTGTTAAAGGAAGCTGGATTCCTTCAGATAACACACGGAATCCATTCATGGAGTAGGAAGTGCAGAAATAGAAAGTGTCTGTTGTTTTCTTCTTTAATTTTTTTCCTTTCATGTTGAAGGAAACATTTTAGGAAACAGACTGAAAATTTTGTTACAATATAAACCTTTATAGACGTGTCAAAAATTGATGAGATAATGAGGAATCTTTAAGAACAGAAAATAACCATCCATGACGAGGGGGAAAGAAAAAGAAAAAAAAACCGTTCGCATCAGTGACGGAACATTTGTTGCAGTTCATAAGCTACAGGTCTGCAAAAGCTATGAAGACCAGAAATATGGAAATTGGTTTGGCGTTAAATTTTAATGAAATAATTAAGATTAGCAAAATAAGCGAATTTTTTTAATGTACTTATATATGCGTCTTAGCTCGATGCCATGTCTTGTCTTACTCGAGACTTGCGAGTAGCGAGTTCGAATCCCGCTGAAGGCAAGGATGTTTGTGTTTTTGCTCCTTAACTAACTAACCTTAGTAAGTTGATCCCCTGCTAGATTAAATTTCAAATAGAGCCAATGGTTATTTAACATCCTCGACACCGAAAAAGTAAAAGAGGAATAGAAAAGACATACAGAAGTATTTACACATGAAACCTTCCTTATTGAAGCAAACTTGGAAAACTTGTATGCTTTATCCAGACAATATTAAAAAAATTTTACTATAAGGGTTTCTTTTAAAAAATTTTATAAAAAATTAGATGACACATTCCCATTTTAGAAAACTTAACGACAAAGCAAATTTTTTAGTACTCCTAAATGTACTGTGTAGTAATAAGTTATAAAGATACATGTAGTAATTTGAAATTTTTATCTTCAGTCTATATTTGAAGAGTTATTATAATAATACCTTAGATACAAAGGAATCAAGCCAAAAATTGTGGACACAACTGTACAAAGAAAAATAACTCCGAAAACATTATAAAAAATTATTATGTGGAATAGTGTTTTCGGAGTTATTTTTCTTTGTATAATAATACCTCTTTATAGTTTCTTAGATTGTGCAGGATGATCATAAAGTCTCTTTACACGAACAAATATGAATAATTCAGCTGTGTAAGAAATGGAATGAGGAAATTTTTGAGCACTTTCTGTGAGCTCATCTGTTAAGCATAACACAGAGAACATTAACAAAAATTTAATTAACAATGTATATATACATTTTGAGTTATTCGAAATCTTTCGAGTAAGGGGATTTTATAACCAGCCTGTACAAGAAACTTAAGACAGTTGCAAGAATAACTTACATATCTGTACAAAGAAATTCTGTATCTGCCTTTTTAGTTATTGTGGTTTCACGTGACCGTTGTTGATCTCAGTCCGAAAAAATAAATAAATAGATAGAAACAAAAATAGGTGTATAATTCCGGAAACATAATAAACATTCATAATTGTAAATCCCGCAGTTCTACCCATGATGGCAATCATTCTTTTGTCACAATGATACGTTACCCGGTCTTTCAAGAAAATAAAGACAGATGTTCCCTTATTTCCCAAAAGATCTGACCAAGAATGTTTTGCTAATGTAATATTAATTATTTCAAACCAAAAAATATCTCGTATTTCTATTATTTCGACTAATAATTAAGAAATTCACAGGTTAAAAAATCAGGAAAATGCCGGGAGGGAGAATATCAGCTTTAGGAGAACATGAGAGTGGAGAATCATGACCACCTGTAGCGGATTTTTTACACTTTTATTTATTATTGTACCTAAATTTTATCACAGATATGAATCTCATATTTAGTTTTCTCTACTATCTGCGGTTTCAGGCATCCGCTTGTCCACTTCATATTTTTCACACTTTTTGATGTAAGAGGTTGAAACTCGGAACGTAACTTACCACAGGCATGCCCTACTTCGCTATTTAGTTTGATTGTGATTGGCCCACTGGGGTTAGAATTACAGGGGTGGGAGTTAGAGGGGGACCAAATGATCTACGTGGTATTTGAATTCAGGGCTTCCGCTATTTTCCTACACCGTCCACGGGGAAATTAATTTCTTGTTATATGCTTATTGGTAAATAGAACAAATTTAACTACAGGAACACATTTAACGTAACTTCGAGGTTCTAAACAGTAACATGATCATTTCCCGTCTAAGGCAGGGCGGTTTGGGAAACATTTCAATATAACTACTTATAATAAACTGATACATTCGCACAGACCTATCCCCAAGATAATGATACGGATTTTTCAATAAGAGGAAGGTCTTCCTGTCGTTTATATTGTGTTTGGGGCGATGAAATGAATGCTACTGCCATTTCTTCTTTTTTAGAAAAAAAAATTAGTTTCTCTAAAAAGGCTTAGTCCATTTCCAAAAAAAATATGTAAACGCATATTTTAAGGACCCCTTCGAAATATTAAAAAATTAAAAAAAAAATTTTTTTTGGGGGGGGGGTCCGGACGCCGTTGTTAATAACTCAAAAACAGCTCATCACAGCCAAACAAGTCATTTACAAAAAAAATCGCCTAACTGAGAGGAGTCCGTACATGGCAAGTTTATTGGGTTTGGTTTGCTGGTTTGAACGATACAGCCATTTTTTAATTTTTAGAAAAAAATTAATATCTCTAAAAAGGCTTAACCAATTGACATAAAAATATGAGAAGGCACAATTTAAGGTGCCCTCTAGACATGTATATTTTTTATTTGGTTCTGCTATTTGCCGTTTCAGAGGAGTTAACTGCACAAAATTGGTCACGTACGTACATACAGATGGAATTTGTTTTTTTTCAACATATCTTTTCGATTCATGAGTTTTTAAGTCGATTTCAGCAAAAATAAATTTGAGTTTCTGAAACGAACACATAGGCCTTCACTCTTAGAGAGTGGTAGGCCAATAATAGACAGCAAGATAGAACGGTCCTTAATAAATTTAAATCCTCAAAATATCTAGGAATTAATTTCTGACAGGTTTATGCAGTAGGAATAAAACAATGATGATTACTTTGAAGAATTCCTTATGATGTCATATACCCAAAAGGGATTGTTTGAAAATATTTTATTAGGATAAAAGACCATTTCAGTTTCCTATCATTAAACAATGAGTTATAGTGAGGTAATAATAAAAAAGGCATTAAAATATCGACCTCTTGTTGCAAAGGGTTGTCGTCGTATATTCATAACACTTTTGTGTAAATAGATTTTAAAACCCGTAACGTGATTTATAATCGTTGAGGAATGCATCTTTGTCTACTGGAAAAGTGAGCTTCATTTAGTATATACAAAATGAACCATAAATAAGAGAGGTTCTCGTTGAGTGACTCAACTGGGAAGTTAAATTATAAATGGAAATGAACCTCCTTCTTTTCCTCCTGTTGTGATACTTATGCAATGGATGAGGGTGGACGTGGAGAAAGAGTGAGAACCATTAGTATTCGATGTTGTATATGGAAGGGAATGGGTGTAAAAAAGCTCTCTTGAGAAAATGATTTAATAATTTACTACGAGGAAGTTTTCCTCGAAGATCATCCGTCGGTATCTCATCCTCAGGTTAAAAGGGGAAATAGCAATGATTAAACCCGATGGGAAATGGAATCTTAACGCGGCAGGAGACAAGTGAACCATTAATAGAGGTTAGAAGCATTGTATTTTAAGCACAAAAAGCCGATGCAAAGGCGAATACCTAAGTTAATATTGACTCTTGTATAAGGTTAAAATCTGGTCAAAGCGCTATTTACAGTCCAACTTCAAATCTTACTCACCTACTTCCTCAAATTTTGAATATTCTTTATTGCTTAAAATTTCGCTTGAACACTTCTAATAACTTCTTAAATATTTTTTAAATTAAATATTGAATTAAATATTTTTGCAGTTATTCGATAGTTCTTGGCTCTTTTTCTTATTTTTTAAGCCTTCTATGAATGTTTAGTTTTTGTAATGAAAAGTTTTCTTTTATAACGTTATTAATTTAGCACCAATGTTTTTATATTTACCTTAAAAGGGACATTATAGCATCACACTTTTTTGGGTATCTCGAATTTTATACTAATGTGTTGTTTCTCAATTATACTTATGGACTGCATCTAATTTTACGTATATAAGATAAACGTATTAGTAGTTGACATTTCACACTTTAAACTGCCGCAATACATTTAAAAAAGCATGGCATTTGTCTTATTGCTCAAAAACTATAGCTCAAATCTCCAGATGCTCAATGTACATATTCTGACTGCTGTAGGCTATTGACTGATTTCGGTTACCGCCTCGATTAACTGTTTGAAGATCCTAATACCAAATGCACGACTTTGAGAGAGTCTGCATCATTAGACTAAGGTAAATAGGCATAGCCAAAGTATCACCTTTCATTTGTTCCACAGTGATTACATCTTAGGACGGTAGTGGGTAAAGCAGTCCTCCAAACAAGTTAGGCTATCACGCGCAGCTTTGCGAAATGATTTGGCAAAGCAAGATGTTCCATTCTTAACGCTCTTAAGATGTCTGCTCATTAAATGACCCCTTGATGTGTTGTAAAATATTACGAGTGAAAAGCCATCCTCGTTCTATCTATTTTCAATAAGCTTACTTCCTTTCCTACAAGTCTTTTTTAAAAGAAATAAAATATTTGACAGTTACAGCTTGCTAAACATGACATAACTATGCATTGTTCGTCATTTTATATTATTATTATTACACACTTTTATTGAACTTCACTTGTTTGTGTGTTTGTGCGCAAATTTTGTAATCAATATTTTGCCCACTTCCTGACTACCTACAGCTCTGCAACTTTTTCCAATGGCGTCTTTTCGATGACAATGCATGTTTCAATTGTTAATTTCGCTAGTCTTTCATTTATTCATAAGTTATTTAACATTTAATTTTAATAAGTATACAGTGCAATCATGACGTAACGACTGCCTGTATTGTTGTTTATTGTTATCGTTGTTAATTGTCTTATGTAATTGTTGTTAATTTGATCATCAATGCTAGGAAAGCTGTTGATTGTGACGTCTTTGCGGAGAGGATTGTTTATGATTAGCCAGCGTAATGCATTGTAAAAGCTTAAATATAAGGTGTGTTTGTTTAGTGCGACGAAAGCGACGAAGTTAACGTGACTGCGTTTGTTTAGTCTCGTCTGATCGATTACTTCCGTTTGTTATTGACCGACTAAGTCGACGAGCTAGATCAATCGTCAGCTTCTGCGGGATTTGCATTCAAGCCAGTCATTCAAGCTGATTCAAGCAGCCATATTCAAATCGCAACGAAACCAAAACAAACAGGAAGAATTGAAAATATATCTAGCAATCTTTCAATCATATATATGATTTCTATAAATTCAATGTAATAATTTTAGTTTACTCCAATATAATTTTTCGGCTTAAATGGGCGTAAATGCAATTACGCACATCGAAAGCCATTTTAAAAATAGTCGGATCGACGAATTCGTTTGTTTTCGTCACTCTGATGACTGTCACGATTTCGTCGCTTTCGTCACATTAAACAAACACACCCATAGACTAAAAAGAATAAAATAAAATATGTAAAATATAAATTTTAAAGCATACACTTTCACCTTAAAAAGTGCAGTAAAAAGTAAAAAATCTAATTAAAAAAAAAAGTAAATGTGTGGTGGCAACGCCTCCTAAAGCGCCCCACACATTTACAGTTTAACTGAAGATATTAATCTCTCAGTTTATAGCGATTGAACACACACATACAGCCCATCTTAAGATCGTAGACTGCAGGCAGGACGAAACTGTTAATGTGTGAGCGGCTGAGACGATGATCTCACGTGCGATCAGTTCAGAGTCCACGATCTCACGGTTTTTGATCTCAAGGCTAAAACAACCACACACTTTCAGTTTGACTGCAGTAGCCGTGTCTGAAAGGTCTATTTTTATATATCCGCTGGCAGGCGAAAACCTTTTAAGCATGCTTAAATTGTTTTGGACTGTTGAGATGGATGACAAGCCAGTGTATGGCAAGCCGTTTTAACATTTATTCTTCTTTCTGTGCAATGTACAAATTCTTTGACATATCGTTAATTCCAAGGTACATATCGCTAATTCAATTTTACATATCGCAAATTCGAAGTCACATATCACTAATTCAATTCTACATATCACAAATTCGAGCTATTTAATGATATCAGAAATTGAATTAGCGATATGTACCTCCGAATTTGTGATATGTGAAATTGGATTAGTGATATGTGCCTACGAATTTGTGAGATGTAAAATTGAATTAGCGATATGTACCTCCGAATTTGTGATATGTGAAAATGAATTAGCGATATGTGCCCTTCGAATTTGTGAGATGTAAAATGGTTTTTCCAGCAATGTATAAATTCTTTGACATATCGTTAATTCTTCTGCGCCGTTTTAACATTTATTCCACAACTATTTCTGCAATGTATAAATTCTCGAGATATATCGTTAATTTCTCTGCGCCGTTTTAGTATTTATTCAGCTTTTTTTTGTGCAATGTACAAATTCTTTGACATATCATTAATTCGAATTCAGGATATGTACATTCGAATTTGTGATATGTGAAATTGAATTAGCGATATGTGCGCTCGAATTTGTGATATGTGAAACTGAATTAGCGATATGTGCACTCGAATTTGTGATATGTGAAATTGAATTAGCGATATGTGTCCTCGAATTTATGATATGTGAAATTAAATTAGTGATATGTACCTCCGAATTTGTGATATGTGAAATTGAATTAATGATATCTTAAAATGAAGCGTAATTAAAGATATCATTAATTCTATTTTAGATATCATAAATTCGAGGGTACATATCGCTAATTTAATTTCACATATCACAAATTCGAATGTACATATCCTTAATTCGAATTAATGATATGTCAAAGAATTTGTGCATTGCACAAAAAGATGAATAAATGCTAAAATGGCGCAGAGAAATTAACGATATGTCTTGAGAATTTGTACATTGCAGAAATTGTTGCGGAATAAATGTTAAAATGGCGCAAAGGAATTAACGATATGTCAAAGAATTTGTACATTGCATAAAAAGAAGGAATAAATGTTAAAACGGCTTGCCATATCAGCGTTCGTTTCTTCTTTCATAGAACTATATAAGAAAAATACCTGTCTGTGGAAGATAAAAGTTGACTCGTATTCCAATGATGAAATGAAAACTAAGTTATTGGAATTTTATAAAACAACGATTCCAACGGCCACAGTAGGAATAGTAAAAAAGAAAAACTTAATAATTTGCGGTGTGCATTTCGGAAAGAATTAAAAAAAGTGAAAGCAGCAAAATCTGGTTCATCTCCTGATGCTGTATACACGCCATCTCTGTGGTATTATAATATTATTGCTATAGAATCAGGGCCGGCTCTAGCAATTTTGCCGCCCCGTGCAGAATGCAATTTTGCCCTTACCTTGCCGCCCCCCAACATTGCCGTTGCCGCCCCTAAAAGTCTGCCGCCCTGTGCAAGTGCACCACTTGATCCTATGGTAGAGCCGGCCCTGTATAGAATGCAATATATATAGCAACTGGAAACTGATCAGGAAGAAGGAAGAAATAGTTTCCAGTGACGAACTCTTATTGCTACAGTAAGCTCTTATTTTTTAAGCTAATGCATTAAGAATTCTAGAAAGGAAATCATTTTTCACACGTTTTATTTCAAATGAATAGACACAGCGACTAATAATAATAATAATAGTAACAACAATGACGAATGAAGCAGTATTTATGTGCAATACAATATAATTTTATTATGTTTAATATAATAAAATGCAATATAAATAATTATAACTAATTATCAGCAAAATTATCTTGCCAAACACCTTCATTAACGAAGTAATTTTTATACTGTTCAACATTATTTTTTGCTAACGTTTAAACGATTTGCATTTTCACAAACGTTTTTACTAATTCCATGTTGTAAACCTGTCAAATTATCATCTCCAACGCTCCGGGATGAACCGCTCTTCGCGAGACAGTTCTTCAGTTCTAATCTTGAACAGTAGTCCCCCGGACTGACGATTATGAACTGTCAGTGAGTGGCAACAGCACAGACCATGGACTGTAAAGACCACTGCCTGCAGGCGGTTGATGTGTGTGTGTGTGTGTGTGTGTGTGTGTATTTCAGTTCACAGTTCTTCAAAACAGGCAACGGCCTGCAGATAAACTGTAAGTGTGTGGGGCCCTTAAGATAAGGCCTGAGCCAACACCACTTAGACAGAAGGCCTGCGCACAGAAACTGTATACATTGTTACATCATCATCAAACGGCCAAATTTAGGGCTTATTATTGGTAGAAATACGATTAACAATAGCCGCTTTTGTGTGATGTAACAATGTATGACGTTTTGTGCGCAGGCCTTCTGTCTAGGTGGTGTTGCCTGAGCGCGAAAACGTCAGACATTGTTACATCATCATCTGAAGATACGTTTAATCGCATTTCAGGGCTTATTATTGGTAGTAATGCGATTAAACGTATCTTCGGCAAAGCCAACTAGAAAGACAGGCCGGGGCACTGAAAAGTCACATGACCAAAGCAGATCGAGCAACAATCCAATCTTCATTGTTTTCAACAAACGAAAAGTCACTGATTGTTGAAATCCAAGATGGAAACAATGAAAGTTGGATTGTTGCTCGATCTACTTTGGTCATGTGACTTTTTAGTGCCCCGGCCTGTCTTTTTTGTAGGCTACGATCTTCGGATGATGATGTAACAATGTATGACGTTTTCGTGCTCAGGCCTTATCTTTAGGAGGCGTTGGTGGTGGCGCGTTTAATATGAAATTTTAAAAAGAAAATACTACATAATAAAATAAACGCGCCATCACACTTTTACCTTTTTTTTTAAATTAGATTTTTTACTTTTTACTGCCCTTTTTAAGGTGAAAGTGTGTGCTTTAAAATTTTTATTTTATATATTTTTTACACACTTTTATTTAACTTCACTTGATTGTGTGTTTGTAATCTATATTTTGCCCACTTCCTGACTACCTATAGCTCTGCAATTTTCCCCAACGGCGTCTTATCAATGAAAATCATTAGTTTCACTAGTCTTTCATTTATTCTTAAGTAATTTAATATTTAAGTTTAATATGTAAAATGTAACGACTGCCCGTATTGTTGTTTATTGTTTTCTTTGTTAATTGTTGTATGTAATTGTTGTTAATTTGATCATCAGTGCTAACGAAGTTATTGATTGTTACGTCTTTGTGGAGAGGATTGTTTATGATTAGCCACCATAATGAATTGTAAACTCTTTCCCGAGATATAGACGTAGCCGACTGGACAGACTTCCATGGTTTTTTTGGTTTAATAGTCTATGGGCGAGGTCAAATATGCTAACACCAAGTTGAGTTAGTGAAAAAAAATCATTGTTGTTACGATAGCTAATAATCATTAGTTAACAATCGACCAATAATCATTGCTTCACCAACCTAACTCGGTGATTGCATTTTTGAACTGACCGCCATAAGGGATGGATTTCTCATCCCAAATGAGATAACCAGGCATGATCCTAAGTTCGTGTCAATTGATTTGAATATCAATATCTAGGGAAAGGAAACCAATCTACGAACTACTAGAGTGAACTCCCATCAACAAATTAGTGATCTCAGTTTAACAAATGCACTTATGCTCTAAGAATACCACAATGTTCATCAGCATTGCACGAAGCTTCAAAGGAGGCGTAAAGGCTGCGCAGATATGTCTCTTTCGTCTTTCGTTTGCTCTAGTGAGAGTATTATCTTTCTTTCAGAGGTTTTCTGTTTGGCGGATAGCTTAACAGAAATCGAAAAAAAAAACTCTGAGCGGGATCTTCCCTGATGATGCCTTCGTTTAAGTCTATTTGGCCAGACTGGTATATCCTTTCCATTTTTTGAACCTTTCATACGCTGGTGACGTATTTCTGTACACTCCACTATTTCCTTGTAGATTTGCTTTGACTATTACCCTATCAAAAACATCTGACAGCTTAAGCTTTGGCCTTATCCATAGCTGGAAACATCGCTCTTCTTCTGAAAGCGACGCCTGCTCTGAGCACAAGAAACTACGTGAAAGAAGTAAATGAAAATGCATAAGATTTTCAATGATTACTGCAGCTAACGGCCTAGCACAAATGCTGGATAGAGAAAAACGTTTAGCGACTTCTAAGAAAGGAGAGATGATTGTAGATTATCGTTCAATTAAAAGGCATTGTCTCGTGATTTACTGAATATTCATTTCGCTGTTTTATAGTTACCATAAGAGATATTATTAACTAGAGGAAGAATGGAGGACTTATTCGTTTCACAATGTCCGTCTGTCCGTCCGTCTGTCTGTTTCTTTCATATTTTCTACATTTTTTGACGTAGAAGGTTGAAATTCGGCATGTACCTTATCATAGTCATGTCCTACTTCACGATTTAGTTTGGTTTTGATTGGTGCACTGGGATCGGAGTTACGGGGCTAGGAGTTAGAGGGGACAAAAGATCTATGTGGTATTTAGATATGTAAAGGAGTGAAATTCGGTATGCAGATTCTACATTACTATGAAGTTTAGGCCAAATTGTTCCAGTGGGGGGGTCGGACTTATGGGGGTGGAAGTCACTTGTCTTTAGAACTATGGCAACATATGTCATTCGATCGGAAATGATGAAAAACGAAAGAAGATAGAGCTCTTACACATTTTCTAAGAAAAATCAATTGTTTTATTAAAATAAATTGGGGGGCTTAAAAAGTGCAGATAAATGGGGAAAATAGATAGCCTCAGGACTTCCACTACTTTTCTATCTATTACTCATCGGGGGGGATTAATTTCTTGATGAAAGACATGACTAGTATCACGGGTATTATGAGAAAATAAAAACAAAGGTTTAAAGTGATACTGGAAACAAAGTTTTTATTGCCTAACGCATTTCGACATAACGTCATCATCGGAGGTAACGTTGTTTCGCCTCCGATGATGAATTTATGTCGAAACGCGTTAGCCAATAAAAACTTTGCTTCCAGTATCACTTTAGACCTTTGTTTTTATTTTCTCATTAATTTCTTGTTCTACAACAAGTCGCTTCACAACAAAGTCCAAATTTAAGTGTTATCCAGTCCTCATCCAAATCTAATGCGGTGCATCATTCCCAACAAGACAGGCGGGTTCTTGTCACTGAATACGAAATCGTCATCTGAACTTTAGTGTTAGTGCCCTAGGATGAATAGTAGTAGTAATTCATTGTTATTACATTCGCGCCACGAAAACTCTGGTTGGTTTGGCGTAATCTCCTAATATTGAGTCAATCTCGAACTTCTCCGATGTAATCTATCTACCATCGGAGAAATATACAGTCCTCCATGCATCCTTTCTAATCCTTACATCCTTTCTAATCGCCTGTTTTGATGTCAACGTCTTAAAGCGGCTGGTTAAAACGCCTGTGAATTTTTGTTATGTTCTTATTTTCCACCAAAAGAAACTTAATGGCTGCTATTGGTTATGGAGCATATCATTCAAAAACTTCATTTTATAAGGTAACTGTAACATATCAGATCAAGACGGTAAGGATGTCAAACGTATTGTATGTGCGTGATTTTTATGTTAAACCTAAGAAATTAAAATTTTGATGTACTAACAGCATGTATATTAAATTTTTAAAAACTACACACGCAAGAATGGCTTCTGCTATGGCGTCGCCATTTTCCTAGAAACAAGAAATAGCACCTTTGTGTGGCATTAAATAGAACTTATAGTGGCGGGCGTTTAAACTTTGAATCTTCTTCTATCCAGTGATATGCGCTATGTGTTTCTCTCTCTTACAGTTTGATTGAAATAATAAGGTTTGCTCTACAATTTTGAATTACTCTGTATGTTTCATTGCTTATTGAACCACCCCTCATATATTCCTATATGTTTATGAACGCAGTTTATCTTCAGTAATTTTTGTACCAAACGATGCAGTTATTCTGTTTTAGGATAATTAAGAGGCAAAAAATATCTAAACATTATTATTTTGCGTTATTTTCGAAAATATTTATCTGGTTTCCATACGTAATAATTTTATCTTCATATTAATGATGGTATATTCATTTGGATACATTGTGGTCGTGTGCCTGTGTGTGTGTGTGTGTGTGTGTGTCTGTGTTTGTGTGTGTACATATATATAAACGTGAAGTATTAGCTGTAATGATATCAATCTTTAAAAGAAATAAAACCATAATTCCCGCATTTTTAATATAACAATTTTTTTCCATATAAAAGTTCTATTTAAAAATGAAAACTATATGAAAAAAAGATATTCGTGTATAGGAGTAAGTATCATTAGTTATTTTTAATCAACTTCATGTTGAAAATAGAATTAAAATATATCAATAAAAGTCTAATATTTAAAAAAAAAACTTCTGGATATCCAGTAGAAGAAAGATATTTCATAACTATTCTTATATAACTCGTCTTTGACGAGGGGGAAAACCCAAATTTAACAATTCTTCATTTACGAGCGTCTTTCTCAAATTTCGGTTTAGTAAAAATAAAGGTTTCAATTCTTCCCTCATTTGCAAAAATTTTCGAGAGTCTAATCTACTCCCGCCTTTCCTCTTACATCTTCTCAAACAATCTTCTTACAACTTCCCAACATGGCTTTATTCCAAAAAGAAGCACTTCGACAGCCTGCTTCGAACTCGCCGAATATATAATTTCCAACATGTCCAATAACAATTTAATTGTTTCCCTATTCCTAGACTACTCCAAAGCATTTGATTCCATCCCTCACGATCTCCTAATATTCAAATTATTCCAATTTTTCAATATCCGCGGTCCCCCTCTAACCTGGCTCTCCAGCTTCTTATCAAACAGGCAATACACCCTACATTTATTCAATAAAACATCCGCAACAATCACCCATAATCTAAGCGTCCCCCAAGGCTCAATTTTATCCCCTCTTCTTTTTAACATTTTTATAAACTACCTAACTTATGTAATATCCCCTTTACCGTTAATATTATACGCAAATGAAGCTACAATATCCTGCGCTGGCTCTTCCTTAAATACAATCAAGGAAACCTCAACCCAGTCTTGAATAGACTCTTACATTGGAATACAATCAACCTTATGTCCCTAAATCTCGATAAAACTTTATATGTCATCTTTTACCAACGCAACAAAAAGCTCGAAAAGAACGAATTTTCACTAAACTACAACTCCCAACAGATTAACTCGGCCAAATACTTTTAAATACCTGGGTATCCACTTAAGTCATAACCTCTCTTGGGGCGCCCACATTAATGCTTTAGCTTCAACGCTAAACCAACGCTTAGGCGTTTTCTCCCATCTTCATTTCTTACCCCCCAAAATCCTCCTTCTATTATACAAGGTGTTTTTGAATTGAGTACAGATTTTTTGGGAGATGATAGAAGAGGTCCTTAGAAGTATTTTTTGTCATATGAACATGGGGTCCCCGCAGCTCCGTTTACTTACAATACTGCATTGAACAATCAAATGACACCGGGACGCAGTGTGCGCTGTTAGGCCTAGATTATTTTATTTTTAACAATTAACACAAGCAATCTACTGTATGACTTTTACAGTAATTGTTCGAAATGACCGCCATTTGCTTCAAAGCACAATTCGCAACGCCTTATGATGGATTGATGTACGCGTGGAAACAGTAGATTTGCACAGTCGCTGATGTCACCTGCTGCCGCGACAACACGAGCCGCCAATTCTTCTTCGGTATCTACGGGTTCGGAGTACACCATTGCTTGTGTTAATCGTTAAAAATAAAATAATCTAGGCCTACCAACGCACACTGCGTCCCGGTGTCATTTGATTGTTCAATGCAGCATTGTAAGTAAACGGAGCTGCGGGGACCCCATGTTCATATGACAAAAAATACTTCTCAGGACCTCTTCTATCATCTCCCAAAAAATCTGTACTCAATTCAAAAACACCTTGTATAATGCTTTAATCCACTCCTTGCTTTCCTATGGTCTTCAATTTTGGGGTTGAACCACCAAATCTAACTTACTACGTCTACACCAACGATATGAAACGATGTCTACACCAAGTCTCATTTCATATCGTTGGTCTACACAGATTGCAAAAATGGTTTGTACGTACCTTATTAAAACTACGTAAACCTACTCCTGTCTCTCACCTTTTTAATTCTGCGGGCATAACCCCAATACACCAATTCTACCATTATAGCCTAGCAGTTTTCATATATAAAGCAATGAACAACATTATAATTATATCCCTCCCCCCAACCCTTATTTACAACCGTTAGAACACTCCGCTAAAACACCCGACAGAGAAATTCCTTCCCAATCGCCCATATTAGACGTAACTACCAGCTCAAAAGTATCTCTATCGCCAGCAACAGACTTTGGTCCACCTTACCCCCAGATCTCCGTTCGTCACCAAGCACCAATATTTTCAAATCCCGTTTAAAGAACTTCCTCTCTGCACCCCCACCTAACTAACTCCTACCCCTCATCATTCCCCTCCATTTTTAAAAAATATTGTTTTGTAAATGATCAAAAATTGATCTTTGTTCCCCATCCAGGGACCTACCTCGTCGGCCCCCACCATACTGGCCCTGGATGAACGATTTGTATCTCCCTTAATAAATAAATAAATAAATAAATAAATAAATAAATAAACTCTTTCAAATGACTTCAAACTTTTTTTTCCAGCTAAATTTAGAAAGGAAGCTTCAGAATTGCAGATTTGTAGGCTGAGTCGATTTTTTACTCGCCTAAGTTTTTCTTTAGTGTCATTGAATCAATTTTAAATACAGAACTTTTTGAATAATTTCGAGGCAGAGTTTAACAGTAACATAAATATGATAAAAATGACAATAGGTTACTTTTCGATTCTTCCTCGTACGTAGAAATATGCACGGCATTATATGTACTCAAATTCGATGATCTCTATTGACTTTTGAGCCATTGGATGTTTCTCATTTGCCCTTGTCATAAATAAAATAATAAAACAAGTTATTAAGGTAGAAATATTTCAATAGTAAACGGAAATAATCAGTTTGTCTGAAAATTTACAGTAATAGTTAGAACTTATTTTTATCGGTCAAAATCTATATCAGGACGATTTCAGTTAATTACTGCTATTCTTACTCAAACAGTCCTTCGTATTAAATCCGGATTAACGAGGTTTTAAAGAATTTTGTTTGTGAGAATATAACTATTACATCACAATGGCCACCCACAATCTGTCCGGCAGAGGGGGATTGACTTGAAACGTTCCTTGCAGAAACACCCAAACATCATACTGATATTTAAGAAAATGGAGTTGAATTACTCTACTCTTGAAGTCCCCCCGACGATCTTTTTTATGATGATAAATCACGCTCTCGTGCCTGAACAAGGAAGCACATGTCCAAGTGCTTAATTAAAACATCTCTTGCCCGAACGAAATAAGACAATAATTGGAATCCCTTCAGATATTAAGGCGATATTTTAGATTATGCCGCGTAAATGCACCCTCGAAAAAAGAAATGATAAAAACCATAATAGTACAATGTTTGCAGATTGTTCTTAGACGTGACAAAAAATTAATCATTTCCTTCCTGCTTGAGAAGACTGTTCCTAGCATTAATGCATTATTTGAAAAACTAAATAAATTTCAAATGTCCCGACGACGAAGGGAAAGTCTTCCAATTAGGTAATTGCCGTTTAATTCTATTCTTCGAAATAATTAAATAATAAGCGGTTAATTTCATCGAAATTCCACCATAGGAACAGTCATCGCCCCCTTTTTCCATAGGTGGTGCTCGAGGACTCCATGGCGCGGTCACCCTCGGCTGCCTCCGGGATCCTCCACCTCCGTCGCCGATATAATTTTCCCATCTTTGGCTTAGTGTTGGAAACCAAATAAATAAAACAAAAAAAAATTAAGTCAAGAAGGAGAAGGGGAAAAAAGGAGAATAAAGGTCGGAAGTTATTATGCTCAGGCACTCGTTTCGTGCAGGTGATGGAGACTTTTAAATCGGTTTGGGGGTGGAGGAGGAGTGAAGAGCGTGCTCCTCATGGAACCACCGATAAACATCAATGCTTGCTTCTCATTCACGGGAGAGATTACGTTTAAAAAATTCAATTTTTCTTTTTTTTTTAACGTTTAAAAAAAACAGGATCTATATATTAAAAATCTAATTCGACAAGCGCAATTTATGTTTTTTCACTCCTTCTTTGTCAAAAACGAGATGGTAAAATGATCTTGAACCTCCTTTGAGTTAACAGTGATTCGCTATTGATTTGCGTATTACAAAAAATATGATTAATCTTAGCTTAAACATGAATTGATTTAAATAAACATATATTCTCTTTACCTTAAATGCTTACATCTGTCATAGAGTTCAGTTGTGTACAGAAGTGGAACAAGGATATTTTGAATACCTTCTTCTGTTAAACAGAAGGCAGAGAACATTACATAAAAATATCATTAAGATTGTACGCGCAGTCTAAGTTATTCAAAATCTCTCAGGAAAGGGATCATGATCGCCTGTTTGTAGCGTCAGGATGTAATGCTATCCAGTGTTTGCATCTTTGCAAGAATGTTATTGCTACGATTTAGAAACAATAATAGAGACAGAAGAATAAATAGAAACAACTTATATAACCTTATTTTAAAATATGTTTAAACATATAAAAATTTTCAGGTAGTTCAAACATAAAGAAGAAAAAAAAGATGTGCAAACCAATGATATATGCGTTCAGTGTATTAGCAATAAGATCATTGTGTACTGTAATAATAAAAATTTTGTTTATATTTTTCTATATTGAAATAATAAGAAATTTGTTTTATTAAACACTATGAAATTTTAAACGGTAGCAAATTATTTATTCCCAGCGTTAAAACACTGTCATATTTAAAAATAATTTAAAAATAATAATTCAAGACGGTAATGTTTTATTTTGTTTATTTAATATTTAATGATTGACTTTTAATTTACATATCCATGACGACATTTTAAATGAGACCCTTCAAATATAAGACATTTAAAATGCGGAAACATATATAATTAGAATTCCAATGACCAGTTCGACTTCATTCTAGTTTTAAAAAGAGAAAGCTTCCTCAACTTTCAATACTTGGAAATTAAAACTCTACCATGAGAAATCAAAAAAGCAAGAGGAAATGAACTTCGTATCTGCGATGCCATCTTAAGCTCCCCCGTAGCTATGACGGAACGCACAATTAGAGTGATTGTAACTATGATAGAAAACCTGGTAATTGTTACATTGACATAACACTGAGTTATGACGAACAACAGAACATCGGGTCTTCCTGCTTTCATGGTTAACGCTGCCCTGTTCTTGTCGTGGCATTGGTTCCGACGTAAGGTCAAATGACTCAGTGAGATCTGTCTGCAAGGCAGTTTCCGACTAGAGGAAAGAGTAGTGTCTTTCTGCCCTTCAAAACCTTCTGGGACATCCCAAAGTTGTTAGATTGATTTAAAAGTCCGAAATTTTAATGAGAGAAAAAAATCCTGTATTTGTTTCTCGAATTAGTTTTCTAAAACTGCACATTATAAACTATGCAAAAGTTTCTGTTCTAATGTGAGCCATACTCTATAGTCAGACCTCCCAGAGATACGATAGATATGTAACAGGGCTAACCAGCAAACATACATTCTCAATATCTTTTTGTACCGTACCATAAATGCAGACATTTTTATAGCAAGATACAGAATTCAACAAAACCGTGCCTGAGTATACAACAGTATGACCATGCATCATAATATTATTCGAGTTAAAATAGCTTTGAAGAACTTGTACTTATTTACCGCTAATATTTACCAGTAATTATTCTTTGAAATCTAAGCTAAGCACTCAATTGATTAGAACACTTCCGTCAGTACAAAGATTTATGGAGGCAAAGACTATTAAGACTTGATGACTGATAGCGACTGTGGTATTCTTTAGCGATATTTACTACAGATTCAAAATAATGTAGAAGCCAGTGAAATTTTAAGGGGTTATCCTTTTGTTCCTTCACGATCATATGTTCCTTCAAAAAGGAAGTAAACTGCGATACCTAGAGTTAAATTTAAAATAACGTTGAAAACCATTGTACAGCCAAAATTTAATCCTGTTTTGGTGTGCCTTCATGATCTTGATGATCGTATAGGGCATTAAAGTAAAACAAATAACAACCACGGTTTCTTCTCCATACAATACTTAACAACAATAAAATATGTGTTCAAAGAATTTTCTGTTTACACAGCAAAAAAAAAGAAAAAAATCGTGGATGATCTTTATTTCGCTATATTGGAACCCCGCTCATGCAAGATGCTATTTACCATGAATTCCTAGTGGCAACTATGGCAATAAAATACACTGATCAGCACTTTAGATATCCTCTCAGTGGGAAAAGGCTTTATCTATTTGACAAGTTTCTGTTTGATTAGTGTACACCTTTAACCCTATGCCCTAAGCAAGTCAACAAGGCGCATCGGTTTTCTTGTCGGAAGCAACTGATGTTTTTTTTTTTTTTCGAACTCCATGTATATGTTTCACATGCGAAGAAAAGGCAATGTTAACACGCATCCTTATATAACAAATATCCAGTCGAACTTTTGACAAATGTTTAATGCAAAGGGAACTGTTTGTCTCACGATTTTTGTGCCTTATGCAAATCTTTTCCTGATTCTTTCATCAAGTTTCAACCTTTTCTTTATCCTTATCTTTTCGAACTGTATCAAAGTAGAGAATAGACACCAAGAATTCATCCCGCTTTTGAGGGAGGGAAAAAAGGGGGCCAGCGGCTAAGCCAACCTTCATGACATGGTTATGACATTGGAGGGAGGACACCCGTGTTTTTTATTCATTGTAAAAGAAGACCGCAGCGGAATTCAAACGAGCGTTATTTACAGGCCTCTTTCAAACGCAGGTCATGAACTTCCAAACACTCCTCGTAATTCGATACATAATGATCATCTTTGCTTTGTAAGAGACAATAAAATTTGTGCCTTCGGAAGATGTCTTAAATTTTATTTTTTTTTCGGTTTAAAAAAGTTTCTTTGTATTGCGCGTTTTTAGATTTCATACGTAGCCTTCCTTCGGCACATATCTTTTTTTTAAAAAAAACAAAAAAAAAACAACAACTTTATTTTGATTATGAAATGGACTTTAACGTCTCAAAAAATTGGCTATGTTGCGTTATGAAAAGATTGAATGTTTTACAGATTTTTGTCGAGCATTTGAGATTAAATTCAATTCAATTTTACTAATTGTTTTAAGATCATAAATAAGTTTTGAATACATTGTATGATATTTAACATGAAATTATTATAAAAATGCTTTGCTACTAGAATTGCTAAAAAATGTGGTAATTCACAGTTCTTTAGCATTAAAAGTACCATTTATGAAAGCTGTTTCTTTAAGAAGATTACATTACACACGTAAGTTGATACTTGTTCAGTATTCATATCATTACATAAGCCATTGTCTATAATGCTGTACATTAGTATAGTATGTCCAACGAATGAATTTTTGCACATTCTTTGCCTAAACATTATACTGTAACAATAAATACGAGGATGGCTCAAATATA
This sequence comes from Rhysida immarginata, assembly GCA_023313115.1. NCBI lineage: Eukaryota > Metazoa > Arthropoda > Chilopoda > Scolopendromorpha > Scolopendridae > Rhysida > Rhysida immarginata. The sequence goes on along the minus strand of JAHWFO010074831.1, from coordinate 359,384 downwards.
AACGAGACGTTCTCTTCTGCGCGCTTAATTTTGAATGGAACCGGTGACTGTGCCTAGACAAATATTACATCAGTGTTCAACAGAGACCGGTATGGTCAAAGACTGACGAGTTAGGTCTTTGCGGGCACAAATAACAAACAAATGACAGAAATAATAACACAAGGTTAAAAAAAACTACAAACATTATTATAAACAAATCGATCAATATGGACCGACAAAAACACAGGATAATTACAACGATACATGGAACAACTTGACAGGCAAAAATAATCCGACAAAATAATCAATTAAAATATAAATATAAGTAAATTACGAAAATATTGGACATAATATAGAGTAAAGGCTATACAAATTACAAACTATAGGTTCAACATACAACCATTGTAATCAATCACTGTGGTCTAATGGTAGCTAATACATTATTAAACCAATTATAAGCGGGTTTAACTGTTGACTAATTGTAAATCTAAGGAATATCAAATCAATGAATAAAGTTGAATACAAAAATTTTTAACATTCTGCGAAATGCGGAATAGTGGATTGAAGAACGGATTTCCAAAGGTAGACACGCCCAACATTTAACACCAATGTGCGAAATCAGCGCGTCAGAATCAGGCGAGGCTATCGAGTGATACGTTGCGTTGGAGAAAGGGTATGAATTTTAAATAAAAATAGTATTCATGGATGTTTAGCTCATTTTATAAATTATTTCGATACGAATAATTATACAGCAAAATTAAGGTTTTGTCCTTAATATCACTGCGCTAACTGCAATTCTTTGCTGCCCGCCATTAACGATTTGGTTCTCCCCTTATCGCCATGTTTTTTCACATCCGTTTTGAACGAAGTGCTGCCACTGAACATCTACGTGTAATCCCCTTGTTAGTATAAATCACGGTCTTTCAATCTAACCGCGATTGAAAGACCGTGGTGTAAATTATGTAGTGGCAGACACCTAGGTCGAAATAGTGGCAGACACATAGGTGGACAGTCTGTGCTCATTGTAAAGTCTAAGTGAGGCGACTGCTTATTATAGTATTTAGGGTGTGTCTAAAAAATCCGACCGGTCGTCAACAGGTTACGTTGTACGATCGGCGGCCGTTTCCTTCCGTTTGTTCGTTCATGGACAGCGCGGTCGTGAGCATTTTGCTTCAAAATGGCTTCGCAGCAAGGTTCCTCATCATAATAATTTGAAGTATTTTATCACGGACTGATAACTTTATCTTTTCGTTAACCTTGTATTTGAAGTATGTTATTATATTTTATAAACCATTTTTCGCTCATGGTTTCAATTTCAATTTAGTTTCGATCATCTTTCAGTTACGTATTTTAATTTCAGTTACGTATTTTTGATTTATGCTTGTGGAAAATGATTCCTGATCCTTTTTCGTGTTTGTTTGTACAGTTATACGCAGACAACTTTAAGGAATAGTTTTGAATTAATTATTCCTCGGGCCCAAATCGTCAAAAACAAAGCAGCCAGACAGCTAACTACTCCACGGCTCACTCCTGCCCAGAATCATCATGGCTTCAATTTGCTGCACTTTGGTGGCGATGTTAACAATAGGATTCGGAGTCTATCTTTAATATACGTCATTGACTACAGGTCGAGGTCTCTCGTTGGCCTCGCTACACGTAATATAATTGCCGAGGAATAAAACAATGCCAAGCAAAAAAAATAATAGCCTTTGGGACAATGCACATACGTCAACGGTTTTTGTGAAAATACAAGTAGGGCAAGAAATGCATAAACGAGGCGGCAGCGGCCATTGCCAAATCCTCGAAAGAGAAAATCGAAGAAAAATAAAGATTTCGAGAATTTGACAAGAAGAGAGCGAAAGAGAAGAGAAACTGTCCCCTCTGGCTGGAATGGACCGACTGGAAAGAGAGAGAAGCAGGAGAAGAAAGACTATTGGAGGATTATCTGCGCAGAATCGGCCCAGAATCCTCCAAAGGGAAATAAAAGGCGGAGAGGGAGAGAGCAAGTGATGAACACTGGAAGCGAATCAGGACAAAGGAGGACTCGGAACGCGACGCAAGGAGAAGTCATGGATCGAACATAAGGAATGGAATCAGCGGACGGAAGCCCAGAAAAAGTAAGGAATTGGACTTAGAAAAAATTTCTTATGCTTCTTCTTCTATCAATCTTAAAGAGTCCGACAACGACGGCCGATATTCCCGTCGAGGGCGAATAGAAGAGACGACCGACCAGAGGCCCTCGTAACGAAGACAGCCGAGGAAGCGGAGTCGACGCCCGTACGAGACTTGCCTTGAGCCGCCCCGATCTTCCCGAAGAGGTGCTTCAAGAGGTTCCCTCCCAACACGATGTGACTCAACCTATGTTCGTAATAAAGTGCGCCTGAACTGTAAGCCACAACCATATTTGAATGATAATGTCCAAACGCTCTCTAATGATTGCTATGATTTTTCCTCCAATGCTCATTACCTTATTTCGTCTTCGTTGCTCGACGTAAGTGTGCGAGACGGAGATCCCCTACCCGGAGGATATGAAGGACCTACCAAATTCAACCCTTTCCGTCGGAATAGCAGATACCGGAGACACCCCTACCCTACAGGCAGACATTAAGGATTTTCTCCCGTGGACGCTGGAGACCATAGAAGCGACCTTCCCAGTTACTGATACAGCCGGAATTTGCGTTAGGCGCCCTCGCGAATGTCCGCGCTTGGACTCAAGAGTTTCTTCTCTGGGTATTATTCGTATCTCTTAGATTATAGTACTAACTGCCGTATTCACCACCTCGGGTTAATCTGAGAATTAGAGTTAAGGTTAGAGTTAAGGCGAGAGATGGTATTTTAACGTTTCTCTATTGGATAACGAGAGTCACGTGCTAAGGTTTAACTCTAGGTTGCCCAACTCGCACTTTAATACTAGGGGTGAATACGGCCGTAAATCTCTTAAAGCAAATATTTTTACTTACCTGTGTTGATGATTTGCTAATGGATAATTCTATTTATAACAGTACTCATGTCCCGGTCGATTTACCCTGAGAGGTTGCCGCGCTCTGAAATTGCGGCACCAAAGGAGGTCGTCACTAAACCGAATTGGTCCGACGTCATTGATCCAGGATTCACTTCACCTCGTCTTCCTCATCCACAGCCAGCCAGCTCCGCAGCCCGTCTAGGAATTAGCCTCACCGGATTGCCAGAAATCCCATCAACCCTGGAGGACGCACCTGCCGACCTGGATTGACATTTAATTATGCTATTTATCATATTACGTTGTAATCTTCTCAAGTAGCGAAGATTTGTTGCTATTTAATCAAAGTTTCATTAAATTGTATTTTTACAATTCCATCTCCCGTTTGCTCTGTGGTTTAGTCAAAAATCCCTGACAGCCATACAGCAGTAGCATTTAAATCTTGCAAAATTGTTCGCAAGCACGACTTTTAGTCACTTCAAATGCTGCTAAAATAAAACTGAAGATGAGACCAGAAGAGGCTCAAAAACATTTTTGAATTTATAATTTTATTCTACTGTTTTATTTTGTTAATTTTGATAATTTTTCCTGATTTGTGGTACAAATTTAGTTGGCCATCCAAGCATTCTCCAAGTCAGCCAAACATCATCTATATCATCGAAGTTAAACCTAAAAAATTCAACATCTGGAAACATCAACGTCACGTTCAAGGCCAACAAATATCAATACCATCACAGGCATCAACGAAACATTGGACTTCATCACATTCAGCTTATACACTGACTGCTCAATTGAAAGTGGACACCTATGGTATGGAACAGACACTTTATTTACAGCATGTCTAATCAATGCCACCTAAAAAACAAGCCCTGCTCACTGTCTGCTGACTGCGTCATCAAACAATGAAGATTGGATTGTTAGCCCTCGTTTGATGATGCAGTCAGCAGCCTTTGTTTTTTTAGGTGGCTTGGTCTAATAGCACGCCCTGGCATGCTCTCCACCAGTTTCTGAAAGCAAGAACCGGTATTTTTGCTCAGTCCTCCTGAACATTATTCTTCGGAAACCAGGTGCTGACTTCACGTGCCTTATCACACGGGGCATTGTCGTGCTGGAACAGAAATGGAACTGTTGCCACAACATAGGAAGCATGGAATTGTCTAGAATTTTCAGATATTGTGTGGATGCCATGTTCCCCTCGATCACAACCAGCGGACCATGTCTAAACAAAGAGAAACACGACCACACCATCACACAACCACTGCCAAACTTCACTGTTGGGATGAACACTCAGGTAGCAGCCACTCCCCTGGCAAACGCCACACCCAGATGCGCTCACCCGATCGGTAGAGTGTGAAGCTTGATTCGTCGCTCCACATGATGCTCTTCCAGTGGTCCATCGACCAAGACCGTCGCTCTTTATACCAGGCCACACGACGCTGCGTTTACAGGGGTGATGGCTTGTGGGCAGCACCCCGATCGGTGTACCCTAAGTCATGGAGCTCCCGACGAATCGTTATGGTGCTGACAGTTGTTCCCGTTGCCTGCTGGAAGTCCTGCCGCCATTGTTCCGCTAGAACAGCCCTGGTCTGCTGTGCCAACCGATTCAGGGCCCTCGGTCTCTATCAGTCAGCAAGCGGGCTCAGCCAACTCCATGACGTCCTGTTTCCACTCCTTAACGTTTCCACTCCGTGAATAGCACCCACGATCGACTTTTGCAGGTTCAGTGTCGCTCCTATCCCCTCACACACTTTGACCACTGATGTGACAGCCTATGACTACTCCACGTTGAATATCGTTCAGCTGCTTTGATGGTGGCATTTTACCTCAGCACCTGGTAAGATACCAAATTACTCCAACTACAATTCAACAATACTGCCTACAACAATTTGACAAGGCAACAGTAACAACCAACAATCCACTCTTACACTAAACATTATTAAAACTAAAAAAATTATGACGAACCACAAAGCGCAAGGACCATCATTAAAAATAGCGGAGTCCATTTAGGCTCCGTACTTTTCATATGGACAACTGTAACGTGCTCATGCTTGTTTCTTCAGAACACTTTTCCATAAAATGTGGATAAACAAAAGTGTTGTCTGCAAAGGGGTCTTCAAAGATAACACTGCATATTAACTTTTTAACAGTATATCGATAAAACTTATTATTTTATTTTCAATAATTAAGGTCAATATAATAAAGCATTAATTAAGTTAGTCAAAAATTTACCTAAACAAATTTACCCCTAATAAAATCGACTCGAGTTAAATAAATTACCTTAAATACATGAATAGGGTTTTTATCGGTTTTATAGCAGCGGGTTGCGCGGATATTATGAGTGGAAACTACTGGAGAAGTCATTGGTGAATTATCCCTATACAGTTAATCAATATTGTAAAAACGTCAAATTTAGTTATTGTAAAATTTACACTCAGTAACCTTTATGTATACAACCAACCTGAGCAAAACTGGGTATTACTCTAGATGACGATAAAAATAGATCGCACTTGAAAGAAGTGTAAATTGCAGTCAATTCTTGCAAAGAGTTTTATTTTTCCGTTGTTCGTTCGTCTTTTCTTAAATTTATACCTTTTACTTAGGTGGAATTAGCTTATCTGAAAATACTCTTACACATTCTCATACCATTACTGTCCATAAAGTACAATTAATAGGGCTATATAGCAGTGGCAAATGCAACTATGATATTACTACTAAGCCACCGCTTCCTGTTACATCATAGACCCCCTATATTCAAAATCTTGTCTTAGAAAGTGATTCGACTTCGCTTTGAATGTTTAGTCTTCCCTTTTTTTTATTTTCCACTTTCTCCTTCCTTCTATTTTTTTAAAGCGAATAATTTTGTTCATCGTGATAAGCGGGTTATTGGACTTTCTAGGATGCAGAGAAGTTGTTAAGGCTCTTTTTTGTGAGTGTGACTTTTTTAAATATTTATTCGTTCTTTTCTTTCTCCATATTTTTTAGGCTAAATTTTATAAAGGGCTTCTGTAATTTTCAGGGCGCTTAAATATTTTTTTATTTTTGTTTTTTAAACAACAAAGGGTACAAAAAAGGGACAATGACAATCGCTAACCTTGAACGAACTTTTTTTAACGATTAAAATGGAACTTGAAGTTGTTACTTTCACTTTTTTAAGTGTCTTTATTTTTTGGACGTGCTGTTCAGTGTAATAAGGATCTAAATTAAAGATGCATATCGTCATCGCACTCTAATTCTGCTCCCGTCAGTCTTGTTTATTTGTTTTTTTAAAAGGTAATTCAATCTGCGAAAGTACGCTTTCTAGAGTCAATTCATTCCACCAACTTCTAAAAATGACAAAAAATAGACACAGTGGCTTAAATATTTTTTCCTCTCTTACTACTATACAACTTTTTAAATTCTTTTAAATCTCTTGTTTAATTCTTTAATTATTCAAATCTTCTTTTTAATTCTCACTTCAGTCTCACAATTGTTATAAGCCCTTGTTTTTTTTTCTCATTCCTAAACATGTCCATTCAGAAATGGAATGAAAATGGCTTTCAGCTTTCTTTGGCATTTATTTTTCTTAGTCAATTTTATTTATGATCTTAAACACATTAAATAATCAAATTGTCTCCTTTTGTTATTAAACATGGGCCCAGAAGCAGTTGAGAGACTTCAAGTGGCTACACGAAAACGTAAAGAGACCATGGGGCAATATTTCCTTCATACTCGCTATTCCACTTACATTCTTTATGGTAAATGTTCAAAAGACTTTTTTTTTACTGTTTAATGAAGGTAAGAGAAAGCCGCCTACTGCAAAGTCAGATAACTTATGCCCCCCTTATCTCGGTTAGCAGGTAGTCTTAGTCTGTTTCGAATGTGTCTGGGGGATAAAAAATATTTATCTTTCGAAAGACGACTTTATTATACTAAATCGCCTTCAGTACTAAACGAAGAACAAGTTTAAAGAGATATGATCTTAAGTTCATTTTATAATAAAAGAATTTTGTTTCAGAAAGTTTAGAAAGTAAGGTTTCGAAAAACTGAATTTTAACAAAAAAAGCTGACTATATTGTATCGCTATAACTGCTAAACAAATTAACATGGTACAGACAAGGCATCTGTGTGAATTGTTGCCGTAGAGAGCTTTGCAAAAAATCACAAACTAAAGAATCTAAATAGCTGTACATTCTATCGTTCGTTTATCATTATTAGATCGCAATGACTGTTTTTACACCATATCAAATCAAGCAGATTCATTATATAGGGTGTACATAAATGAATATTCCAACTTTGCAGGACTATTAAAAGAAAACAAAATGAGTACAACTTTGTTGTTCATCGGAAATCAAACATAACAGTTGAAAGTTCAAATGACAAATTGCCGCACGGGTGGATTGGTCGCCGAGCACCCCAGGATCTTGCTCTTTATCAATGGCCTCTTCGCAGTCCTGACATCACTCCGTGCGATTTTTTTTTTCTGGGGTTACATCAAAGATCAGGTGTTTATTCCACCGCTACCAACTGACGTTGACGAACTTAAGACACACATATCTGCAACCATTCAAAGCGCCACACCTCAGACAAGCTGAAAAAAGTGTGAGATGAGTTATCGTACCACCTCGATATCGGTCGTGTTTACATTGAACACTTTTTAAATGTGATGAATTTAACCTTTCAACTGTTATATAAGAGTAGGAGTTGTATAAATACAATTGATTAAAAATGAATACTTCTTTTAATGAAAAATTGAAAAATAAAATGAAATAATAATAAATAAAATCACCAAATGTGGAGAAAGTCTTATCGTGATAGCTAACATAGAATACATATTACAAAATGAAGAAACAACAAAGAACAAATAATTAATCAAAACATAACCACATTAATCAAAAATAATGAAGAAAATTTATATTGGCACGATGAAATAAAGAAATTTAAAACATTCTTAGAAGAAAAAGATCTAATCATAAAAAAAAACTGACAAATGCAAAATTATGGTTATACAGAATAAGAAGGACTACATTACAAGCATTAAAAATTTCATAAATGAGAATAGAATTTCTAAATTAGATAACAAGGACCAAACAACAAAATTTCAAAAAAATGTCACTATTAAGATAAATGAACTAAAGAAAGAAAATATAATTAATGAAGAACAACAAAAACAATTAATTCCAACAGAAACATCAACAAACTCAATTTTTGGAGTCTTAAAAATTCATAAAGAAGTAAACCCTATTAGAATCATAACTTCAACAAAACTGTATCCTACTTACAAACTGGCAAAATTCTTAGATGAATACTTAAAAACTTATTTCAAATTTACTTACACAGTAAAAAATTCAATATTGGCTAAAGAAATATTAGAAAAAACAAAACTTGATAATAATGACAAAATTTACACAATTGACATAACAGCCATGTATGACAACATCCCAATAAAATCAACACTAGACATCATAAAAAAAAAATTACAAACAAAATTACCTTACACCAAAATATTAAAAATTATTCAAGCCATTAATCTATGTTTTACAAATAACCAATTCAAATTCAACGACAAAATATATTACAGACAGCTTACCAATGGGCAGCCCATTATCACCTATACTCGCCAGCATCTACTTAAATCACATAGAACACATAATACTTAATGTATCACAACATAAACAATACATAAAAATTTGGATGAGATATGTAGATGATATCTTAATCATCACAAATAAACAATAGAAATATTAACACACTTATTAGAAGAAAGGTATCCACTAAAATTCACCCTTAACAACATGACCAACAACCAAATCACATTTTTAGATTTAAATATTATAAGAAATGAAAACTAAATTTTGAGATATATGAAAAACCTAGAAAAGGTATTAACATACTACATTATTTATCACAACAATCTACACACCAAAAAATTAATACCATTAAACAAAATATACAAAGAATAAAAAATCTCACATCCCTCAAATTTATCCCACAAAAATTAAAAATTCTGAAAATGAACCTAGTGAAAAATAAATACCTGATAGAATTAATTGATAAAATTTATATAGAAGCATTCACCAACACAACAACAAATAACACAACCAACACGAACAATACAAGTGATATTCAATACAATACAATAATAAAACTTTTCACAAACAGAAGAAAATACTAGAACAGATACCACACATTAAAATCATATCAAAAATAACAAATAACATAACTAATACATTAATAACAACCACCAATATAAAAACAACAAAAGACCAAAACAAAAACGCAACTACAAATTTCAAAGACATTTGCTTAAATAAAAAAGAAAAATGGAGCACCACTAACATAGTATATCAAATTCCATGCACCAACAGCCAACATATTTACAGAAATCTAACATATTTAATTATTAACACGAATTAAAGAACATGAAAGAGCACTTAGAAACAAAGACACAACCAATCATCTAGTTCAGCATTGTATTAGCCAAAATCATAATCCAGTTTGGAACAAAGTCAAAATCATTGGCAAAGAAACAAATTACAAAAAAAGACTAATAAAAGAAACCATCAATAGAAATTAATAATAAATGAAAATTACTATTAAAAAAATAAATAAATTACAATACAAAATCCAACATACTCTCCTGTTCACAACAATCCAACAACAAACAATACCTCTTCACTTTTAATTAACACTCATTCTTTTCAATTTTAATTATTATGTTTTTTTACCTGAAATTTTATTTCAAAAGTTTTGATAAACTGAAGATGAGATAAATGATCTCGAAAACGTTTTTACTCGTATTTATTCAAATTGTTATATCATCAACTTTTTTCAACTGTGCTTCTCATCATCGGACCCTCATCACTCATGAACCTATTAATTTATGTACACCCTGGCATTTTCTCCTACTTTATGTGCGTCGTCTGTTCTTGTGTATCTTCCTGTGTTTCTACTATGACTGTTATTCTACAAGACTTTCTCTTCACCTGTGTTTTTTTGTTCTACATCTGTCTCCATAAGACTTTCTCCACATTGGGTGACTTTTATTTTTTACTAGAAGAGGTACCCGGCGTTGCCCGGGATAATTACACTTGCACAAACTTTTCCTTTCATTGTTAGTCATGAGATATATATTGTTGGTTCATGCAGTGTGTTTATGAATTGCGTGCTGATACCATTGTTGATACCTATTGTTGTACCAACTTTGCCTTGCATTGTTGGTCATGAGATATTTCTCATTAATATGCCTTGCCATAACCATAAATATCGATTTTTTATCGATATTTATTATTTTTCCGAAATCTGAGGTAGACAGTGACCTTCCTCGTGCTTTAAAGGTCATGTATGCGAAATTTTATCAAGATCGGACTAAAACTGTAGATTTGTATAAAAAACAGACCCACAGACATCCTTCTTTATATATATAGATAGATATAGAGATTATTTCATTTTATTTTTCAATTTTTCATTAAAAGGAGTATTCATTTTTAATCAATTGTTTCAACTATTATGTTTGATTTCCGATGAACAACAAGGTTAGGTTAGGTTAAGTTTTTTTTGCTTTATTTTAATAGCCCTGCAAACTTGCGATATTAATTTATGTACACCCTGTATAGTGGACTGCGATTCCTTTACACATTAATGAGTAATGACTTTGAAAGGGGTGGTTGTCAATGAACCAAGCACTGCGACCTCAGGTCTATTGTACTATCCCCTAATGACGATGAAAGAACGATTATGAACGAGACAAACACAAACATCCATGCCCTAGGCGGGATTCGAACCCGCGACTCGCTGGTGTCGAGGTCGGAAAGACCTGTGCCTTAACCCTCTCGGCCACCGAGCCGGCTTACATATTAAGTTCAGATTCATTATTGTTCATTATTGGGACAAACATGATGGAAGGCATTTTTTTCATCTTAATCGCCAGGAGAATGCTTTATTGCTTTTTGATATCGAATGATATAGAGTTTAACCTGAACAAATAAATGCAATGGAAACTGAAAGATATCGATTCATTGAACTTAAATCACTCGATACAGTTTAGGAGCAACTAAGAAACTTCATTTCTTTTCCACCGAGCTGCTAAATGAACGGAATGAAAAATAAGATTCATGGCCTCAGTTTCCAGTGTACAGCCAGTTGCTGTGATTCTTATTATTCTGGGAAACCTGTTCATATCTTATACCGAAGACAATTATAAATTTTATAATTCATATAATGTTTCATTCAGTACAACTATAGTGATATGTTTGAATTCATAGATAGATCAGTTATAAGTATTTCAGAATAAGATATAACAGCTTTTTGAAAAATAGTATTCTTCTTACATATTCCATTTCTATTTTATTCTAATTAATGTTGTGTTTTTAGCTATGATCACATTTCACTTAACGAAATTGTACGAGATTGACCAGTATAGTAAATTTATGACGATTTTATTGATTTTTGAGAAGATCACAAAGTTTTTGACAAGATTTTTGACAAGATCACAGACCCTGTAAGTCTGTGCAAGTGTTCACAAAAAAATTAATATTTTTTGAAATTCTGACTTCGGATTCTTGAAGATCATCAAAAAGTAGAATAAGAATGTTTCAAAGAACCGACACTCTATCTCTTTGACTTCATCGATAAAACTGAGTTCAAAATCTTAAAGCGACTATGAACTTAAATGTTCAACCCAAGATATATGTTCACAATATGTTTTGTTTACCTATTTGCTATTACACTAATAAACTTTGATATGTTGTAAATTTTGTATCTAATTTTATATCAATATAAGACCTATGATGATCATATGACATGTTTTGCTCAATCTAGCCTCCTTAACAAAATGCCGAGAATCTATCTCTTTTGCTTCCTAATCCCAAGAACGGAAATATTCTTCTTATAGGCCTACAATTTTATTAGAATTTCTTCCGATACTTTTTCGTTTGTTTTTGTTTCGTTCTCGATCGACGTGACTTAGGCGTTCGCGTTCAGGCCATACTTCAGGATATGCTTGCCTGGATCTTTCGAAATATGAGTGTGCGCTTTCAGGCCTGTCTTCAAGTGAATGGAACTATTTCCAACATCGTAATGCCAATATATGGTAACATACCAAATGGGACACCCAGTATCTTTTAAGCATCTTGTTCTGGATTGCCGTAATCGAGAAATGGGTACAATTTGCTTGAAAATTTGCTAGGATTAGAAAACTAGATGTTTCTGAACAGTGTTTGATGCCCAGTTTTGACTTTAGAAATTACCTCTCGTCTGTGATTTGGTTATAAATCCGGGTCTGCTCTACCATTTGATGAGTATCAAGTGTCTTCAATAGTCAATCCTAAAGACATTTCTTAATAGTAGGGCTGTTCCGTGTTCGCGGTATCTTAATTGGTTAGATCGGCGACAGTAATAGTCGTGGTCCCTGATTCTAGTCCAAGTCGCGGAATTTTTCCTTCCATTTTTAACATCAAAATTGTCAAATTATTGAACTGTTATCTTCGGTACATAAATTTACTAGTTGAATACTCTTGCCTCATTACCCAATTTAAAGAATTTTCCATGAAAGTGTTGTACATGGTCCATTGGTTCCATTGGTTCTATTTCTTTCTGTAAGAAGTAATTATTTTGATTAATGTAATCAAAGAAATGATACTGTAATTGGGTAATTTGAGGTAATACTTCCATTCATAAATATAGCTATCTATATTTAAGGCAAAGGAAACTAAATATACATTAATTTTGATAGATACTCTGATAGAAAAAAAATATTTTATTGGGGTAACTCGATTAATTCTGAAGGGTTTCCTGGTAATCTACTTTCGTAGTTTATCCTTCAGGTTGGAGAACGACCGAGCTGTCAGAGGAGCTGACTCTGGAACAGACAACATATAACTGACCATGGAAAAAGCAGTAAGTTCTTAGATCCTCACCAGACACTTTTAAACTCTGTTAATGGCCATAACATAGCAAGCCTTTACCGAGAATCGCAGTCGCTTGAAGCATCTGCAATGAGGAGTTTCTCTTTGGCCAAAACCTGTGAATATCGTAGTTTCACTTATATGTTTTTGCACAGTCTTCACATACAGTCTGGTACTGTGACAGGACCCCAGCGAGGGGTGCTGCCCTAGCGGCAGCGAACAATCAACAGACCCTCACTGGTGTCCGTCACCAGAGTTCTGGAGCAAAATCATGGAGCAAAATGCTCCGCTTTACAATAAACTGCTGCAGCACGCAGCCAGCTACATTTACATAGCTATAAAAATCGAAATCATGGCATAGTGTTGTTTGTCCTTAACAGTCAGGAACCAACCATAGACACTCATAACACGCCTTCAGCGTTCTCCGAGCTCGGGTTTATGGCACACAACCCTGGTCCATCGTGTTCTCACAAGACGAAAAGGGGGGTCGAAAAATTATCACACCACATTACACAAGGTATCACACAGAATTGTGAAGAAACGCCACAAAGAATTACATCGGCTCACATTTAACGGCCGCACCGCATTACCGACTGTCCACGCTCATCCACGCAATCGGCTTATGCCACCCCCAAAAACAAAAGGAATAGTCTCACCGCTACGGAAATCCGGCACTCCAGGTAAAAATTCGCAGTTCCAAATATAATTTATCTTGGTCGTTTATCTTCCGGAGAAGACATATCTTGCTGGTGCTGAGGTCGATCATGTATTCTTATACTGTATATATATATAAAATTCATTTTCTGTTTGTTGTTTGTTTGTTTGCCCACTGACAGGTTTTGCCATCGGATGGCGCCAACATCGCACGTCGATTCTTCTTCGACCATGATTCTTATTTCGTTTAGGGCCGGTTCTACCAACCTAGAATAAGTACTGGAATAAAGCTCAGATAAGTCAAAACTGTGTTATACCATCCTCAGATAAATACCAGAATAAAACCAAAGATATCCTGATAAAGTTATACGGTCCTCTAAAAGTCGGATAGCCACTTATTCCAGGAATAGTATTTCGTATAGTGAATCATTTCGCTCAAATTTACGATCTTTAATGGCGGTACTTCCGGTCTGTTTCGATTTGAAAATGCCTTCAAAACCATAGTATTTCGTGTTATATAATTACCATTTTAAACCACGACGGTATGAATAAGTCTTAGGGTGCAAGTGAACAGCAGATTAGATCTAGATTATCTGTCTGTATTTCATTTTCAATGATCGACAACATAGCCCCCAAAAGGAGAAACGAAACGGAAGTTTTGCGTCTCTGAGTTCTGAGTCAGAGACAAATGAAAGTAATGTCTGGTCTGAGTTCTCCAGCTGAATTTGTTTTTCGCGTTTGTTTTTTCTGCCGTGCCACATTTTAACATCAAGACTGACTGGAAAACTCTGGTTGTTTTTTCACGGTAGAGAGCTTTCTCTTATCAGCAGGCTATGCACAATGATGTCAACAAGAATAAAGACTGGATCGACCCATCTATGAGCGCTTCGCTATTCAAACGTGTCTAAGAAAATGATAAGCACCAGGCATAGTTCTCGATGAATACTGTGAACGCACATTCAAACTAAAGATATCAACAGCAATAAAGAATAATGAAGTCTTTATTGTTGTGGCCATCATTGCATTAAATATACATTTAAGATATTTAGTTTAATAACTTTCTGTTGAAATTCTACTGCCAAAGAAAATCCCTATAATTCCATGAGAGCTAAAAAATTATTTTCAGCTTTTTTTAATGTTCAAAATTATTTTCTTTACTGAATGGCTACCAGACATAGGTGCACGATGATATGGACTTTTCCAGGCAGTTCTTAAGACATGTGCCTGTGTTATCGTTGGCGAGCACTTGATCCCAAGTCCCTTGATTTAGCATTGAGTTTCCTCCTATGGTATCTATCTCTATGTTTAGAAGGTGATGGCTATGCCAACACCACCTCTACTCGAAGCCTGAGCGCGAAAACGTCGTACATTGTTACATCACCTCAACACCTTCTAGAGAGAAGGCTGCAGACAAAAGATGTATACATTGTTACATCATCATCAAGCAGCTATAGTTAATCGTATTTCTACCAATAATAAGCTCTAAACTTGGTCGCTTGGTTGCACCTACTCTTTAGGAGGTGTTGCATCACCCACGGTAGGGTATTGTTACTCATGATTCTACGAATATTAAGCCCGATATTGTCCCTATCGTAGGTGATGTAACAATGTATGATTTTTCCGCGAGCAGGCTTTCTCTCTAGGCTGTATTGGTTAAGACCCTTCTATTGAATGATTTTAGCTACAGTCCAAACTTTTTAACAATCGTACAACGTAACAAATTCTTATAGATCTGACAATGAGAAACCTAATAGATCCTGGGAAAAAAATGGGAGCGGTATCATTTCTCTCGCAGGAGATTTTCGCCAAACCCTTCCAATTATTCCACAATGAACATCTGCAGATGAACTCGGTGTTTGCGTCAGAGTATCCACCATTTGGAAATTTGTCCACACAAAAAATAATTACTAATATGAGGGTGCGTATTCTTGATGAGAACGTACGATTCTTGCACCAAAGAATGAGAATGTATATAAAAAACGACATCATTTTGCAAGAGTTGCCAAGATCTTGCATTACATATAAATCTATTGACACTATTATGGACCAGGAGCAAGCTGAAAACTAACCCACAGTCACCTGGAAAGCCACCATCTTAAGTTCAATGTGAAAGTAGGGCCAGTAATAATATTGAGAAGTTTGGATTCCCCCAAATTATACAATGGTACTAGACTGTCACTAATTTTATGCCCACTATCACCCAGACAACAATTATCTAGATTACAATCTCCTCTGGGATTTATTTTCGCAATGACGATTAACAAGGCCAATCTCTTTATGATCCTAATGGCCTGACAAAAAATAGTGTACCCAAAGGCATTCGAGTAACATATTCTGTCAAAATAAAGGTCTTTTAGCATAACTAACAGTTATTAATTTTTTGTAAATAACTTAATTAGAATTAATATTAACTTTTAGTGCCAATTACAATATTTGAACATTTTTGGATTTAATATATTCTGTTATTATATAATCTTTTGATTTTCTTAAAACAATTTTGTTGAATCTTGTGAAATATTGTATGTAATCGTATTATTGTTACTATTTAATAGCACGTTTTATTTTCTTTCAATCATAGCGGGCGAAGCCGCGGATAATCAGCTAGTAATAATTATATAAGATTTCAAAACATAATTAGTGTCACTTTCGATAAATATAGCGACTTATGCATTGTCCAGCATTCACTCCTCACGCATGAGCTATCAGCCTGTTCATCAACTCAGGCTGCACATTTTACAACAATCATCCGCCAGAAGATTCCTTTTTCAGGAAATTTCTTGAAACTTTAACATCAATTCCCTGAAAACGGTCACAACAATCCATCCAAAACACATCCATAGGTATTGTTGCTCGGATAATCAACAATAACTCCAAAACATCTATCCAAAGCAACACGTAATTTTTAAAATTAGCCAAACGTATCAACCAACTGTTGATCAAACAATAAACACATATAATAAACATAATATTAACAACAACTAACATTAATTTCCCTTTAAACTTCAATCACACTGCCAGCACTTGGCACAGTACCGTTGCACAAATTTAGTGGATTCAAGTTCCGTAAAAAGCATTATGGGGGTACTGTCATTGAGATAGAGCAAATGAAAACATAAAAATTAAGAAAAAAAATAAGAAAATATAGGTTTTCTAATCTAATGAGTTTCCAAAAATGATTTTGTGAAGCATATTTTCCCATCTTATTGTACCGTTAAAAAAATTATTCGTGTTCAAACTATTCGAATGTCATAAGCGTTGGAAATTGTATTCATTCCCCTTGCATCAGTGTTTATGTAAATGAGCTAAATTTATATCAGTTATAATTTATATTTCGAAAAAAAATTCATTTTCATAAGATTTATAGCCATAGTAAACAATATATCATATAGCCTTATATATAAGAAGGAAATAAATATTTAAAAACTAAAAGTAACAAAGTCAAATGTGTAAAAGACTTTATTAAATAATTTAATTCTAAACTATGAGATGCTATGTCGACCTAACCTATTAAATTTCTTGTACTGTATGGAAACAAGTATTCAAACAAGCGGAATTAATATTACAGTAAAGATTAAAAACAATCTTAAACAATAAACTACGTTTTTAATGTCAAAGAACTTGAAATACTTTGACATAAAGAATTCGCTTAATCATTAATCGAAAAAATATTCTTTTAATAGAATTGCTCATGTTAGTTGCTTGCTTTTCGCTGGTTAGAAACTTCCACGAACATTCTTTGACTAAGACTACTTTAAAGCTATAGTTTGAGATAAATAATCATTTCCAGACAGACACTGGAGACCAACAAAAAAAAATATTAAGAAAAGAATTCAGACAATCGCTACCACAAGAAGTTAAAGACGGTGAAGTTAATGACGTACATATAGAAATACAATTGGATAAAAGAAGAGGAACAACAACCCTTTCACTTTTCTGACTAGATAATGGAACCCACAGTTGTTCAAGATTCTCAATTAGGTGTTCTTACCTTTTTTATTATTCCTAAAAAACAAGTCCAAATCTGTGGAATGAAACTAGACTTCTCCCAATTTGGCGTGTCAAGAACGAAATCGGTGTCTAGACGGAGAGAACAACAGTTCCCTAAGGAGACAAATACATTTTTGAAGAAGACACTCGCACATGACTATAATTCAGCATTAAATCCTTCTTGACATAGAAATGACATGCGTTATAAGCGTGATGCCTAATGTTGCCTAATTTCCTCTGAAATGTGTAAATGCAACAACGAGGAAATCAAAGAAAAAAACTTTTTTTCTATTAAGAAATTTCTAGTTATGTATGTATGCAAAAAACTAAGGAATTTTTTTACTTTTATTATATGAAAAGGGAAAGTAAGAGATCCATTGAATATCTTTAGCGAACAAATTTAAGTCCAATAATCTAGCATAAGAAAATTACAAACAAAAGCCTTTACACTTGGAAAGTAATACTAACCAAAGAAGAGCATAGATAGGTTTGTAGTCGTTTTGCTATATATAAACCATTGTTAATTCCAGAAAATTCGTTACATATACCGATTATAAATGGAGCGCGTCGCTTCCTTTTTTTGCCTGTTCTAATTAAATAATTGGGGAAGACAAATTAAATCCTCATTTGTTCAGTCTTTAAAAGAGCTGAAAAATGAATTTTTTAAATAATATGTATATAGCAATTAGAGCGGTTGTTAATTGTCACTCTGACAGCTATCACTTTGAATTGAAATACGCAACACTTTCGCTTATTTTAAATTAAATAATTTTTTAATTCAAGAGGAGGAGTGGATTAAATGAATAATTTTTTTTAATTCTTTTTTTTTTAATTTATGAAAAGAAAAAGCGCTTGGCAGTTGTGATTTGCCTTTAAATCTCTCAAGTAAACGGACCGTAAAGTTTAAGGTGATCTTTTTATGTCGAGGTCAGAGCTTACCAAAAGGTGTCTTCTCATTCAAGCACAGCTGGTGATGAAATTTACATTTTGAAATGCTATAGAATTTTTTTAACCAGTAAAAAGCAACTGCAAATTACCACAACCCTCTTTAGGGTAAGAAGAGATCATTGCAGAAATTTGTCACGAACGGTATGTCTATATATATTAAGGCGAACAGGTAAGTTGAAATGAAACAATTTTTTTAATCACGATTTGAAAACTCAGCAAAACATTTTAAAGAAATTGGTTTGAAGATGCAATCATAACTGAATGAATACTGTAATTTTATAGAACATGGAGCCTGCTGCTTTAATAAATATACAAATAACTATATGACTGTAAACTTCTTAAGACTTTTTAGTAGAAAGAAATAATTTTTTAAATTTATATTATAAGGTTCATTATAGTATCTAAAATCTATAGATATTTCAATTATTCCCCATTTATAAGTTATCAATTCATTCCAATTACTCCAGGATGCTTAAAACGGCCCTTTTTTAATAAAATTTCTGTCGTTCTTTAAAATTATAATATTATATAACAAAATTATCATCTCATTATTTATTAAATCAAAGTATAATATGATTATTATTCAGGTTATTATACTGTAATTAATCGTGATTCATCGACATGCAGTAAATTATAAAATAACCTACATAATAATATTGGCCTCCTCTGTATCGTATCACAGATAAAATACTTCCGCAGACTATTTACATAACATAACCAAATAGCCAACTTGAGACATAAACATCTAGCTTAATATACACAACCTTAGCGACTTAACAATTCACCTAGAAATAATCCCATATACTCCGTTGAAGAATGCGATACATAAATTATATTTGTCAGAACAGCAATAACTGACAAAGTAGTCATAATAATAATAGACTAAAAAAATTCTAGCTTTGATAAAGGATATAGTCTCTATCCGAAGCGTCGAAAGTCGTGTTTGTTTGTACAAAAGAGTGAACCTTATTTGGTTTTGAACAAGAAATTAATCCTCCCGAGGAAGGTATAGGAAAGTAGCGGAAGTCCTGAGGTCATCTATTTTTACCCCTTTATCTGCACTTTTTAACCCCCCAATTTTAAACTGATTATCTCGAATGTAGTATTTAGAAAATATAAAAGAACCCTATCTTCTTTCCTTTCTCATCATTTTCGATCGAATGATATATCACATTGCCATATTTCTGAAGACCAAGTGACTGCCCCCCCCCCCCCCACAACTCCAACCCCACTGGGACAATTTGGCCTGAACCTCATAGTAATGTATATTTTACCTAAAGGAATCTGCATATCGAATTTCACTCCTTTACATACCAAATACCACATAGATCACTTAATCCCCTCTAACTCCTACCCCCGTAATTCCGACTCCGTGGGCCAATCACAACCAAGCTAACTAATGAAGGTAAGCATGCCCATGGTAAGCTACACTCCGATTTTTAACCTTTTACCTCAGAAAATGCAAAAATTATGAAGGGGACGGACGGACAGACGGACATTGTAAAACCAATAAGTAGCTCCATTCTTTCGCTGTTTAATAATGGAGATTCGGGCCGCATGTAGCCGATAAGTGTAGATTGGAAACATCAACAATATTGGACATAAAAAAAATTCTGAAGCCACATTGAAATTTATTTACACTGTGGGTAGTTCTATTCGTAAGTCCAAATTATGCATAAGTGTTATTCTAATTAGCACTTTTTCAATAAAGTTTTCTGTATTCATGTAAAAACTTTTTATTATAAACAGCCTAGGCAAAAGTTTAAATTCAATGATTTTTTTCCCCTGGTTTATTTAAAAAGTTAATAAACTAGAATTTTTTATAGTGTAATCATTTTTAATGTATGATATCCATTATCCGCATTTTCGATTATACGTGCCTTATCTGGCCACAATTAGTCTGATAATATGACAGAAAGCTACAATCTTAAACATATGTCATATCATAAAGAAATTTCTACCCCCAAGCATTAATATTTCCATGAAATATAACTTGTCCCCTCTCTTTACTTGAATCCCTTGTAAAGAGATTCTAAAATTGGCTTCAGGACTTACCAAATAAAATAGTCGAACGGCTCTCTATTGGGTCCGTTTCTAAAAATTGGCTTCAGGACTTGAACCAGGTTTGATCTTTTGACAATAATAATAGGAATAATAAGAACATAAGGGTGAATTTTAATATGTCGACTTAGTTCCTTTAATTTAATGAAACGATGATTGCAATTTTTGTAGATATTAAGAAGTGTCAACAAGTGCATTTTTATTAGTAACAATTTTATTTCAAGAATTCGGTAATAATACTGAAGGCTAAATCCAATAAATGTCTCGTTTTCTTACATTTGTTGAAAATTGCGTTTTGTATTAGCATAAGAAGTAATATCCAATGTAAATTGAATGAATAACTCTTTCTTTCCCCATTTCCTGTAAAAGAGATCGTCGATGTAGTCATTTCTTTTCGATTTCCTTTTACGTCTCGCGCGAATCTACTTTGTAAAGGAAGCTTTCAACAAGGAAAACGTGCTATTGAGTTTATTATCGCTGCTGTTATTACTACAGTAATGATTATCATTATTTATTGGACTAATGAGTAAATAAATTTTTTAATCCGGCTGATAAGACGAGTGTCAGAGGGAAGGGCATGAAACTGCTAATAATGGCTCTTCGCCTAATCGATTCCGCTGTAGTGGTTTTGTGGGAGGGGACGCTTCGTCTTCTCTGCTCTTCCGATGCCGTTCCGAGCTCAAGGCGAATCAATTAGACGGTAATGAATCGTTCGTCTGATAAGGTGGAAGGTAATTGGAGGCAATCAAACAGGGAAAAAGGAAACTCTGGCATGAAATATGAAAATACTTTACCGGTCAACTGCCCTTTTTTTTTTCTTTTAATTCGCTTCCCGATTGTTTTCTGAAACATTCTTCGCCGACCACTCCATATGTTGGGCGCCTTTGTCACACGCTACTCCATTCACTCTACATATCGAAGTCCTTGCTGAAAAATATTTGTCTTTATATAAAAAAATCCAAAGTAAATATTAAATTATTGTTCAGCATGTCCGTTTCTAGTGTGTTATATGAAGAATCAAATATACAATATAATTCTGCGTAGACGTTCAATTTTCAATCTATTAATTTATGGTTTCCGTTATTATTATTATTATTATTATTATTATTATTATTATTATTATTATTATTATTATTATTTGCATTACTTCGCTGTTTTTAATTTATCATATATCAAAACGTTGTCCTTACTAAAAATTCTAATTTTAAATTCTACGGAAATGTCTTTAAAAGATATTCACTTTCATAAAGAAAAATTATTAATGCAAACGAAATGCACACTCAATTGTGTGCTTTATACGAAAATACTTAGAAATCCAATGCTTTTTAATAACCAAATAAAATTGACATTGGGGTTTAAAGAAATCTGAAATCTTTGTTTGCTTGCTTTTAGCAATTAACTTTGACATTAATACATTTCTGAACAAATATTTTTTGAGACAGCAGCATCAAAATTATCTTACATACTTCAAAATTTCATTACGTCTAAACATAGATTGTGTAATAGTCCATAAAATGATTCTTATATCACATACGTATTTTCGTTATATCACATTTCGTTAAAACCATAGAAAATTTGAACCTTTCAGTGTACCTGTTCTTGTTTAACTTCGTTATAACAAATCTTTCGTTATAATCGAGTTCGTTATATGTGGGTTCGAGCCTATATTCGATTATTTAACCATTCTATTTCATGTTTTCTTTGTAAAAATTCTTTATTTCTAAGAATGTCAGTATATGATAGTAAATCAATATACTAATATGTTTTATTTTTCATTATTTTTCTAATTCTTATGCAACTGAAATCCTTTACAATTATTCATAAAGCGATAATATTTTATATTTAATTTTTCAGATACTTACAATTTTTTCTTATTAATTTTTGCACGAAATGATTATTATTATTATTATTATTGTGCTCAAATGTTACCAATGTTTGAGCATCTATTGAAATCCAAATCACCGGATAAAATTTTTATTTCAAAAGCTCTGAAATTATTTTTCCTTTTCCTTTCTCCCTCCCCGCCCCTCTAAAGTTCACTGGCAAAATATCAGTTAATCTGGCGGCCCACGTGACTTGAATACAGACAACAAACGGAGGGGGAGGCAGTGGAGTTCCACGTACCTTCTGCGTCCCGCCGTTCTCACAGGAAGTTCGTCGTGAGTCTCTCTCTCTCTCTCTTTCTTTACCTGTTTACCTGTCATCTATCAAATGAGCGTTGGATTATGCGCGAGACTTAATGATGGCGAATGAAGGGAAGCCCTCTTCCGTGTGCCCGAAAAACAGAGACAGAGAGAGAGAGTGGGGGAGACATCGTTAATGTAGCCCAGCGACTGGGAACCTTGCCTTCCCATCGAAAATGCATTTGAAGCGCCCTTGTCAATCATTTAATTTATTTCCTAAAAGATTTAATCCCTCTAATTGGCCGAGTGAAGGCTCGCTTGCAATTTTCGAGTGAGATTAACCGAATTAATTCTTAGAAGGGACTTCGTCAATTGCACCATTAACACGCAACTTGTGCGTGTGAAAGAGGAAATGACTGCATAAATGATGGAGTCATATTAAAAACATAGCAAATAACTTAATAAAATTTTAGTTATCTCTTGATATGGTTTGAAAGGCGAATATAAAATTTTTGGAGATCCATGTAATGCCAATGTATTTAATGTTCTATATTTATGAACATATCAATGTATATGTTGTGTGCTAGGCGTGTCGGTTATGTGTATTCTTACGTGTGAATGTGTTTGCATTAGAAACGGTTATAAATCAAAGCTGTACGTGTGAACTTGGACGGCTGAAAATACAAGCGGACCGAGTCCATTTTTGACATTAATATTAATTTAGAGTTTAAGCATTATTTTATATAAAAAAATGAGGAATCATAATTTACACAAAGAATCATGTTAATGTGTCTCGAAAATATTTTTCTTGTCCTAAAATTTGGTATTGGTTCACAATTGGTGTTAATCCTCAATTTATTGGGACTTGATCTATTTGTATTTTAAGCCATTCAATTACACGAGGAAGTGAACATGAAATTGATGGATCTACAATGAATGATTAAAGACATGGTTATCTCTGTCGATAGAGATCCAATTTTTCTGTCGAACTAGCAATAATAATAATGTACTACCATTAATACGTACATACAACTGCTAACGTTTAAAGATTGCAACAGGAAGTTATATATCTACACTACAGGGTGTCCCAAATTGATGTATACACTCTTTGAAACGTTATAACTCAGCAACGAAATGAGAAGAAATATAAGGTTTGTTGTATTTTATTCCTTAAACTTCCTTAAGCCCGTACATATTCAAAATGCCCATCTTCTGCCATATTTAAGTCGTCCTCATTTAGTACGTGGACAATTCGCGTAATGTAAGGTTTCCATTTTTGACCTCGCAAAATTCGATGAACTGAATTTGGCGATACCAATTTCACGAGAGCATTGCCTCACTGACTTCTTTGGGGATCGTGCAAAAACTTACATGACGGCATCAACACGCTCGTTATTAGTGGAACTTCTCTTTCTTCCGCACCGACCTATCAACACATCTTTCACCGTTCCTTCGGCTTCAAACTTGTCTCGGAGTTTTGTTATTGTTACTCTTGTTGGCGGTGGTGTACCAAATTCAACCCTCCAACGTCTTGAACCTCAACAACATTCTCCACTTTCCAATAACACTTCAGTATCCACTTAAGTTCATCGAATGAAAATCTCACTGCCATTTTGGTTTATAAACAAATGAACAACAATGAACATGTTGCTATGCTTTTCCAGTGCTGTCTGGATCATACACAACAAACCTTATATTTCTATCTCATTTCGTTGCTGAGCTGTAACGCTTCAAAGAGTGTATACGAGTTGATGCCCCAAACCTCGTACATGAATTTGGGACAGTAGATGCAAGATCTATGTAATAAAGAGTTTCGGATGGATACAAAAATATATTTTAAATAAAAGAATAGAAAAAACATGAATACATCGAGCAAAATTTAATACATCTAGGCGCTTTCAGCATTGAAAATATATTCAAGGTACAAATGTTACAGATCTGCCTATCAGGGCCGTACCCAGAATTTTATTTCGGGGGGGTGTGTGTGAGGGGGCTGGTCCTATTGTTATAGCGGGGGGGAGGTCCCCCAAGCAACGCAATTAGTTGACAAAGTGGAAAATTACAAAGTAGCCCCCTGAGCTCCCGCCCCCCTGGGTACGGCCCTGCTCTCTATAGAGAAGATAAGGAAGTTGAAAATTAAGATTGCGATTCAACAGTAGATTTGTTTTTTAATATCTGATTATCCATGAATGTCCAATCTGTATGCTTTTTTGAGTACTCTATTGAGAAGAAAACAAGATTTAACAAACACAAATCTAACAAAATTAAGTAGTAAAATAGAGATCATAATCCAGCAAGATGGAAAATTTATAAGAATGAGCCAGTAAACCTATGGAAAGATAATTAAGCAAAATAAGCTGCTTTCTTATGATTTCAATTGTATACATTTTGTTTAGTTTAACAAAATACTATAAAAAAGGAAAACGTTTTATTAAACTCAAAAATATAATTCTAAGGATCTTTCCTGTGAAAAGAAGAGAAAAACAGAAGCATGACGATGTCTTCACAAGTTTCAAGGAGAAATTCCATTCTTTGATTTTTTGGCCTTCTTTTCAACGGAAACAAAGGATTAGGAGGTCGCTTATATATCGTCTCTGTATGAGATAATACGTGTTTGTCTGTCTTTATGTATGTGAAAATACGTGCTGCGTGCGGAGCTGCATAGATTTCTAATAATTATCATCTTCGTAACGCTTGAAATAACTGTGGGTAATAAATAATTTGATTAATATTATTTCACAGGCATTGGACTCTCCATCCTTAATTTCATTGATACAATTCCTTATGCTTCAATTTTAATTACTAGGATGCTGAGAAAATTTAAACTTTATTTTCGAAATGTTTACACGCTTTCCTGCAGTACCTTCCACAAACAATTTTGAACTTTTTCAAATTTTGAAGGATGTGGTAAACAAATTTGTGTTTTCGAAGGAAGAAAAGTTAAGAATGTTAACTTTTAAAGAGAATGAACCTGCCTAATGAATAAATCCAGAAATGCATGAATACTGATCGATAAATAAAGTTGCTTGAAACTTCCTTTATAGAAGAATTAAACTGTTCTTCGGCAGACGACTTTTATTATTTACATTCTTAAATTCATATGTAAATAAATAACACATTATTAATATTATTTTGGATTAAACTTAGATGCTGGCAATAACATTAATAATAAAGCAATCTCATTAAAAAAAGACAGAAGAAATTTGAATGGAGTGGAGTTAATAACTATAAAAAGGGATAAGAAGTAAGTTATTTTTCTAACTGTATTTCTAAATGAGATAATGTCATTGTCTTCTAATCGGCTTTAAAGTTTATTTTTGGAATGAGTTAATCTTGCTTTCATTTAATTGCGGCTATTGAGCCCTGTTTACTCTTTAGGATCGCTATTACGTGGTGGAAATTTCGTTGTTTAGTCCTCCACGAAAGGCAACTGGAGTTGAAAAAGCATTTTCTCACGGCGCCCGCATATGAGAAGAAGGAAAGCACAAACTCTTTGTAGGTTGAAATCGGAGTAATTAGCCCACCCATAAGAGCACTGAATGTCGTACTTTCTTCCTCCGTTTCTTGGTTTTACTTAAAAGAAAACGCTGAATGTTTGAATGCATTTAACTATGTTTATGCTGTTGGTAGAGTAATTTTAATTTCTAGTCCTTTAGCATCAGTAAATTCACGAAACCAAATATGTGAAACAGGACGGTGTATAAAAATTGCAGAAATCGGCTAATTAAAATTAATGTAAACAATTATTCGTTAGCTTAATTCTTATCAAATTTTTAGTTTTTTCTTTCTTTTTTTTTCATTTTTAGCATTTCAACTACTTACATTATTACACCGCTTTAAGAATAAATTAATTTGGTTAACCTGACTCTACCCACTTTTTTAAACCATGAGTCAAGAGATACTTCAAGGTTATTAACTCCGAGATTTCGCAATAATAGCGAGTGAATTTTTTTTTTAAATATAAAATTGAGTTACGCTTACGACGATTCAATTGTAAAGACATTCCTAAGTTCCTTAACAGAAAAAAGCGAGTAGATGAACCAGTTCCAATGTTTCGTTCTGTTTTCAGAGGAAAAGATTTTTCTCATAGGAATAATTTAGCAACTTTTTCGGATAAAAATTCTGAAACATTGCCGCTTTAAAATGTGAATGTTTAACTGTATGCAATTTTTCTTAGATTCGCAGTAAATGAAAAAAAGATTGTTCTTTTATAGAATGCACCTTAAATAAAATATATCTGGTCAGAACAAACTGATTAATGTTTTAATAGTACACATATTTATGCAATTTTAGTATAGATCGCATTGGTACCATAAAATTTAGTTAACAAATAAATTTGGAACATATTATTTAATAAATTCAATCCAAGATGATGTGAATATTTGCCAATTTACTCAAAACTTAGGGAACGCTTTCGGCAACATCGTTTGTAAAAATGAACGTCCTGAAAAAATATTTTAATATCCGATTTTATATAATCACCAAATTACATTTTGAGTCTCTCCCATTTGATAAACATGTCTTCAGTAATCCCTAAGAGATAAATCCATTTCAAAAGTATGAGGACGTGGGTTCGATCCTGGCCGAGGACAACGAGGATTTTTTCAGGAGGAAAATCCTGACATCACGCACTTCCTTCGGAAAGGAAATAAAGTCGTTGGTCCCGTACAGTCGTTTGCCGACTGCACTTTAAAAACCCTTGAGAGGTAAAATATGCGGTCCCTATAACGCCGTCCTGATATGACCATAGTAGTTGAAAGGGACCTTAATACCAATCAAAACCAAACCAAATCAAAAGTATGAAAGTTAGGAGTAAACAAACCTTCATTGTTCAAGAAAGCAACTATTTTAGGGAGTAACATCTAAAAAGAGACGTTGAAAATATTGGTTAGGAATTAATTTCCAAATTAGATCTTTATTGAAAGATGCTCTAATTTTATTTTAAATAAACTATTTTGTACATTGGTTTTGACACTAAAGATTTACTTGAATTATTTTCTATACAAAAATAGCAAATACGATATTTATGTAATGTATAGATGCAGTTATTCACAAAAAGAGATATGTCAATTTTTTTTTAATTTTCTTAGCTCTTTTGTATGTCTATTTTATATAAATGTTATATTACTTATAGATGAAGATCCATCATGCAAAAGAAGTAAAGTGCGTATTACTAATTGAAATTGTCTTAAGGGCACATTCATAAATTTCCCATTATCTTATTCAAGCTTTAGGGAACAGTTAATATAAAAAAGCCAAATCATTAGCGGTTGTTTTTTCTTGCTGTAGTTTTATCATTCATTGAATAAAGAAAGCTAAAGCCATTGACCCAAATTATATATGTCTTCTTTTCATTAACGCAAACTATTTATAAGGCGCGCCTTCCAAAGCACGTGTCCATTATGCTCACAGAATTTATGAGTTCCGTTTATTAAGCACCACGAGGTGGGGCGGAGTTTTTAATTACATAGTTTACTGGATAAGAGACAGCAGTGAAGTTATTGATTTTTTTTTTCTGTCAAGGGATTGAGCCCGTCTCATCTCGTACCGTCATCCACCTATTGATTTATTTCCCCAAATCCAGATTGACTTTGATCAGGACTGTAATCTCGTCCGCTTCTTTTCTACGTAATGAAATCAGATTGCCCCGAGGAAAAGGGGAAAAAGAAAGAATGAAAGCGTTCTTAATGAATATGAGAAACAACTTTCTTAAGAGTAAATGAAACAGAAAAGAAAAAAAAATAGGGAAGGGGGAAATCATGTTTAAATGTGAGAATAAAATATAGAGCAACTAATCCGGTGGAAGAACTCGTTCCATTTTCTGTCTTAATTTGAATGATTCTCTTTGGAAGCGCAGCCGATGACTTTTGCCAACGGCGACAACTTCAGGCAACTTCAAGCTTAATTTAAACTCCAAACAGACTTTTTTTCTATGGAAATTAAAAAGAAAATATGATGAGATAAAATCTCTTTTTACAAAATGTACAAGGCATTCAAATATTTCTTTCTTTTGGAAAAATTTAAGATAGTGATTTTTGCTGAAACGCCTACGTGATACAGAACCCACAATGGAGAGAAAATATACGTGAAATGATCTGGCATTCCAAAAGCTTAACCTTGAAAGAGAGACAGTTTAGAATATGTTCTTACAGTAAAGAAGTAAATAATCGAAATTAATATTTAATCTCTCTACTTTTATCGACAATTTTAATGCTATTTGCAAAGCAGTGTACTCATAGTTCCCTTCTCGTTATTACACTGAATATATGTTCTACTAAAACTGATTTTATTGTAGATAAGAGGTGTTTCTTCTTTTATCATGCCTTCTACTGTCAAGTCATATTACTGTAAAAGACACCCAAAAAGAGCTTTAAATTATAAATCTTATTATTAAAACCGTAGCTAATTTTAAAACCGAAGACGCAAAACTGGTATATACAGGATGTATCTGAACGGTCTGTAGAAACTTGGAGGGGAGGTAGTATGGGTGATTCTAAGCAAAAAAGTTTATATGAACGTGTGTCCGAATTTGAACGATAACTGAGATATGAACAGAAATAAAAATGCCGCCACCAAGATCAACAAGTTAATAAATCAG
>JAHWFO010074831.1:273999-305194 GCA_023313115.1 Rhysida immarginata | reverse complement strand
ACCGATAGTGGCGAAAGGGGGTTTCCACTTTTTCTGGCCCTCTGTAACTTGTTACCATAGATCTCTAACAACCCTCTGTTGTGTGATTTCTTCGACTGACTAGAACTGCGTTTTCTCAGACACATAATGGCAAGGTAACATTGAAGTTTTAAAGATTTGGAGCAGATCTTTTATTTATATTGGTACTACTGTAGATTAAATAATTGAAGGCCGTTTATTTAGGTTGTAGTTATTTGTGATTCTTTTGTATTATAAGTGTATTTTTGTTATTCGTTTTGATAATGAAATTGTTGCCTTAGGAGATTTTATTTAACTTCTTTTATAGAAACACAACGTTCAACAATAATCTCCTGATTGCAAGAGACTCTTTAGCAGAAATTAAAAAAACAAAATAAAATAAAAATTTTAAAGCACACACTTTCACCTTAAAAACTGCAGTAAAAAGTAAAAAAATCTACTTTTAAAAAAAAAAGTAAAAAGGTAAAAGCCACCACACTTTTACCTTTTTTTTAAAAATTAGATTTTTTTACTTTTTACTGCACTTTTTAAGGTGAAAGTGTGTGCTTTAAAATTTTTATTTTATATATTTTATTTTTTTTACAATAATTACGCTGGCTAATCATAAACAATCCTCTCCACAAAGAGGTCACAATCAACAACTTTCCTAGCATTGATGATTAAATTAACAACAATTACATAAGACAATTAACAACGATAACAATAAACGATAATACAGGCAGTCGTTACGTCATGATTGCACTGCATACAAATTAAACTTAAATCTACAGAGTGATTCAAATCGCGTGTAAAACAATTTAAGAGGGTATTATAGAGGTCAATGTAAACACAAAAAGTCCTGTGAACAAGGGTCCGAATTTGAACGATAACTGAGATATGAACAGAAATAAAACTGGCGCCACCAAGATCAACAAGTTAATAACTCAGGTTCTGTAAAGCCTAGATTAATTTGGAGAAATAACAGAATACATAAAATCATGAACACAATTGAACACGTAAGAGAGAAAACGTACATAGTAAGGTTTTAGTGGCTCTTATTTTATCATTGCAGATTGTTTGATATACTACTTGTTATATTCTATCATCGACTACTAATATTCGCGTTGTAAAGTTTCACAGTTTTGAATGTAAATAAACATAATTAAAGCTATGAAATGAAATTTAATGATATTAAATTACTCCCTCTTTCATTGTTCAATAGATGATTTATACTGTCTACACCGTTAAAATTTGATCAAATTCCAACAAGAAGTTTCCGAGTTACTCATTCAACAAAATAACATGTGCTCACTTGTTACAATTTTGAGCTCTTCGTTGGGTTTGGTCTCGTAAACATGACTTTTCAAATATCCCCAATAAAAGAAGTAAAGAGGGTCAAGCTGGGTAACCTTGATGGCCATTCTATCGCACCTCTTCGACCAATCCATCTTTGCGGGAAAGTATTATCCAGCAAATAAATGTAATTTTTTCCGTTGAATCTGAATCTGCAAAAAAAATTGGGGGTTCCCGTGTTTGAAATTTCAAAGTTGTCCCCCATCCATCTCCTACGAGGGATGCAGGGGGCTAATTTTGGCACTATTATATAGTATTAAAAAATATTTGCCACGTATTTTTTCTTTTTTTGACAAGACGTGTATAGTTCAAGATATTAGACCGTTCTGGACTTTTTTTTCTACCGGTATAAACTGCTTAAATTAAAAATAAGAGATAGCCTCGATAAAGTTTCAGTGACTATACCGACGATTTAAACTGATTAGCTTAAGTACGAGTGTTAATGAGATTGATTAAAAAGGAAATAATCTGCGGAGAAAGCATATTGGCGAATAATTCGTAACTAAAAAGCTTAGCATTTAAGTCGGTGTGTTAATCAGATCTAGAGAATTAAACTTTTCTTGTCCGAAAAAGTTAAAATTGAAACTTAATTGCTTGGGGAACAAATTAAAACGAATATTTTAAAAGATTTATAATAATAACAGGATCAAATTAAAAGATACACACTAAAATACAAATATCGGATACATATTTCGGAGACCATGTCCTATCCTCAAGTGGCCAAAATAGCTGAGGGATTCAAGATGAAATTCATTTAAAGTTAAATTGCTGCGTTTTTAAATGATTTTATTTTTTAATAGATTTTCACTAAGGAAAATTTTAATGAACTTGTTCCCCAGAAGAATATTCAGTACTATCGATAAAAATATCATTTTTTTTTTATTTAATATCGTCTTAATCAGCATATTCCGGGAAGAATGAGGTGGTGTAAAGCATCTCTTACAGACATTGGAGAAGGAAGGTCAGAGTTCATTGCTATCAAGAGATTTGTGCTAACATTGCTATTTTATAATTTTCACACGTTAAAAAAATAATTATTTCTTTCACAGCTGCTTATTGAATTCCACAGAAACCCAGAAAGGGATTTTTTAGAATTCCGCACACAATAATCTTCCAACGCAAATAATGATATTGCTTTAAAAAGATCTGAACTTTTACCCCTTTTAAAGGTGTTGAGTAGAAATTTTCTTTTGGTAGCTCCCACGGACGAAGAACCGGGGGAGGGAGTGCCGAGTGCAGCGCCCCTTTCGACAGCGACGAGAAGAAGGTATGATGACATCATCATCATCATCATCATCAACATCAACATCACCACTGTGGTCGTAGTGACTCGACGGATGAAAGCGTGGGTGGTCTCAGAAACCTATTTTCAGTTTTCGTGACTCTAATCGAGTTAGACGAGTGAGTGAGCGAGTGAGGCAGGCAGATGATCATCTCCATCGAGAGATAGAATAGAATGGAAGAGGATGATGAATGTTGTTTACAGATTTTTTTTCTATTATGGAACTGAGTGAAATAGAATCCACAATAGGTGCCATGTCCAAATTAACTCCATTAACCATTGGATACGCTATTGAATTCCACAAATGAGCGTTGTTGCACCTAGAGTGAATTTATTCAAAAGAATAGCAATATTTTTAATTTTATAGCTGTGCATAGAACTTTATTCCATAACTCTGAATAAAGTCAATGTTAAGGACTACTATTGTACTTTTTATTAGCTTGAAAATATGCGGATGTTAGAAAAGGCCAACAAAATTTGTTTTTTTGAGCTCAATGACACTTCCTAGTTGTAGTAGATATTCAGTTGGTATAGACTGACGTTTAATTTTATATTAAGAATGAAAGCGATAGGCCTCAGAAAAGAGTGAAAGGGAACAGAGCAATTGAAATTAATTTAAAATTTTATTTGCTAGCGCTTTTCATATTATAATGTTCGATTAGCATTAAGGGGAGGAAAGTAAACTTAATTTTAAAAAAAATATTATTATTACTCATACTAACGCCGCCTAATTTGTTTTACCTGCTCCCTGGGAGGCAGCACGGGATTGTTCCCATCTAATGTCTGACATTCCCTTCGGTTGTTCCCTTTGTTGTCGCATTAAATAAATAAATTCTAATAATTTAGATCTATATTTCCTACCTGTTCTTAATGAGTAGCATACAAACACATATACATATTCAAAGATTCAAATGTAAGATATTCATAATAGCAAAAGTTGAGCATTTATTCCATATCCTCTTCATGCTCTGTTGTTAATTGATTTTCTGAGTAATATTTTAAGAGGAGAAAGCAGAGCTACTAATATCTATGATATAGTAATAAAAAGAAATGAGAATTTTAATAGCTGGCATGTTTTACTTGTTTTGTACCGGTTTTTGCAAAAGTTCTGTTACACATGTGAGGACCTCCGCAAAAATGACATAACTGCTTGTGTGGTGCAGTTAGACACTGTTTTTATTATCAGAATTGATATTGGTGTGTACATAATGCGTATAATGCGTATTAATCGATGTAATCATCATCGGCGGCAAGCACGCGCTCTACGCGAGATCTAAAGGCCCGACAAACGTTACGGATGTAGTCTTTCTTTATGGCGGTCCACACGCGGTTCACAGATGTTTTCAGCTGGTCGACGTTCCTGTGACGGTTCTTGCAGGCCTTGCTCTCGATATGCGCCCACTCTGGCGACTGAGGAGGCCAAAAGTCCTTAGACTAGAAGTTCATATTCGACCCCAACCACTCTTGAACGGTCTTGGCACTGTGGGCCAGGGCGCCGTCCTGTTGAAAGACGTAGTCCGCATTCCTCGTCTCCTTTTTCACTCAGGGCAGAACGTTCTTGGTCAAGGTGTCCTTTTAGTCGGCCGCGGTAAGCCTGTAACTGGTCGGGAACCAGATTGGCGGCATTTTCATGCCATTTGACGCCACGACGCCGGAGCTTCATCACTGAGGCCGGGTGCTTGGTTGTAGTCACGTGGCGGACCTCAGAGATGTCCTGGCCGAAGCTGACCACGCGGTCGTTCTGCTTGTTGACGACCGGGTTGACTGTGTTTTTCATCAGAAAAGATCACAATGCGATTGTCATGGTTCTTCAAGTCGTTGAGAAGGCGTCGATAGCGCTTCCGACGTTTATCTCGTATGCCATCCGTCAGCAAAGGTTTTGCCATACGCCACCCTCTTCCTTAGTGGCTCTGGACACCGTGGCCACAGGAATCTTCTTTTTCTATGCGAACTTGTGTCATTTTCAGAGTCGGGTCACGTTCGAAGGCTTTTCTGACACTCACACGATTGATAACGCGAGGTCTGTTTACACGTGGATGATCTTTGAAGTCTTCCTCTTTCTTCAGCCTCACTGCGACTCTGTGGACAGTCATCCGGCTGACGTTGAGCTGCTTAGCGATGCGCGAAGGAGCGCAGAGATCTCGACTCTTTTACGTTCCATCGCAATATCCTTGCATCCGAATCGCATTCATTCCACCTATATACTTTTACATTATGATGTCGCCCACGTCTTCAATAGCACCTGCTCCGTAGATGCTTCCACCCCCCCCCCCCATGTCGATGCATCCGCAAGTGTAACAAAACTTTTGCAAAACCCGGTAGATTACTAATTTGTCAGCCTAGTCACTGTTCCAGATTAGGACGATCGGGCATAACTGTGCTTAGGTGCCGGCATTTTGGCCTCAAGACGTTTGGGCTCCAGAAAACTTTAAAAGTTTTTTTTATATATAAAAATAAAATAGATTATGTTATATTAGTTCCCTTAGCACTTCTCCACTCTTAGTATATTTGCTTTGCAACGCTTAAATTGCTCACAACGGCAAAATTTAAAGTCACTGTCAACCTCACGTGCTCTGTCATAAACGAAGAGTGATCCAGTACAAAGAAATTTATCTTTACCACTTTTGGTTGATACCTCCCTAATCACCGTGGGAATAAAATGTTAACGTTAAAAAAAAAAAAGATGGCAAAAGAAGGAATCACCATGAGCACATGAGCACATTGAATGTGAAATATTCTTGGCACCAAGTCGAAGTGAAAGCTTATGCTGAAGTTTTACCAGCTAACAATATAAACATCTAGATTGATCCAGACAATCATTTCTAGTTCTACTAAAATAATAATCTAAAAATCCAGTAGCTTACAAGAGAAAATGTTTAGGTTTACTTTTGTTATTTCGAAAAGCGCTATTAAAATGAAAACTACAACAAAAACTTTTTCAGAGGGAAAGTAAAAGGAGATAAGTAAACGAAAAAGAGGTAAAGCGAAGCGTGAACCTCAAAGAAAGGTGTATTTTTGCATTGCTGCAGGTGAGCAATCAATTTGTTTTCTAAGTTCATTTAAAAAACATAAATTCAACTTTATATTGAATAAATATATACTTATTTTAATTAACAACACGGAAATAGCTTTTTGACTTGAACGTTGCTACATAATCGGCCATGCAGTTTTCTTTTAAATCATCCCAATTTCTTTCCTGTTTACGATTCTTATATTAGTTCCTTTTTGCAACAACTTTTCCTCCCAATTATCACTAATCAAGTGAATTTTTATCTGGTAAATATAATTATGGGAACTCTATTTTGTCTCATCGAAGTAACGATTGCGGAAGGGGGGGGGGGCACACGCAATAGAAAACAACGATAATTCAACGGTTTCGAAAAGACAACTGACCCGCACTCATTGAAATCGAATTAGAAATCTTTCTCCCTTTTTTATTCTTTCTTTAATCATGTATGAGGAAAATGGAGAACACCTTTCGTATCATTGATCGGTTCCCATCATATACAATGTGACTTAGGAGACTAGTTAATGATGGAGATCGAAGGGATTCAGGAAGGCAAATAGCCCACCACACTGCCGGCTGCTGCTTCTTTTCTCGAAGCGGCGGGGGCAGCCACGTCCCATGACGACGACCCAAGAAAATGTCATTTCCCTTTTTTCTTTTTTCCCATTTAGAGGAAGCTTCACATTTCAGAGCTTTTAAATTTCTCGTCACAAAGCAGGAAAAATGTCACTTAATTCCGTTGAGAAAGGAATCTCGCGTGTACCAGAGGGAAGATCTTGTTGCCGGCTATCACGGGTCGATGGTTCGATGTCGAGAACCGTCTGGAAAGGAAAAAAAAATTCGTTCTCATCTAACAGGATTTTCTTACAGCTAAGAGGATAAAGCAGAGAAGGAGGTGAAAACCCGCTCCAATTTCATCTGACAGCATTCATCTTGTATTTAGATATAAAAGCAAACTTAGCATATCTGAATAGAAGTTAAATTTGTGGCATACTATTATACCATAAAATTCTTTTAGAAGTGTCATTTTAATTCTGCAAAATTATACGTTGAAGTCAAAAAATTCGTAAGTAGTTATAAATGCGAGACAATCCTCAATACCAAAAAAGTTAATAAATTAATTCTCTATTTTAATCGCATTACCTAGAATTGTTTCGAAGTTAATTTAAAACAGGCGTCCCTAAACTATGAAAGAATAAGGATTGTTTGTTAAGAATAAGGATTGTATTTCACGAAAATTTAAATTCGGCTCGGAGTCACATAAGATATTCTAAATATATTCACAAGGCCTAAATATATCAATATAAATGCTTTTATCTTTATAATACTTCCTATCTAAAACATATGTGCATAGAGCTTCTCTTGAACATATGTGGTCTACCATACAGAAAATTTTATCTTAGAATTATTTAACTAAACTGAAATCCATGAGATAAAGCAATAACGATTAGCTGGCGAAAGTGCTTCCATTTGGTAAATCCATATGCTTAATCCAATGTAATAATAATACCAGGACATATGAAAAAAGAATGCCTGTCTGCATTCCAAAACACAAATATTCAAGAACTGTTTCATAATTTAGTTCCCAATTCAACCACTTCTTTTAACATGGCATTCCAAAACCTCATATTAGTTTCTCAGGATATTAGTTGTCCTGGATTTTTCTTGATGATTTCGCATGACCACGAGTGTGAATTTTACATCAATTTGCCCCTTTAACACCATAAAATCTTCTCAACAATTAGCGACTACCAATGACTCCAATTATTTTATCTAGGAAAGTAATATGCTGACTGGTATTCTCTCAGTCATTAAAAGAATTGTAATTTTCATGCATAGCACCCCAATTCATAAAGATCTGAGTAAAAATAATAATAAAATTACAATTATATGAAATCTACACTTCCTGAAATACTTTTAATGTTTCAGGTATTGAAATAAGAAGCATATATAGATATTTTAAATTTAACCATCAAGACAGGTAAGTTAAATAAAACAAAAATTGTTCGTATACAGTTCTAAATCAATTTTGAAAAAAAAAGAAAAGTAAAAGTTGGTTTCCCTCACTATGTTCACCAATTGCCTAGCTTATTTAAAGTAAGAAAAGAAAGAAACGAAAAGTATAAAGTTAAAAACAAAAACTACGAAGAAAAAAGTATGGGTATGTTGCCCGCGATGATAGGCATCGGTTATAATAAAGTCAACCATAGTGATTTTTACATTTGTTTCTTAGATTTTTGTTAATAAAGCTCATTCCCGTTAAATCGGGAATGCTTCTGTAGTTTTTCAGTATATCATCGTTAAAAACATCGGAAAACTGAAGCTAACAGCTTATATGGCCGAAAGCTGGATCTGAGCAAAGTAATTCCTTTACGGCCCATCGAGAAGAAATTTCTTTATTTCTTGTCTATGTTACGACCCACTACTATATCGAGGTGGCCACCGTATAGATTGCAAGTGAATCTCCGAATTCTCATTCCTAAGAAGAAATAAGATAATTAGAGATAAAAACAATGTATTCTAAAGCCGGAAGAAAAATTTTATTTGATAAATATTTTCAGTAATTTTTTATTAGTTCTCGTGTCACGTATATCGTTTTAAATGTCTTCAGAATGTGTGTGTGGAACATCGGTAAAAGATTTCAAAATGAAGATTAAAAAAAAAAACGCCCTAGAAAAGAATCTTCTGACTTAAATAATTTCCTGAGAAATTAAATTCTTAACCTTCCCTATTTTCTCTTGAACGTGGACTTATTTCTTTTGTTTGTGTAACCCTCCGATAACTCTTCGGAGAAATCTGTGCTTTTCACGGCCAATGCTTCGTGGGAACTTTTGATATGCACTTGAAAAAAGAAAAATCCTCCTCTCCCTCACCGATTTGTCCCCCCTTTTTTCATCACTGCCAGCATCATCCCACAAGGAACTGAGTGGAGAAATGGAGACGCTATCACCAATTACATCCTCCTCGCATAATTAAGAAAATAAATAAATTTATATATTTTAGCTCTAAGAATAGTAAATAATTTGCAGAGATTTTCCCAGAAAAATTTAAATAAGCAAATAGTCTATGCAGATGGAATTACCATGCTTGTAAGGAATTAGACTTTGAATATTTCCCAATTTGAATTTCAAATTGCATTTTTAACCATTAATAACTATTGTTAATTATTAATTTAACCATTATTAACATTGACATTTGAATGTTCTGTGATAGGCCAGAGAAAAACGAGATGAAAACTTTCATACAGAGTCCGACAAAAAAAATGTATACACACTTTAAAGATGTCTTCTAACACATTTTTCGAATAACATTAGGAAAGGCTTTGTATTGTTGCGAGGTTACAGGAAAATACTGAGACAAATAGTTAAGCAATACCATAAATATTAACAACTGGCTTACACATTTCGAAGGGCACTTCATCAACAGAGCATTAGCCAATTAAATATTTATAGTATTGCTTAACCGTTTTCTCTCATTATTTCCCTTTATACTATAATTTTCGAAGTGATCGAATTATGGACTTTATGAAAATGATGAGTTTTTCTTTCAACAAGACCGCGCACCACCATACTCTCCCCGAGAAATGCTAGTTCATCCAGAATGGAAGGACACTGGATAGAACGAAGAGGTGCAATTGAGCTTCACAAAAGGATGCCGTTTATCGCAGTAACAAGCTTTACTGGTGGCCCTTCGGGAAGAAATTGAAACGGCATGTGTACAATTCCATCTGACAATTTGGTCAATGTTGCCTAAGGGTCAGTTCCATGCTAACAAGTATCTGGAAGCTAATGGCAACCACTTTCAGCACCTCTTGCATTTAAAATAATCAAAGGAGCTTGTGATGTTTGAATAAGTTTAGTATTAAAATGTTCATACGCCGTTTTTCTTTTACTGAAATGTGTATACAATTTTTATATTGTATATCATAAATTTGCTTAAAATTAATTACCTTTCCTGTTACCTCCTTTAATTAATGCATCGCATTTCCAAAGACTCTTAACATAAATAAATGGCCACATAAGTTTGCTTTATTAAAAATGTAAGCACCGATGCGTTAGAAATTCTTGGATACTTTGATATATATTCTATTTATTTACTGAAAAAAGAAGTAAACAAAATAAATGATTGGGATATAAAGTGAATGGATATATTAATGTCATGCATCATTTATTGAATAAAGCGAGATTAAAGTTGAAATTATAGAGAGTTTCAATTTCAGTATGTATTGGTAGGTGTTTATTTTTATATTTTAGATTATTGAAAAAGTAACTACGTCTGCATTCTTCTTTCGAAAACATCATTACGAATTGTGCACCTAACTGAACACTAAAAAGGTGTATGGAGTTAGAAATACGTAGTTTGTTCAAGAGTATTAATTCCCGTATACTATATATTTTTTATTTTTTTGCTTTATTTGTTATTTTTATTCGTAATTCTGAATTATAGAAAGCAACTGCAAGAGCACAATTATTTTTTCTCGGATAAAGGATATGCTTCTCCTTTCAGATCTATTCTGCTTATCTATTGTTTTCATTGATACTACAGATGAATAATATAATATCACATAAGCAAGGAAAATTATGAAGAAGATTGAAAAATACTAGTTCAATCTTCTAATACATTTATTAAACATCTATTCTGGTGAAAAATAGATTTTAACTTTACTAAAAAATCCCACGTAAATGACTTCACAACTACTCTAAGTTAACATATCGCATTTGTGCACGTTTTCCTGACTCAACATTGTCTACTCTTTAAATTTCGGAGTACAAGAAACGGTTTTAGGACTGATAATTGTCGGCGTCGGCCTCCCTTCTTACGTCGCCCCATTTGAGGTCGCAAGTGCAGGTAGCAATGGTGACATCCAAGGAAGAGCACCTTTCGGTGAGAGAGACACACATATCATCGCTTGACGGATCACTGAAGCTAATTGAACTTATTTTTCCAACTCATGTCATTTCTTAGCATCCTGATCTTTGTGTATGATACGAAAGCGACATTTTGAGTTCCGCTTCGACGCCTTTTTGTTGCGACCACCCTAACTGTCGAATGCCAGTTATAAAGTTAATGAAAAAAATATTTTTCGTGAACTTTTTAATTTTTCTCAGAATTTCGATTTTTTTTCTTTTTTTTTTAACACATTATTATTATTTTTAAAAGCTAACGTATAATCTTAACTTAAATAGAGCAAATGGTCACAAGAAAAAACTGTTTTGTTTATAGAATAAATATTCTTTATAGGTTCAAATTCTAGTTACTTCAAATAGGTTTGACCTTTGGTTTGACTCTTGGTTTGACCTCCAACACCGATAATATGCGAAAGTCATCCGAAATGGTATTTTATATTATTGGATGTATTGTTTTAGAATTTAGAATTCATTTAATGGATTTCTGTTAATTTAATAATCCATAGTCTTGTAGTTTCCATAAAAGACTTGAAGGGCTTTGTTCTTTCTTAACAGCCATGGTACTGTGGTTCTGTTTGTTCGCGAAATAATTATGCACGCCATTGTGAGCAACGTCAAAACGCACAGTTGCAAGGGAAAATACATCTTTAACTGAACAGTGAGATTCGTTTAATTTTCCGGGATAATTTCTATTAAAGAGGAAAGAGCACAATAAACGTTTATGCCGCCTTTTGATCTGCTGGCTATTATGACGTTTCGATGATCATCTTCAATACGTGAATAGAAATCCCGAGGTCATCAAAACCTCAGGTCAAAACACCAAATCAATAGGCGGTAAAAATGAAAAAATATATCCAAAAGGGAACAGAAGCGAAGACTGGTCATCCTCGTGTATAAAAATGTCCTCGTTTCCAAATATCGCTATTTCAAAGGCCACTAATTAATTTGAAACCAGAGCGATTTCAATTCGTCGTGAAATTCATGAAACCTGAACAATAACAAGGATTTCTCGTTTTCCACCACGAACTAAGTAAATGAATTAGGGTTCCGTTGGTTAAAATTTGCGTTGCAAAAATGCATTCAAAACCTGCATGTTATGTTTTGTTGTTTCTTAATCAAATGAATGAACCGCTGTGAACGACAGAGAAACAAAAGAACCAATGGGAAACAAAAGCGTCTCACGCGCGCGCATCATTTCCTCCGAGCACTTCCGCTTTCATCGGCTGCCATTTTCAATCTTCCTCGAAGCGTCCGTCTGTGCCTTCGACCTCGAACGAAAACCGAAAAAGGGACGCGCTTCAGCTGTCACGTGTTGGGCCTGGGACCCTCCTTTACTTTTGTCTTGCCATGAAGAAACGACGGCAATGACTGGTTTCCATTCAATTTGAA
Organism: Rhysida immarginata; assembly: GCA_023313115.1. Classification (NCBI taxonomy): domain Eukaryota; kingdom Metazoa; phylum Arthropoda; class Chilopoda; order Scolopendromorpha; family Scolopendridae; genus Rhysida; species Rhysida immarginata. Next base: position 293,259 of record JAHWFO010074831.1, on the reverse strand, counting down.
CTTTTTAAAAAATTTTTTCTCAATAACCGGACGTTCCCTCCTTCATATTTTTATACTGAAAGGAGAGCAGTATGAATAATGCAATCGAAGTGAAAGTTCCCCGTTAGCAACGGGTTATCCAAAGGAATTTTTATTGGATTTTATCATTATGAATTTTCGTCATGCTTTTTTGTTCCTTTACTGAAAAATTTTCTTAGGGGAAAAAGGAAGTGGAGAGATTAGAGTTATTCGGTGTTTCAATAAAAGGGTTTGCTAGTTTTCCATTTGATCACTTTGGAATAGATGCTGCAATTTTGTTAGGGGTGACCAACGGATCAGGCATCAAGAGACAAAACCGTAGATCAAACAACACGAAAACAACTGGGCTTGTTGGGTTATTTGTTTTTTGACATGTTTTCGTTTAAAAGCCACCAATTGATAAAAAAAATGATTATCATGCTAACTGGCTATATCCATCCATGCAAATGACAGTTGCATCTTGAAATTTATGCTTTCCCAGCTATCTCTTGTTGCTTCCTTGGACCTAGCAACTACATGATGTCTGATCATTATGTCTTATCATTATAATTTTCTCTTCAAAAAGTAATTCTTTCAATCAGCCTGACCAGGACATTAAGCGAAACTGTATTATTATACGCATTGCTTGCGTTGACTCCAGAAAGAATCATGAAATTTGATCTTAAATTGCGAACAAATAAATTTGCCTTTCCTTGAGATGCCGTTACAAATGATGAATACGGCAAAAAAAAAGGAAAAAAATTGCATTATTTCTATTTCTGCAAAGACACCATGAAAAAAGCACATGGACATAATCTATAAGTGTCGAGCAAAGTCATAATCGAACTTAAGAATATGAGATTTAGATGAATTCTTTTAAATGTTATCCGAACCGAAAAATAACTGATTAAAATTATGAGAATAAACCAAAACGATAAAATGATGAAAGCAGTTAATATTTTTGAATACCTTTAAACATATTTTTGAACGCCTTTGAACGCAGTCTCCAAAATTGTGTATAGACGTGTATGCTTGTTTCTTCATGTTATGAAATAGAAAGTTCTCTGTACAGTTCTTCTTGATGAAGTTGATGGAGGCCTTGCAATAGATAACGGGAAAAAATCACAAAGAATTCCATTTTTTTTTCTTCATTCTTCAGCAAATTAAAATCAGAAGAAAATTAATGAGATTCCAGATCGTTTTTTTTTTTATTTTACCAAAGCATGGTAGAATTACAGAAGGAATAGCTATAATAGGGAAAATAGCTGCCACTTACAGTTTTAACATTTCGTTAATACGAAATCAGTATGGACGGAAAAAAAGGTGAAACAAAAACAAAAGGTGATTGAATAATTTAAAGGAGATCGAGTAACTGACCTATTTATTTATTTATTTATTATGTCCGTTAAAAAATATAATAATTTGCCAAAACAAAGCTAAATAAGGCAAAATTAGCTCTATATTGCGCTTCTCCTTAGAGGAGTTAATTTAAAGTGGTCATTCGTACTATTCTACTCTCTGGAATGCCTTCCTGGATTACAATATCTAAATCCAGATAGAAGGAGCTTCAAATATTTCAAAACGTTACCCTTAGCACTATCGCCAAACTTGACAGAAGAGTTGCTAATAGCTACTTTATCTATGATGATTTTGGTATATCTAACCTAATTACATCCAGATATCATTAAGGAATTTGCTAACCAAAATGTAGAACCATTTCAACCCTGTATTTGATGTCAAGATGGACCACTGGCTCATTGTAATGACTTTTTTGGCCCCAAGATATTCGACGTCTTCGACGACATCAAAATGAAATTATTTTCAGATTACAGGATCAACTATCCCGTTGTCCCCTCGTCAATCTACAGTCTCTTTACTCGTCTGCTAAGCTCTCTTTAATTCTCTTGATGACTTATACAAGGTGTTTCATAATTAGGTCCAAATAACGACTCAAGGGGAATTGATTGGGGGAAAATGAATATTGATTATTTGGTTTTAATGTCCCTTAATTCAAAATAAAAACATTTCGCGTCCCTGGGGGGAAGGGGTAAATTTTGAAAATTTTAATTTTGTAGGGGTAGGGGGTTGGACCCTATGTGTTATTTAGAAAGTTGTAGAGCATCATGTAAGATGTGGGTTTAGCAAAAAACCCGGTGAAAAAATCTCATCCCCTGCCCTTTATCGAGTGGATAAAGTGAAAGGTATGGCTAGCTAATGTAGACAAAAACAGAAAAACTCATTAGAAACTTATTAGAACTTTATTACTTATTAGAAAACAGTACATTCTCATTAATTTTCCAAATGTAGGCCCTACTGTTTTCTAATAAGTATGGTTTTTGTCTACATTAGCTAAAGTAACTTTCTAGATAACACATGGGGTCTAACCTCTACCCCAACAAAATTAAAATTTTCAAAATTTACCCCTTCACCCCCAGGGACGCGAAATGTTTTTATTCTGAATTAGGAGACATTAAAACCAAATAATCAATATTCATTTCCCCCCCACCTGTTCCCCTTGAGCCGTTATTTGGACCTAAAGACGGGACACCAATTATGAAACACCCTGTATAGTTCTTTCTTAGCTCACTGTACCTCTCTCGGATTACTTTTTGTACGAGTGTGGCCGTGGAATCCCTGCTTCTGAATCACTTGTTTTGTTTGTTTGATTGTCAACACTACTATGACCAATTCTCTGCATAAAAATATTGGTATTGTTTGAAGAAGTTTTATCAAATGCCCCCCAGAGACCAATGCCGAGTGTTTTCTTTATCACATTCTATCACAGCGTTTCTACAGGGTCATCCAAAATTCAGTTCAGTTATATATTACAGTTTCCAACAAAAGGAAAAACTCTGATTGTTAACATCCAAGATGGATTGTTGCTAGTACCCAGTTGGTCAGGTCTACTTTTCCAAGGTTTTCGCTTCCAGGCCTTGTTATCTCGTAGGCCTCACCATTAAACATGCCGACGTCAAATTTCCAGTGAATATTCTTTAATCAATGCGACACTGATTGAGCCTACAGTAAATGTTGAAAGTGGTCCCCATTCTCCTGCTTGCACAAACGCGACGGGACATATTCTTGCTTTCTTTCTCTATCCTCAAAATCAGATTGCACTTGTTCCATTGAAATTCGGATTCTGTTAGCATTAGCTCCGTCCTGTTGATAATATAACCTTGTCTACATTCAATATCATGTAACTGCTCTGCAAATTGTTCGAATGCAATCCAATAACGTTCCGCATTAACAGTGGTGCAACACGTTTCCAAAAATATATGCAGACTTTTGGATCACTCTGCATTTCATCAGGAATGAATAAAATTAAAATAAAAATACTTATTATAAAATAAGAAGTTTCTATGTTTCTCAAAATTTAATTTAATTGCAGTGGACCCTTCTTTTGGGCCCAGGTTGAACGCTGGTTTTCTTCTAATGGAAGGCAAAACCTAAACACAAAAAACTTCGGAGATATGAACGCATGGTCTTCGCAATACTTATCCGCCATTCCATATCTCGGATAATTTTTAATGACTAGAGGGTTTCTCCGCCTATACAAGAAAATCATCGTTCAAGCTGACCCCATGCTGACCAAACACCACAAAATACCCTTATTTTCTACCACATGTCCTTCACTGAACGTTTTGGTTAACTGTTAAAAAATTCAATTTTGATTTACATATCCTAAATTAAACTTTCGGGGGGGAGGGGAGCAAAAACGATTATTTCCCCAAAAAAGACTGAATTTCTTATATCAGGTATATTAAGCCGAAGTAATGCCAAGGAATAATCAAAACTGAATTTAAATTATGTGAGCTCCTTCCTTATGTGAGTGTGGATATGATATGCCTTTATGTATTTGGGCTAATACGGCTCAAGGACCCCAAGAACCAGGTGCAGGGTTTTGAAACCAAAGGACAAACACAAGAATTCATGCCACCGGCAGGATTCGAACCCGCGACTCGCTGGCTTGGAGATCGTCAGAACCTGCTATCGGCGACCAAGCAGGCTGAACTTAAGTTATGGAATTATAGAATTTTGATGATTTCCATGCAGGTAAACATTAAAAAAACTAAACATTAAATGTAAAAAGATGGGATGCATGAAAATCATCAAAATACTATACTAGACAATTAAAGCGGAACGTTTCTAATTTAAGAATAAATTTTGAATAACAAAGATTCACAAAAATGTTGTTTTGAAACAATTTTTATTTCTTTTTCGCACGGGACAATCGTTGATTTGCATAAAACTGCAAGATATTATTATATAATTGGACTTAAACGTTAAGAATTAAAAAAAGAATTGTCGCATCATAAAATCATAAACCATGAAGGAGCAGAAAACTTCGATGAGAAAAAGAAAAAGGATACTTTCATGGAGAACGAATTTATAAGCATCATAAAAATAAATTATTGACATAAGTTTATTTTTTAAATTAACAGAAAAAAAGGTAAAAAGTTATAAAAAAAGTAATTGCAATTACAATTTTCTTAAAAAAAAAAAAAAATCTAATCTCACTTCTTACTTCATAGCTATTGCGAAATTAAATGCAATAAAAAAGTAATAGTGCAAGCAAGTTTCTGAAGATAAGGGCAAAAAGCGACATCTAAATAATAGATGATTTCAGGAAATTATTCAACTTTGAATTAAAAACTATACGATTTATAAAATCTAATGGGCGTTCTTAATTATTTAGAATATTTTAATGTTACAGCATACAGAAATGTATACATGAAAAAATTCATACACAGTGGCACACTGTACAATACGAAATTATTACAATGTCCCTATTAAAAAGAAAGAAAACATATTTATATAGACAGATCTATTTAAAGGTAAATGAGATTATTTAAATTGATGCTTCTAAGAAATATGTTCTCCACTATGGTGGAAAGAAAAGATGGTGTGTGCAATTTGATTCTAAATTACGCACCGTTTCGCGCTTGACGTCATGTGTATTGCAAAACACGCGCGCCAATGCATTCCTATATAACCATAATATGAAATTTCGTTCGTCCGTGGTAATTTTTTATTAAAAGAAAAAATGATTTTTAAAAAGGTTTCTAATACTGTGCTATTCTTTCTGGCTTACGAATTTTTAAAACCCTCTATTTTTTAAAAAAATATTTAGAAACAACATAGTTAACGTTTTAAATACGTGCTAACTATTAGGTAAAAGTCTTGAATATAATAGAAAATGATAATTAAAGCTAAAATTAAAATTAAAAAGATTTTAATATTAAATTTTATAGAGCGACACATATCGCGCAAGTCCATGGCCGATCGCGCATGGATGGTCGTGCAATCCATGGCCGACTAAAAATAAAGCGTGACATATTTTTCGTCGGCCATGGTGCAATTCACATGACGTCACGAGATGCGTGCGCGCACACACCATTCTTTCTTTCCACCATGTTCTTTACTACACATGCAAACGATTTATGTGTCTTGAAAAAGTGTGAGAAAATGACAAAATGCTGAATTCACGAAGTCGGTCGTTCTGTTGCCAATTTTTTTTTTTTTTTTTTTTTTAGAATTTTTTTAGTTTGATTTCATATTGGGATAGACATATGCTCTTCGTGCTGGACCACCATGGTTAATTTTAATCACCATTTTGGCCATGTTCCCGAAGAGATAGGATATGTGTGCTTTGTATAAATTTTACTTATTTTATGATGCTCTATCCGAATCTAAGTCAAAATAAAAAAAAAAGTAAATAAATCGAAATAACTGGCGACGGAACGGCCGATTTCGTGACTGCAGTAACGATGCTATTAATTAACGTCATTCTGGAAATACAATACCACCCATTCGCAACAGGTTTATTCTAAATTTGTAATAGGTACCGTCTCTCAATGTGTTTCTTCAAAAGTGGTACTTATTGTAGAGCCACAACAAATAAACCGAATTCTTTAGGATTTCTCCGCACTTATCTATACTATTATACGGGGTGTCCAAAAAGTCTGATAACATGGCAGATATCTCAAAGCTGCCAGGTAGGCGAAAGCCTTCTACTCCTACAAACTGTACGAAAGACCAGGACTGCTTAATCCGGTGTTGCATGCGGGGAAACTTACTCAGCAGTATATTGTGGACGCTTTTTATAAGTTGAAGGAGACCGGCTACATTGTGTGAAAGAAAATCAGAAAGACTTTGAGAGTGAAGGCTTAACACTTGGCTTAATGGATTTCGTTCACAATCAGGCTGACAACGTTAACATCAAAGCAGGAAAGGTCTGTGTTCTACCTAAATCATTTACCGGGAGCAAACGCGCATTGAAGAAAAATACCAGGATGCAATGGCCATGGTGGGAAACTAAATCTCCTCATCAAATATACATGCCATCCAAATTGGACTGAAATGACAGAACAGCTGACTCCGTATGAAATTTCGATGCATAAACCCGATATCTTCGCGAGAATCTTTGGTTGAAAGTGAGGGCATTTGTCGACGACTTGACTAAAAACTCGGTGCTGGGGAAGGTGGTATCATGGATGAACGTCATAGAGTCTCAGAAAAGAAATGATGAATTAATTAAGACAAACCAATATAAAATGGAATGATCCTTAAAGGCAATTATTTGAATGCATCCATTTCCTCCGAAAAAACCAATAATCCTCAAAACATAAATTTCACAGGCTGTAAGCCTGCCTGCCTTACCTCTAGTTTATATGCTAAAATTTGTGTAAACTACTGTTAAACGAATAAAATAACTCTAAAAGCATCGTGATGTCATTGGCAGGCACATTCTCGCTACTGTTTCTGGTGGTTGGCAGGCACATTCTGTGTAATAAGTATACTCCGCGTATAATATCCACTTTATCATCTCACTCTAATGGGCACCGCTGCCTAAAATGAAACATGAAACTTTTCAGAAACAATGAAATCGATGAAAAATGTTCTTCGATATTTTAAAAGTCATGGATGTTCATCTTATGACTCATATTATAACTTTGCAGGCAGCTATTTTTCACCTGTCTATTGGATCATCGGAAATAGAAGCTTAAAAGTAACGTTTATTCAATATCAAGAATATTATTAAGAAATATAAAAAATTTAGAGCTCTTAAAACTCGAATGGAAAACCAGACAGAAACATAAGTAACGGAAACGGCAAGAAATATCAGCCACTTTGACGCAAGTCCGAGCATTAAATCTTACATCAGCCCAGGCGAAGACCGGGAGATGTGCACAGGTATCAAAGAACAGAGGCACCTTCAAGGAGTTGATAAATAGGAGTGATCGTGTGTCACTCGGGTTTTGTCTTGCTCATTCTCCTGCTAGAAGGCTGTTCTATGCTCTAATCATGAGACGACGAGAACAAGCACTTTCTCTCGTCACGATTCTGATCTAAAACCGTTATAATCCTCCGAAATGCGTAATGATGCAATTGGTTTGAGAAAAAAATGAAGAAACCCTCGAATGGACACGTAGAAACCCGAAAGATGTCTCAGAATCCCCAGCTCATCCACTATTTACAACTAGATGTCAGTAGTAGAAATTAAGTCGACACGTACTTCAGAAATATGCAGGACCGGAATGGAGACTGCCGAATCTATGGTCGATGGATCCCTAACAGGGAAAGATGCATTTTCCAACCCACTCGAACGTCGGAATCCAGAAATTCCGCCGATCTCCGCAGATAGATGCCCCGTCGCAGCTGCCCTTTCCCGCACAACAAGCCACTACGGACCCAAGAACTTCACTGAAGGTAGACACATAATACTTCGGACACATAATGAGAGCAGATGATTCTTTGAAGAAAGCTATCATGATGGGAATTATGACTGGTAAACGGAACCGAGGAAGACCGAAGATGCGTTGGCTTGATAATATCGTGGATTTAACTGGACTCTATCTGAGTCAATAAAAAAAAGTGATACGTGATAGAGCTGGATGGAGACGGAGGGTGCAAGAAATCGCTAAAAGAAATCATTACGACTTTATGGCACTCGATGATGATTGTGTGTTAAATATAGTGTTCGCTTGCTTGAGGCCCTTCTAGCCGCTTTACTTCAATGCTCAAGCAAGCTCACAATCGTCGGCATGTTTTTTCAGTGAGCTGACCTGATAAATATAGGAGGCTTTGGCTAGAGACACTGTTATCAAAATGGCGCCATCAGCGCAAGAAAAGCTTCCGGACCAAATTTGCGAAAGTAGCACCTCGTTTTCACTACACCACAAGATGGGTGAAGCAGTTTGATGAGACGGACAAGGGTAATCGAAAATGCACAGGGCTCCCAACTGTTCCGTTTAAATTCTAAAATGCTTGGGCAAGCGATTTCCCCAGTCTGCCGCCAGAGGTTCTTCTTTGGGGATAAAATTTAGGGTGCCTGGATGCGAGCGAGTGGGCGGGAGAAGGGTGACGACAACTCTCATTTTCGTGGCTGTCGTCCGCCATTTTGATCCCGAATGCGCTCAACCGCGCATAGGAGAATGCTTGCTTTTTGCTCAAATACTTGTATGATACTCACAGTCTTGCTTAGTAATGTTAGAATTTTCTTTATTTGTCTATTTTTCTGAAATTTTAGTAGTTAGATTTTTAAAATAAGTTAATAACATTTAATCTTAAAGAGAAAAAATGATGCAGGCAACGATTTTGTTGTGTTCCTGCACGTACGAGGGGTGATCAAAAAGTAATGTCGCGTATTTTTTTTCTCGAAAATGACGGCAGATCTGAGAAAACTGCGATATATAAAAGTTAGTTTGGTTCATTGTTAAAGTTTCCTGTTAGTGCGTGTGCATCCGCCAAGCACTAGCGACGTTACAGTTCAAACAAGATGGCGGCTCTCATTTCATCGTCCAGTGCTTTTGAGCGGCGTAGTGTTATGCGTTTTCTTTGTGCAAAAGGACCTAAACCAGTCGATATCCATAAGAAAATTGTGTCGATGTACGGAGGTGATATCGTGCAGCTCCGAACAGTACAACGTTGATGCAAGGCTTTTAAAGAAGGACGAGAAGACCTGCTGGGCGAACATTGCTCTGGCCGGCCGCGGAATGCATGACTGACAGCAACATTGCCGCTGTGGAAGCGCAGGTGCGGGAGAACAGGCGGATTACCGTGAAAGAAATTGCTGCAACGTTGGACATTTCATATGGGTTGGCGTACGACATTGTTCACGTTGGCGCCATTTTGTATAACAGTTGACGGCGAACATCAAGGTGCTCGTTTCGATGCTTGTTTGCTGCATCTCACCCGACACCAGGAGGAGAGTCAGAATTTTTTGGATCGAATCATCACAGGCAACCGAAAAAATCATGGTTCCACCATTTCACGCCCGAAACCAAGATGCAATTGGCGGTTTTGGAAACACACCTCATCTCCCACAACGAAAAAGTTCAAAACTGTGCCATCAACCGGCAAGGTCATGTTGACATGTTTTTGGGATTGCCGTGGTCCGATACTGTTTGAGTGTCTTCCACCGCATACCACTGTCAATTCCGAACGCTACAGAGGCACACTGAGGAATCTTCGAGTGGCCATGCGCAGGAAAAGACCTGACTTGGCAATGGAGGACATCGTGCTGCACCACGACAACGCACGTCCCCACACAGAGAAACGGGTCACTAACCTGTTGCAGCGATGGAACTGGGAAATATTGCTCCATCCTCCATACAGCCCGGACGTCGCTCCCAGTGAGTACCATATCTTCGGACCGTTGAAGAAGTCACTATTCGGTCAACATTTCCGTGATGACGACGAAGTGAAATCGGTAGTTCGCAACTGGTTCCATACTCAACCGGACGACTTTTATTGACAGGGCATGGAAAAACTTGTCCACCGCTGGGATCGTTGCTTCAATCGGCTTGGAGATTATGTGGAAAAATAAAAGTTGAATTGTTCTATCGAATGTACAGTTCATTCCAAAAGCGTTTTCACTTGCTTGGCAGGAGTTGAGCTAAGCGAAGTTGATCGGTTATAAAGTCTAGTAGTTTGAACGAACATCGTAGAATATTAAAATGGACTTGGCCGTCCAGAGTGGAAATAGGGATGAGGTTTATGACTGGTGTGGGCGAATTACAGAACTTTTACCTGAAAAGATTATTCGCTGCTTTTTATTTCAGTAAGATCGACTTTGCAGATGAAATATTTAACGCTCTTATTAAAAACAAAGCAATAAATGTTTAAGAATATATCAAGCATGTTCGATGAGGGTTTATCCTACGTAAAACCTCAGATGTTTAAGTTATCGATGAAAATAGGAACGAAAACTCCACAGGCTGAATTTGAACCGGGAACTTTCGAAGAGCTGAAGTTTCCCGGTTCGAATCCAAGCTGTGGAATTTTCTTTCTTATTTTCATCGATAAATATTTAGTTTATTTTTTTTTTTTCTGTATTTCGAACACTGATATATTTTCTTATTACTTTTTAAATTCTGTATATTTTGATACCGAAATTGTTCATGCCGCCATATATTATGCGTATATTTTATAAGAAAAAGAAAGCCATTACGATATACCGTATAGTAAACAGCATATTGTATTCTGCATAAATACAGGGTGTAACTAAAGGTGTGTTACAAACTTTGGGGAATGATAGAACTGGTCAAAATAAGCATTTTTTGTTCTATGAACATTGGTCCACAACTGCATTGTTTAAGAGTTATAGCAACTGTTCAAAATGACGCCCTTCAGCGTCAATGCAGGCTTGCATTCGTCGCTGTACGTTGCAAGACACCCGTTGCAGCATCTGCTGGGAGTCCCTGATGTTATCTGCTGCTACAGCCAATCGTGCGATGAGTTCCTCCACTGAATTAACCATTGTTTCGTACATCAGGGACTTTAGGTGGCCCCACACAAAGAAATCCAATGGTGTTGGGTCTGGTGATCGTGGCAGCCAGGTAACTGGACCACCCCGTCCAATCCAACGATCGCCAAATGTATCAGTGAGGAAGGCCCGGACATGCTGTGAGAAATGTGGAGGTGCACCATCATGTTGGAACCACATTACTTGACGGATGTTAACAGGTATGTCATCCAACAGTTCAGGCAGCACCTCCTGAAGAAAGACGAGGTAGGTTTGTGCATTCATACGAGCTGGGAGAATGTACGGCCCAATGAGGCGATTGCCAACAATACCAGCCCACACGTTGACAGAAAATCGTTGCTGGAAGCGCCTTGTCGAAATGGCATGTGGGTTGATACGGTCCCAAACATGGATATTCTGGTGGTTGAAAATGCCTTCCCTGGTGAAGGTTGCTTCATCAGTGAACAGCACCTGCTGTGGGAATGCTGGTTCCTCTCTACAACGTGCAAGAAACCATCTGCAGAATGCCATACGTGGTGCAAAGTCAGCAGCTCCAAATGCTTGCACTCGTTGCATACGAAACGGATGAAACAGTTGGACATGCAGAACTCGCCAAACAGACATGTGATCTGTGTTCATGATGTGTGCAAGCGCACGGGTGCTACATGTTGGTCTTTCGTGAACTCTACGAAGCACAGCTTCTTCGAATTGAGCGGTACGACCGGTGCGAGCGCGACCATGCTCTCCACGCATCACAGCTACACTTCCTGTTGCTCGTAGACGTCGCACAAGCCGAGCAAACATTGTGTGAGCTGGCTGACGAAGTTGTGGAAACTGCCGTTTGTACAGACGACAAGCAGCCCTTCCATTACCGTCTGCAGCACCGTACACTAACAACATGTCAGTGCACTCGTTAAAGGTTTAGTCCATATCCGGATGCGATCACACACGTTAGATTTTTTAGTGTGCATGATCTGCTTGCATGGTAATGTGATGGTGTGGTCATGTAACTTTAAAAATTTACATGACCATACCATAATTCAGAAAGGGGTGTGTCATAAGCCTGCATTGATGCTGAAGACGTCATTTTGAACAGTGGCTATAACTCTTAAACGATGCAGTTGTGGACCAATGCTCATAGAACAAAAAATGCTTATTTTGACCAGTTCTATCATTCCCCAAAGTTTGTAACACATCTTTAGTTACACCCTGTATATGCTTTCTTCATACATGGTGCGTTTTTTAAACGTGGCCTGGCGCGAAATACTGAGCAATAAGTTTTCAAATGACTTGTCATTCATGTGATATTGCGCAGTTGATATTGCACAGTTGAGAGAGTAACATTGATGTGCATGGTAGCCGTTTGTGCGAAGTGGCGAAAATGGTGTTATATTTGCAACAGCGCATTTTCGTGGTAGAACACTATACACGGCATGCGTCATGGAAACAGTGTGCAGATGAGTTTAAAATTAAGTTTCAAGTTGGTGCTGTGCCTGCAAAACCTCCTGCTAAGAGTGCAATGCAAAACTTAATTGCGAAATGCAACGGGATTAGTACTGAATGCAAAGAAAGTGCGCAAAAGGACGATAGCAACCACTGCTGCTCATGAAGAACACATGCTACGCAGTCCCAAAACGTCATCACGGCGGCTGTTTCAGCAACTGGGTTTGTGCACAACATCTTCAACGTGTTTGCCGCACAACTTACTGATGACGAGTGTGCCATGGCTTACTTTCAGCAAGATGGTGCAATAGCCCATTCTGCACACGCAACACTTGCCCGTATTCAGGAAGTGTTCCCACCCGAACATGTGATCAGTCGAGGAACAGAACAGCCCTGGCCATCACGGTCGCCAGACCTATCGATCTGCGATTTTTTCCTCTGGGGTGCACTGAAAGGTGTGGTCTACCAGAACAATCCGCGCACAGTCGCCGACCTTCAACAAAACGTCCAGGCAGCTATTCAGGCCATTCCAACGGAAACCCTTGCTCGTGCCTTCAGGAACATGTGGACATGGCTTCACACGTGCCTCGAGGTGCGCCAATTGGGGACACTTCCAGCATCTACTCTAGGTTATTTGCACTGATCTTTGACCATTGTTATCTCTTTTCATGCTCAATTTTACACGTTGTTCACCGGGCCACTTTTAAAAAACTCACCCTGTATTTAAGATACTGTATTGTTATACATTGTTTTTCCCGTCATGGATGAGAATACAATTTTTTTTGCCAATACGTTATCTTTTTAAGAATAAACCCAGAAGATAGTGTATTTCATTTCGAAAGATTGGTAGCTATTCCCTATTAAATACCATAATAGATTTATATATTATATGTTAATATTTTGTTAAATGTGCAGAAAACTTAAAGTTAATTTTCTACTACTGATTATTTCATGAAAAACATCTAATGATTTAATTCGTATATTCGCCATTCTATTATTGAGCGTGCTTTGCCAACTTATCGCTTACTTCTTCGTGTAGTTTTCACGTTATTATACAGCGTTTCTGCTGAAATAATAATAATATACATTGATATATTAATAATAAAGAAAAACTTTCCTAATAAAGGCTCAAAATCAGATTTCAATTAAAACAGTTTGACGTCACTCATTATGCCTACCTATCCCTGTTGCTAAGAAACAGTAAATGGCATCGTCCAACCTGATTCAAACTCGACTTCTTGCCTGGAGCTATTAATCTCACTGATTTAATGTAATGCAAGGAAGCCGAACATCGTTCACCTAAGTGAAAACGCTTTTGGAATGAACTGTACATGTGTTTATTTTTTCCCCCGGTCACGATTTTAGAGAAAAATAAATACGCGCCATTACTTTTTGATCACCCCTCAAATTTTGACAAAGGATTTTTTGCTTTCTTACCTTGCTGCAAAGACGAAATTATGGCTAATTCAAATATAAAGAAACAAGTGAGGTCCGGGCCACAGAAGATAAATCTGACAGCTATTTCGTAAATGAACGTAAAGGCGCCCCTAGACGATCAAAATTTTGATCAAAATTCGCTTCAATATTGATGGAGGATCATATTTTCCAAAACGCATCACCAATGCTCATTCAGCGAAAAATATTCGTACTGCTTGGTCGTGGTTGTTGTAAATTTCGAAATGTTTTCCAATTCGGATTTGGGTTTCTAGCATTGACTCTTGCACTGCGCGAACAAAAAAAATCAAAGAGGAAGAGAAATGGACGCTGGTCCAAAGAGTGGTACAAGCTGAGAAGCCGCTTTTTTTTGCATTGCAATTGTTTTTTCGTTTTTATTATAATAATCTTTTGACTTCACACACCACAATTCCGGATAATCACGATATGCAGCTACTAGCAGGGTTGTGAAATTCCGATCATTTGAAGGGGAGCTTGGTGAGCTCGGTGGGTCAGCCATGTTCTCACTTCGCCGTCTCGCAAACAACTGTCGCGGTCTCGCAAATAACCTTGATATTGAAGGAAATTTTGACAAAAACCTCCTAGACGTTCAATATTGATAGGACGCTTTCTTCAATATTGACAGAAAATATAATTTTCTATCAATATCCGTCAATATTGATAGGACGCTTCAAAAAACTCTTAGACGATCAAAATTTGCATCAATATGGTCTTCCATCAATATTGAAGCGAATTTTGATCAAAATTTTGATCGTCTAGGGGCTACTTAACAAGTACTGAACGTGGCATTGTCGAATATTTAGGAGGTGTGATCATTAAAAATATTCCGAGATGAATAAAAAATTGTTCCATATGCTACAAAGCTTTGTTGATGAAGAACACATCTGAGAGGAGGATATTAATAGAGCCAATAAGAATTTGACCTATCCAAGTAAAAAAGATTATGACATATCAGTAAATTCAGAATCACACATGTATTTTAAAAGCATTGATTCACAATTAAAAATATTGTCACTGACATCTCCTTATTCATTAATGTCATTGGTTTGGAATTGTGTGATAAACATAGCCACATAAATTTCAAAACTTCTTGAAACGTAAGCTACATAAAAAATCGACTTAAGATTTCATTAAGAAATATAATCCTGCAAAAACATCTGATTATGGGAGTAAAACACGTGCATGTCGAATAGTTTTGTAAATTTAAAATAAAAAATAAAAAAAAATCTGCTTTTTTTTTGTAAATTTATTTACTTATTTCTGTAATATTTATGTAAAGAAATAAAATAAAATCGAACAAGTAGTTGTACATATAACTATAGGCCTAATTTAAAATTCCATAGCTTCAGGCAACAATAAATTTGCCTAAAATAACAACGAATTTAGCGTATTACTCAGTTGTCACTTTCGACCACGGGATCAAAAGACCACGAAGTCACCACCCTTGCCCGCTCGCTCGCATCCAGGCAACCTAATAAAACCCAGAATCAGTGATTATTCTACGAGGGTAGCTCAGAAAGTCATGCATCACAATTTTTTCTCCGTCTCCAACAATAGTAATAATGCAAAACTTGAGATATGCATTCTTTGAAGTTTTTGGAGTGCGCGCGCAAAGTTTCCGTTTCTTCCGACAGATAGCGTACGTGCAGCAATGGAACAACATGGCGTCTGTAAGTGATGTACGTTACAAACAGCGTGTCGTCATTGAGTTTCTCACTGCGGAGCAAGAAACGGTTGGAAACATTCACCAACGTTTACGTGCAGTTTATGGTGCATCAGTAGTCGACAGAAGTACAGTTAGTCGCTGAGCACAGAGGGTGAGGCCATCAGAAAGCGATTCGACGGAGCTCCAAGGTTTGCCGCGGTCGGGGCAGCATCCTCGGCTGTCACACTTGACAAGATGCAGCGTGCCGATGCGCTCATTCGTTATGACCGACGCAGAACGACTCGGCAGCTGGCGCTGGAGCTTGCAATCAGCAAAGGAAGTGTGGGTGAAATCATCCGTGCTCTTGATTACACAAAAACGTGTTCACGATGGGTTCCGCGCTGTCTTACGGAGGAACACAAAGCTCTGAGAAAAAACATTTCTTTCTGAGTTGCTGCAACGTTTTGAAGCTGAGGGGGAGGCTTTCTTGTGACAGCTGATGAAACCTGGGTGCACCATTTTGAGCCCGAAACAAAACGACAATCGATGGAATGGCGTCTTCCGCACTCTGCACAGAAGAAAAAATTCAAAGCAACTGCTTCTGCTGTAAGGTTATGATCACTGTGTTTTGGGACTGTGATGGTATCATACTCACTGATGTGATGCCGAGAGGCAGCACCATTAATTCTGAGGCATATGTGAACATATTAACCAAACTCAAGAAGCGCTTCCAGCGACTTGGACGCCATAACCTCCCAGCTGATTGTTTGCTTCAACACGATAACGCTCGCCCTCACACCAGTTTGAGGTCGTCGGAACACATCACGAAACAGGGTTGGACAGTGTTACGCCATCCACTCTACAGCCCTGACCTAGCGCCCTCAGACTTTCACTTGTTTGGGCCATTGAAGAACGACATTCGTAGAAGACATTTTGAGGATGATGAAGAGGTGATTCGCACAGTGAAGACATGGCTGTGTGAACAGAACAAGGACTGGTACCGACAGGGCATACACACCCTTGTGTCTCGCTGGAGGAAGGCCATAGAACGGGACGGTGTATAAATAATTCCTTCGTGTGTATAACTTTCATTGAGCTCAATAAATAATTGTTGAAGAAAAAATTGTGGTGCATTACTTTCTGGGCTACCCGTATATCCACTGACTCTGACTTTGTTAAAACATGTTACTCTAGGGTAAAACAGCGAAGTCTTCGAAGCTTTTTCAAATTCAGTGAGGCTTCGAATAAGACATAAATTAACATATTGCTTCCATTGTGTTCAGTCTTACCCGTTGTAAATTGTTCATTTTGACAGCTTCAAAGCTTTTCGAGATTCATGTGCTCAATTTCTCCCATGTAAATTTGCCCATTAATGTTTAGATCGCGTTGGCTTTGCCGTGAATTTGTCGAGTTGTTGCTGTTAAGGAGTCATTCACAAAATACGTTAGCTAAATGATAGTTTTAACCCGCTCCCTCATCTTTGTAATATTAATCCCGCCTCCCTAAATAAAAGTACTTAATGTTTTCCATTACCCCACCTTAACCACATGCATAAGCAGAGACGATTTTTTTCAGGCGAAGTTCATATTCTGATATTCCGCTCATAGAACTACGTAGGCTGTAAAAACACCCAATGGCGCACAGCAGATTAGCGTTCCTCGTAGTCTCAAACCTCTGACCACCCAGAAATCTCTTCATGGGACCAAAGAGATGGTCATCTGTAACGAATTGAAAAAAATGTTTCATATAAAAGTTTCGTATTCTTTTCCGTAGAATCCGAGAATCTTCAACAAAATATAGGGGTTCTATTTATTATTTCAAAGTTTCCCCCTTCCCCACCCTCAGGCAGTGGGGACGAAAGGGTTGTGTTTGGCATTATTGGATAGCTTTTTGAAAAATGTTAAACACGTGCTTTTGTTTATTCGACCCGTTGTATATTTCTCGAGATATTCCACTGCCCCGATCTTTTTGTTACAACCTATATAGAAATACTTGATTTTTGTTGAAAATAAGATGTACAAAAGATGTGCCAAACATGGATCTAATATTTGGTACACTATTTCAAATAATTTTTCTCTCATGTTTATTTGATTGGTTAATCTAACCTAATTGAAGCAAAATTTGGCTTTTCATCACTTTGGGTAGTCTAGCGGTCGCCAATTCTTCTATTTACTTGCTTCCCATTTGCTCAATACAGCACGGAGCTAAAGGTTTGCTTTCTCTGTCGTCTTTCCACTCTTTCTCAATAGCCTAACTTAACCAACTTAAGTAGTCCGAGGGCCCTAAGGCTGGGTAATCCCGAATCTCCCAATCGAAACGGACCAGTTTTGCTTGGACGATGTTGGCCACATGCAGGCGTGTGGTAATCATGAAGAAGTCGAAATCGTTTCTCTTCCTGGTCGCTTGTTCCGAATAACACGCCGCAGTTTAGGCAGGAACTTGCGTATCCCAAAAAAACTGTAAGCATAATCTTCCGAGCTGAAGGAGAAATTTTGAATTTTTTGCTAACCGGAGAATTTGGATGTTACACACCATGCTTGTAGTTTTAGGCTCAGACATGAAGTGCAAGACCCAGGACTCATCTCCTGTGACAAGAGTCATTCAGAAAAGCATTTTCCTTTTGGTAGCAAACTGCACGCCATTCTGTTGCTGGTCCGTTCTGGTGTCAGAAGAAATTGTCAATAGAACGACCGATGTCGAAATACTGTAATGATATTTTTAACTGACTGCCCTTTAAACATCTTTCTGATAATGCAGTACCACGAATTTTCAACTGTTTCCTTTGATATCGAGTGGTAAATGCGATGTAAATAGGGATTACAAAAAGGACATACCAAGTTAAGCTGTAAATTTAAAATGACGCGTTTGATTTTTTTCTTCTTTTCAAGGGGAATCAGTTGCCCAAAGATTTACGAAGGTTAGCCCTGCAGTGTAATAATAAATTGTGTTATTACTCATGTTCTCATTTTAAGGTTAAGTTGAAACAATATGTATTATTAAATTGTTAATTCGGTTAAAGTTCAGAGTGGCGTCCCCAACTTCACGGACGTTTCACGGACGGCCCCGTCGCGTTCAGGCTCAGAAATTATTATGCCAATTTTGTTTACGAATAGGCAAATAATTTACCTGATTTTAGGAACTAATTTATTCATAAAATCATGCTGAAACAATTCATGAAATCCCCGTCAGCGCACATGAGATCCCGGGCGGCCATAATGCCAACATGGAGGATGGCGTGTGTCTCTTTCTCCTCACAAGGTGGCAGTGGCGTACACATTTGCTCCCATTTGTAAGATTGCAAGACATTTTGCTATCAACTTACTTGCTCCGCAGGAAGCAAAATAAACAGGAAATTTACAAAAATTTTAAAAATTAACCCGCGTTAATCAACAAAGGGGATTTTAAAAATTAAAAAATAAAAAAATTAAATAAAAAAAATTTAATTTTTAAATTTCTAAATTTCAAAGTTTCTAACTTCAGTGGTGAAAAAGCCAATACGAGATAATTTAAAATTAAAATTTTCAATCTCTATATTTTTCAGAGTTTTAACACAAGAAAATTAAGATTACAAGAATGCATTTTCTTGTTCCGCAGAAGCAAAATAAACAGAAGACATAAAAACGTCAGAAAGATTTTTATTAGTAATTAATCAACAAAAATAATTTAAAAAGTGGTTGAAAAACAACCAGTACAGAAAATTAAAAATTCTAATTTACAATTTCTAAATTTTCAGATTTTTCTTTAGAATTTTTGACTATTTATTAATTAATATCGGAGGAAATGGCGTGAAAAAATCCTCCTATCACCATTTATTGAACATTGTTTGATTAGAAAATAACAAATATATATGAAGGCAACCAATAGTACCAAATTGTTTGTTATATACTTTAATAAATAAAAGTTTTTTTAACTTTAGTAAAAAAAAAAATCTTTTTCACTGCTTATCTCAGATCCATGTCGCCAGCACCCCCCC
>JAHWFO010074831.1:228741-273899 GCA_023313115.1 Rhysida immarginata | reverse complement strand
TCCGAAATTTTATAATTTCATAAACGTCATACCTTTGTGCTGGTTATAACTAGAATTAAAAGTTATAAAGAAAAAAAATCTTCCGACGAGGAGGCACAACATTCAAGACTCCACACCCAACGCCCGAGTTTTCTATTTGTTTTCCATATACCATATTTTCAAATATGCTATGCAATGTAGTCTAGATGTGCTTCTTTTGGGTCAATTTCTACATTAAACTCCGTTTCTTGTGCTCAATTACATAAGTGTTACAGCATACTTATAAGTTAATTCGGACTAACCAATATTTCGAAAAAAATGCCATTGTAGTTGAAATTTCAAAAATTTCGTTTGTGCAAAAACAGTGACTGTAAAAAAAATACCAAGTAAATGGCTTTCATATAACAATCAATTCACTGTAACTTTCTGTACATCTTTTAAGCATTTTTGACGTGAACACGCGTACGTGAAATGCTTTGTCGAGTCTCAAAAACTCAATCATTCAATAATTGTACTGTGTTGAGCAATAAAATAGACGTAAATTTGATAAATTTGGAAATAATGAAATGAATTTCCATTGTTTATTAATTATTTTAGCAAGATTGTAAATTTTCGAATTAAATGTCACAGCTAAAGCTCTTTTTGGAATGTTGCAAGATTTTATCAAAATGAATAATTTTATATTCTCGTATTTTCTTAATGGGGGCAAAAGAGAAGTTTGTGCTACTGTTGCAGTCGATCAAATGTTTGCGCGTCCATCTTTAATGCACTTTCTGAATATATTTAGAATTTTAAAATTCCCCTTTGTTGATTAATTTTTATTTTTAAAATCCCCTTTGTTGATTAACGCGGGTTAATTTTTAAAATTTTTGTAAATTTCCTGTTTATTTTGCTTCCTGCGGAGCAAGTAAGTTGATAGCAAAATGTCTTGCAATCTTACAAATGGGAGCAAATGTGTACGCCACTGCCACCTTGTGAGGAGAAAGAGACACGCCATCCTCCATGTTGGCATTATGGCCGCCCGGGATCTCATGCGCGCTGACGGGGATTTCATGAATTGTTTCAGCATGATTTTATGAATAAATTAGTTCCTAAAATCAGGTAAATTATTTGCCTATTCGTAAACAAAATTGGCATAATAATTTCTGAGCCTGAACGCGACGGGGCCGTCCGCGAAACGTCCGTGAAGTTGGGGACGCCACTCTGAAAAAAAGTACTTGATCGTTTGAAAAAAGTACTAGGAAACTTATCTAACCAGAAAAGGAATCCATTGTCCAATCCATTTCAAGAAATCTAATAAAGTATCGTGCGCAGAGTGAATTCGTCCGTTTGATAGTCGTCGTAACGTGCTGTAGCTCTGTCTATCCATATAAACGGGATAGAACGTTTGCAGAACGTGGAACTCAAAGGAACTGAATAGATGAAAATATATCACGAAGAAGGCTCATGAAGATAATTTATGCGCATATCAATTTTTCTTTAGGTTAAATTATAATTTCGATTAGCAATTAATTATGAAATATTATTCAATTTTAATAAACCCTAAAATAATTTCCTGTATGACATTGCATAGTGGCTTATGAGCACCGATGCCAAAACGGTTTTGAACGAAAGTGTCAAAGTACTGCTCGAATAGTACCAAATTTGCAAAAACAGTACCAGACATTACATACGTATGTTTAAGTAATAAATTGTATATTTATGGTTATTATTAATTTATCAATGTACGAAAGTACAGATGCTATCATTAAAATTTGCACTTACCGCATCGTGACAAATGGAGCGTATTTAATTTTTCCGCCGCCAGGTTTCGCCGGTGCGCAAGATTTTGGATTTACCCACTTTCCAAAGGTAGAGTCAGCAGAATTCCGGGTTTTAGTGACAACTCGCCGTTGAATCATGGGAATAAGTTTATTTGAAATAATTCTTTTGTTATGTTTGTATAATAACTACTCTTATAAACCGAAATAAAAAAGAAGTATAAAAAATAAATTTAAAAAAATCTAATAACTTTTAGTCTTTCATTTGACATCTATTTGTCTAATATGTAATAGGTCTTATTCTTGGAACTTTTATCAGGTCGTTGCATATCAAATGTCGGATTGCAGAGGTCATCTATAATGGCCCTCTAGAAAGGACACCTTCACACGTGCTATTCGAAATAACCCCCATCGCAATCCAAACATTGTTGCCAACGATTTGGCAGCTTCTCGAACCCTCTCCGATAGAATCCATGACTCAATAAACTCCCGGAATGCGTTTTCCACGTCTGCTTGGGTTAGGAATGTTTTCCTCCGGAGAAAATTGTCCAGGTTCTGGAAAAGATGGTAGTCGGTAGGGGAGAGGTCCGGAGAGTACCGGGGGGGGTGTGGAAGCACGTCGTAGACCAGAGCCTGTAGCGCCTGCACGGTCGTTCGTGCAACGTGCGGACGCGCGTTGTCATGCAGCAGAAGGACGCCTTTGCGATGCACAAGGGCAGGTTGTTGCTGACAGTTTTGTGCGCATACGATGCAGTTCACGACAATAGGTCGCAGCGGTGATCGTCTCCCCCTGCTGCAGGAAGCTGTAATGCACTACACGATATTCCACCAAACTGTAACCATGAGCTTTCTGGGGTGCAACGGGGGTTAGGGAACTGTCGCGGGGGATCATCAGCATCCAGCCACTGTGCTGACCGTTTCCTATTGTCGTATAGGAGCCACTTCTCGTCACAGGTGACAATGCAATCAAGAATCCGCGCTTCTTTATGGCGCAAAAGCAATTCCGTACACACCTCCAATCGACGCTCTTTTTGGTTTTTGGGACCCATTTGTCCTGCTTTTTCACCTTGCCGATGGTCCTAAGGTGTCTACTGACAGTCGAGGCTGATACAGCATGATCCCCTGCAAGGTCCCGAACAGTTTTTGACGGGTCCTCTTCCACAGATCGTTTCAGATCAGCGTCATTCAACACGTTGGGCGTTCTGCTGCGTGGCTCATTTGCCAGGTCCGCCCCCGCCTGGAATTTTCGGAACCAACGTTGGACAGTACGTTCGTTTATGGTGCCTACACCGAATACCTTATTGATGTTTCGAGAGGCGTTGGATGCAGTGTGATTCAACCTGAACTCGTAATGTATTTTCACACGTAATTCGTATGAAGCATGACTATCTTCGCTTGGGTTCAAACGCTATTAAATATCATCGCAGACATGCAAATTTCAGGCAGCTGGTCGCTGATAGGTTTATCTCTGTGGAAACCGTGCTTTGTTATGGGTACTTGCTACTAAACGTGGAAACCGTGGTGAAGCGCGGAACCGACCTCGAAATCCGACGTTTGATATGCAACGACCTGTCACCTTCTTTTCATCCTTACTGTGTGTGACAATCTCTGACACCACAATAAACAGATCCAGGGCTACCAGATAACAGATTTAGCTACGAGATAACGTTAGCCTCGAAGGTATATGGCCATAGAAGCGACTGGCCATAGGAGCGACTGACCATGAAAGCGACTAATGAGAATAATCCTCTCCAATTATGGCCGTGAAAGCGACTGGCCACCAATTTAAGGATCGATATTTAGTAAATCGTTTAGTAATCGTTTAACACATCACATTACTACGAGGCAGGTGTTGCTTTTATAAACCATGTTTTTTTAATTTCATAGACCTTCAAATGAGGTAGGCAACGGCATCCAAATATTGGATCAAATTTCTTTGCCCTGCCTCGTACTCTTCAGTGAGTCGCCTCAACTGATTGTTCAATTTGACATAGGTCGCATTGAGAGGTGGTGGCGGAGCAGGACCAACAGCTAGCGTTGCTTTAACTTCTGAAATGGACTGCTGGTTGACGAGCACCATTATAAATTCAAATAAATTTGCGTGAGATTTCCCCACAGCCTGGTTGAAAGCGTTATGCCATCCTTCCACGTGATTAGTGGTTCGGATTTCGAAGTTTCCATAATGGTTCCAAAGAGCTCTATCAAACAAACTGTTGTCACCAATCCACGTATCCACTGCATAGTCAAGAAATCGTTCCATTCCCTCAACCGCAATCGGAGCACCTGCCATTATTTCTAGCCATGCATTGTCTATCTGTTGCATAGTCTTCATCACTTCAGGATTCATTTGGTATTGAACATGCAGGCATTGTGCAGCTTGTACATTTCTCCAAAGAGCCTGAGTAAAGTGAAACTTGCAACCCTTTAACTCGGTGTTTGGAAAAAGAGCTCTAATTGTTTTTATCACAGCGACTTCAAAATCAACAGATTAAGCGTGGATTGAAAACAATCTGAATCTGTATTGCAATGTCTTGGAAGAGTCGGAACATCCTGAGATAAGTTGGTTCAGTCTTATCGGGCAGAAGAATGTACACAAACGGTACCACAATATTAACGATTCTTCCGTGCATTGTATAGAGCTGCCGAAATGTTCTAGGAACAGTTTTGAAGGTACCGTCCATAATTATGGTATTGCCGGCATACATATGCGTGAAGAAATGTTGTGTTCCAAAAAGTAGAATCATATTCTCACGTCCATCCTGCCTCAGCAAAAATGGATGTTGCCCATTTTTGGTTACACTCCATCTTGAAGGTATCTGTATGTCTTCTCTGCTAGCTGGTTCTCTCGGTATGATGGTTGCTTTGGAAATTCGCATGCAGTGGCGAACAGATTCAAACGCCGGTAATCCTGCTCCGATTTCAGCCAGATCGCGAACTTGATTTTGCGCATTTGTCATTTCATTCTCCATGACCTGGAGGATAAGAGAAAAAATTTTAGGTCTAAGCTTACTTCTTTTCTTGAATTTTAAAACCTTTGAAAGTTTAAACTCACAGCTCGGCTTAACCAAAAGCACTCTACAAAACAACACTTACCTCATTATAACTTCTTTTCAACGATTGGATGGGGTTTTCTTCAATTTTCCATTTCAACGTACTTTTAACATCCCTTCTAATCACTGACGAAACATTCGGCATATGATTGTGTTGCTCTCCATTTAGAGTCAGTTCTCCATCTTCCACGGAACATCTTGCGTTGCACTTAGTAGCTTCGTAATTGCAGCACTTATAACGTGTGACGTTATAACGTGTGCATTCCGATTTATAAATGTGATGACTATTGTATATCAGATTTTTTTACATTTATACAAACAAATAAAATAAAACAAACACATATACTAATAATGCGCCCAACACCTGGTTAGTACACCATGATTGGGGCAAATGTCCCAAAGGCTATCGTGGGGCAATTTCCAGGAATGCCCATGCCAAGTACGGACGTATTGAAAAATCGGCTGTGGCACATGATACAGGACACGAGGTTTTACTCAAAGATTGTAGATTAATTAGAAGTGTGAGAACTAGGAATGCACTCCATGCTTTCGAATCACTGGAAATTGCAAAAATAGCGGAATTTACATCCCAACACGAACACATCCAGTTGTATTTTTTGACAAATTCTTGAAATTCACAGGAAAGTCAATTGTCTTCTTGGTCAAGATAACATACTTGATTTTTACACAAGGAACACGAGGGTCAGGAAAGGGAGAACAAAAATTAAATTAAAGGGCAGGACCTAGCGATTAAAAATTAACCTATCGATATCGTTATAAATAATTATCGATGTTTACCACCATCCCCCTTCTTGAATGTCGCTTCCACGGCCTAACTGGGACAGATTAAGATAATCTGCATTACTCATTTTCCCTCAAAGTCGCTTCCACGCGCCTCCACGGCCAGTCGCTTCCATTGCCCTAAACCAGCCTCGAAACCGATTTAGTTACGAAAATAAGAAGTTGAAATTTAAAGAGGGAAATTTAAAAAACATTGTCATTCAACCAATAATCAACTGTGAACAACTGATATATGACATGCCACGCCACTTAACGCAATTTGATAAAGGTCGGATAGTTGGAAAGAAAATGAGGCATAATGATCAATTTGATTTTTTTTTTAATGAAAAATGACAAACTATACAGGGTGCTCTTGAAAAGGATGTCGTGAGATACCTATCGATGTTCTGCACCTTAAAATAAACACAAGTTTCCTCATACCTTTTGTCGAAATTGCATTAGTAATTACTAGACCTCAGAAATGAACATGTTTAATTGAAGTATGTTTTCGATCACGCAGTTTCCATTAGCCTAATTTGGCAATTTAACCGGCCACAAAGCGCAAAAAAAAGATAGCGGCCTACCAAAATGCTTGTCCAGTGACGAAGAGGAAAAAATTGTCATGCACTCAATTGATAACCCCTTCGCAACACACGGAGAAATCCGTGCGGCTTGTGAAGTGGACGTTTCTCCCCAAACAATCAGCCGACTCTTATGCAACAGGGCCGCTAGAAAGGAATTATTGACGGTGACACATGGCAAAACTAGAATGGAATTTTGCCAGGATCATTCTAATTCTAATACTACACAGAATAAGCTGTGGGGTATGAGGACTGGAATATCGTAATCTTCAGTGGCGAGAGCTGCACCGAAATAGAAGGCCTCCTCCGAATTCACGATATGATGATGTATTGCTGTAAAAGTATAAAATAAATTATTAATCCAAAACATCCAGAACAACTCTGACCAAATCTATTCTAACTCAAAACGTTACTTTTACTAATGTGACCATACGTCCCGGATTGTCCAGGACAGTCCCGATTTTTTGCTTTCTGTCCCGAGTCCGTCCCGAATGACTTATTCGGGACGCATTTTTGTCCCGGGACGCATCCCTTCATATATCTGCGAAGGGATATATGTAGGAATTTGAACGAATTTGAAGTCATGTCATCTTTTTCAGGCATATTGGAAGTAGGTAGGAAATACAGGATGATTCAGTCAATTTCTGACCATTTCAGTACTATGATTTATTGACCCATTAATGTTTACAAACTTAGCATTTCAGTATGATATTTTAGGCAGTTCGGAGTTTTTATTCCCGTGGAAAAGTCTTGATGATATGCTCAATGTGGCCACCACGAACGTTTTGAACTGCTCGCAGCCGAATGGTGAAGTTGTTCATAACTCTATCCAGGATTTCTGCATCCACAAGGGTGCAGCAGTCGACGATGCTTTGTCGCAGCTGGTCTAGGGTTCTTGGTGCTGTAGTGAACACACTGTCTTTAAGGAACCCCCAGAGATAAAAATCACTTGGATTTAGGTCAGGACTCGTAGGGGGCCAAAGAAAGCCACCCCCGAATCGATCTGGAAACCTGTTTGAAATGACACGATTTCCGAATTTCTGATTGAGAAAGTCTAGCACTTCATTAGTGGTGTGAGGCCTAGCCCCGTCCTGTTGAAACCATTGATGTCGAAGCGGTATACGCCTCCTTCGCAGCTCGGGGATGAAGAAGGTTTCCAACATGTTAAGGTAAGCCTGTGACGTTACGGTGCCCTCAAAAAAGAACGGACCAATGATGCCTCTTTTGGAAATCGCGCACCAAGCCATAACCTTTCGTGGATGAAGAGGTGGCTTATGGATCTCATGAGGGTGCTGGGAACCCCAAAAACGAACGTTGTGTTTATTAACGTCACCTGACAGATGGAAGAAGGCCTCGCCTCATCTGACACCCACAGGTTGTCCACAATGTCCTGATTGGCTTCCATTTCTGCTCCAAACTCCATCGCAAATTGTTGTCGCTTCTGTCTTCCAGTGTCTGTTAACTCCTGATAAACATGGATCTTATACGGGAACAGGTGGAAATCCTTTCTCAAAATTCGCCACGTCGTGGTATACGACAGCCCTTCTTCAATGGATAGGCGGCGAACAGATTTTTTTGGTAGGGGAATCGACCAACCTTGTGCGAACATTTTCGACAACTTCGGCCGTTCGAACACGAGCTTCGCTCCCGCCTTTTTTCTTGCCTTTAACACATCCAGTGGCACGAAATTGCTCGACAAAATCCATGATTGCTTACCTGCCTGGTGCGTCTCGACATTTATACTCCTTCCGGAACTTTCTTTGCACGGTTACAGGTGATTTTGTCTCGAAATACCATTCGACAACCTTGCATTTCTGCTTTGTTGATAAAGCGGGCGCCATTTTTTAACAATACGATTTTCATGCAGCGCCGTTGCAACAATACAAACTCCAACTATTTAGAAATTCGATATGGCGCTCATATTCTTTCAATTGTTTATCCCTAATGCACGTCATTCGAGTGAAATGGTCAGAAATTGACTGAATCACCCTGTACATGAAGCATCTTTTTCCTTTCCTGTCCCGGTTTTCAGTGTCCAGGAAAGGTCACATTATATATTCCAGAAAACAAGCGGCAGATTTTCCGTCCCTGTATAGGCGTCTATCTCATCCCGAAGACTGGACCAAATTTGCAAAGTTGAGGGATACTCATTTCTGTCCAATATACAGAAATTTTGGCGCAATATCTACTACCAGATGCAGACGAAAAATTTCCTGAAGGAATGTGGCTCCAACAAGACCGCAGCCCCATCCATATGTCAAGACACACAAAACAATGGATGGAGGCAAACATGTGCCAAATCTCAGTCTTAGAGTGCCTCCGAGGGTGTGAAATTTGAGCCCAATTGAAAATATCTGGGCCATTCTGAAAAGACATTTAAGAAAAACGAATGTTACACCAAAAAATCCAGATCAACTGTGGGAAAGATTACGGACATGGGATTTGTTGACACAACACCTCATAGGATCAATGCCACGAAGGATAGCGGCAGTTGTTGAGGTTTCGGGGGGCTGGAGCCGCTTCTGAACAGAAAAATAAATATTTTCAATTACTTTCGTTTTATTTATTTAAAAAATATGAATATTTACTCTCCAGACGAGGATTTCGCTTGAAAATCATGAAGCAGGCAGAATTATAGCTTCTATGTCTTTATTCTCGTTTATTGTGATGTCACAGATTATGTCACATAAGCAGTAAATATGATAAAAGATGACATCATAAAAGTTCCAAAGCGATCGTCACGTGGTGACATCTTCAAATGAAAAATTACGTATTAGATTTATTTTCTTTTATATTTTATACTTCACTTTCATTTTCTTTTTCGGTTTAAAAGGATAACTAACAAAGAATTATTTCAAATAAACTTATTCCCATGATTCAATGGCGAGTTGTCACTAAAAGCCGGAATTCTACTGACTCTACCTTTGGAAAGTGGGTAAATCCAATATCTTGCGCATCGGCGAAACCTGGCGGCGGAAAAATTTTCACGATAAGTTAAGTGCAAATTTTAATGATAGCATCTGTACCTTACTTACCTTCCTTACTCTGAGCATCTGTACCACTAGCAGCTAATTCTCGAATTCCTCCGACCAATCAGAAGTGACAAAAGGAAAAAAGGTTTCAGTTTCAGATTTCCACTCCAAGTTCAGAGAAACCTCGAAGAGCCAACATATGAACTCGCTTTGCATCGTAGAGAAATGCTACATGTTAAGCACCTTTATCTTCGCATCGAGCAGCTAATATGAGATATGATGAATATTATGAATGACGCCGACAATCTGCAATTCAAGAAACTCCACATTTCTATTAAATATACTACATCACATGCGTGATGCGTTTCGATGCATCCAGCCCCCCCCCCCTCCCCGAGCATTTTTACTCGTTCTGCTCTGCTCGCATCGCTCTTTTTTAGTTTATTTCTTGTAATATTATCACAGATTTTACAATTAGGGCTACAAACTTGGAAAAATTACAATTTATTACAATTAATAAAACTGCTGTAATAATAATGGCGTCGAACAAAATATTAATAATAACTAAAAATAACCAATGTTCATAATAATAACGCAGTATAAAGCCAATATGTGAGGAAAATATTAGCTATAAAGTCGTGTAAATTCATTAGAAAATCCAATAAAGTTAAAATTATTACAAATATTGCACAAATTTTATGAATGTTGAAATTTTATATAGCATTTATAATAAAATATACTTAATTTATAGCCTGTGTTAGTTTTTATTTTAAATAAACGTGTAAATGAAACGCTAAGTAATTAAAGTTCTGTTTATTTTTTTAATAACGATTTTACTTGAAATTCGACGATTTTTAAGCAAGTTGAACCTTCCGTTATTTTAAATAGGAGAAAAAAAAAAGAAATTTTTATTACTTAAATTTTCATATTTTGACCTGCCAGATTTAATAATTTTTGCATAATTATTGTTCCATAAATTCATATTATCCATAAAATTAGACAATTTAGGTGATGTTAGATATAATTATAATTAATATAAATGAAACCGTTGACTAGAACATTTATCTAATCATTTATAAACAATATCTTATTCAGTTTAGTAAATGACTTTCATTTTATATTAATTTTAATGCAGAGTTAATATAAATTTGTTGAAAAAATTTTAAGATGCTTTCATTTGAATTTAATTTCCAAAAACCGAGATTTTTAAGCAATTTTAAATATGACATTTATTTGGCAGCAGTGAGCAGTCACACGTCGATGACAGTATTTAAAAGAATATAAAAGTAGCGGGAAACTTTCGATTGATTCAGTACGTTGGTTTAAGATGGCTTTGTATTACTATTGAACATCTGTATAATTTTAAATATCAAAATAAATAATTTTTATATCACTTGTATAGGGATATGCAAAAAAGATGATAAAAATTTTATCTACAATTATAAGATATTAGATTCGATTTTTTTGTCACCTATCCGATAATGAATGAAATCTAAGCTATAATTAGGAATTGTCTTTGATGATGTTTATCTTGAAAAAAAAATAATAAAACGCTTCTTTTCATTTACGTAGTGCAAGAAAACAAGGTTAAAAAATCGAAAACAAATTTCCATTACACAAAAGTGCAAAAGTTGAACTAAACAAGATAAAAATGAAATACTAAAAATTAGACAAATCAAACTGAAAGAGAAATTCATTTTAGTAAAATTATTTTATTAAATTACGTAATCTTGTCAATTCGTCATTGAATGATTTTTTTCCTCTTTATTCTTGTTCTTGAAAGTTTCAGTCAAAAAAATCAAGCTATAAAAAAAGCTATAGCCAGATTACGCTATAGTTAAATATGGCAGAAACTGATTAATACTAGCAATATTAAATAGCAAAACTCATTTTCTCTAGCATTAGCAGTGATCTACATTAGTGATGCAAGAGATTACATTTTTTTAAAATCGATGTTATTGTTAAGATGTATCTATGTTTTCCATCCGATGTTATCGAAGATTTTATTCCGATGTTACTGAAATAACTTCGCTGAGTCCGCCAGTAGCAATTGAAATTATCGTTCTTGCAATTGAAATTATTTTGTTTTGTGTAGCAATTGAAACTATATTCATTGAAAGTTTTTTTTGCAATTGAATATTCTACTGAAAATACTACTACAGAAAAAAACATCGATGTTTGATTCGATGTCGCATCCTTATATGTATATCCTTATAGCTTAAACATTTCACTCAGGTCATCAGAAAATACGCTTTGAATCGCTGCTCATCTTAATCATGGCCTTCGAGATATTAGGCCTCTGCAAAGATCGACAAAAGAGGGCGCAACACGTACGTTTGTTTCTGATTGGTCGGAGGAATTCGAGAATCAGCTGCTAGTTCTGTACCAAGTTCGGCAGCCATATTCTGAGGAGAGCTGATGTGTTTGCTTCTCCCTCGGTCCCGAATGGAAAGATTCCAGAGACGAACGAGACGAATCCAAGTCTCATGAGGGTGATAATCAATTTCTTCTAATTCTCTCGATCAATGAAATATAAATGAACGTTAGTAAGATGCTTATTACGCTTTGAAAATGACGTCGCCTCAATAGCAGCCACGCGTAATAAAAATACACGTATAAATAAAAGACTTTTTAATTAAACATTTTAATATGTAGTATTTTCATTTTAAAATTTATTATTAAACGCGCCACCACGCTTTTACCTTTTTTAATTTTATTTTTTATTTTTTAAGTGCACTTTTTAAAAAGTTTTTTAATTTTTATTTTATTATATGTAATCTTTATTTTTAAAAAAATGCTTTTACATGATAACCATGGTGTAACTAGAAAACCGTGGAAATCTAAAGCAGACTCTCAATGTATAATTAAATATTGAAATAAATAATTGACTGCAATATATCTATCAATTTTATTTTGTATTGATTATTTTATTAATAATTATTTTAGCTCAATGATTTTATTTTCATTTTTCATTTCGAGGTCTAGATTATGCGCAAAGATTACGATTGTTTCCCCATAAGAAATTTCAGACTTATCCTTCAGCAGGAAGGCCATGTCGGGAGTCTTTTGAGACTTTGAGAAAAATTTATTGTGGTGGATTGGTGAATAGCATTAACAGAAATCACGAAGATGATGATAAAAAGAAAGTGCAGAAAGGGCTACAATTTCGGAATGGGGATGCTTAGCAGCCGAAATGTACATCATTAAGAAAATAAACATTCTTGTGGTAAGTGGATATCCATTTGTCTTCTTTCAACTTACACCTTAATTCTTTTATCAAATGGTGTTAAATAAATCCTGCAATACACCTTTAATTTGTAAAATCTTTCAAAGTGTATTCTCTATCACACTCAACACACTTCTGCATATAAGTAAATAAATAAATATAGATTGGAGATGACCTCCAAACATGATGTATTAATTTTTCTATCGAAAAATGGAAGGAAATATTTTGCGACCTGGGTTCGAATTAGGACTCGACTATCATGGCCGATGCCTCTACCAGTTGGGCTAGTGTATGTTTTGAAACCAGTCATCAGACGAATCGTTCCATGTCCCTTCCAGAAGATGGGCGCACTCATCATCCCACATCTTTAAAAGGTCCTGTCGCTTGAAAGTCGCCTCCCTTTGAGCTTATTCTTCACGCGAGTGGAAACGCAAAATCACACGGAGAGTGCTCAAGCATCTCTCTCACAGTATGCGCCAAATAGAGGGTGCAAACATTGGATCCGGGCGCAGGGGCATTGTCATGGCGAAAGAACCTCAGATACCAAACATTGTGATGACTATCTTTGGGGTTTCCAATACCATAACTCCTCTCATTCTTTAATTCACAGGTCTTATTTCTTCCAGAAACAGGCACATCTTTATCTTCAAACACCACATTCTATTTTGTGCGTAACAGAGCCATGTTTCGCAACCTGTTACGAAGTTGTTATCATAGCGGAATATTCCATGTTCAAATTTTTTCTCATCTCTCGGCACTAAAAAGCGTGTCATGTCATCTACTTCATGCGTTGAGTATCCATAAGGAACAGTGTTTGCTAAATTGAAGATGACCGTGGAGAATGCCACGAATTGCCGGTACAATTCAAACTTTTTTCTGTCGGTACGGCAATCACCTGTTAGCCTCCAGTATTTTCCGGAGTATCTGGAGTTTATTAATACTACATGTCCTAGAAGATTTATTGCCGAGTTTGTTGCGTCAATACAAGAAATTGAATAACCTCGCCTATAACGTTCACGCCAATACTGATACTTTACATTATTATTAACAGAAAATTTTCCAATTTTGATTTATGAAGGATACATGTGACGGAATTCGAACGACGTCTCGAATTCCGAAGACATCGTCGTTCGCTTTCACTCTCGAATCTTCTACCATTCGAGTAGGAAGGCGGGACGACGTAGCCGATGCCAAGGTCAGTGGAAAGAAGACCAATGAGAACGAAGAGCGGGATTTTCGTCGTGAGAAAGAAAAATTCGACAGGAGAGAAAGTAGAACGAAAGCCGATGGAGAAGGAAGGAAAAGTGGGCCGAGGAGCTCTTCAAGGATATACGGATCAACAAGCAAGGAGCTGTCGACGATAGAGAAGCCCAAAGGAGCAAGCAGACGAACGCTCCCGCCGTCAGCGAGCGATACGCTGGGTTCGACGACGACTGAGCCGGAAAGCGAGCCTTGCGGGGAAGCCATTGCTCCGACAAAACTGCCAACGTGGCAAGATGGGCGTGCTATCATGGACTCGTTCCTTCAACCGTGCGAGACGAGGCCCCTTCGAATGCTGCATCGGACTGTGAGTGAATGGACGTTCTCTTTAGTAAGCGTTTCTTTTCCTGTAGGCATAAATGCCCAATTGACTAAACGTTCATTTCCCGAACTGACCTATTGTGATCTTCGATATCAAAAGAGTGTGCGAGGGATTTGGCCATTCAGCCTGTCAGCGTATATGGAGCGAGATCTAGGCTTCACATTAGCTAGCATCCTCGACTCTCGAATGCCAAAAATAGTCTTAACATTTCCTGAATTATTTCCAGTACCACGATAGTATCGGGAGCTTTCATTCGAATCCTGACTTAACTGTTTAATTGTTATTACCTTACTTTCTAGTGTCTTTTACCGAGCCCCGTCAATTACGACGAATATCCCGATTAGTGTCTTTCACCGGACTGGACTACCCACGTAATTCAAGTGTTCCATTTATGGTACATTTTCACGGAGCATAAAAAAGTGTGTTTTACTTATCCGCCATTAAGAGAAAAGAATGTCGTCTGTGTGCGTTTAGTGCTTTGACATTCCTATAATTTTTGTGCATCGCTCCAATGTATACATGTGTGCCTGAAATTTACTTGTGTTATGCTACTGAGCTGCTTTCCTTCTATTAAAGAACTGACTTTAATGCTCTACTGTGATTGTGGTTTTGTGCTATTTAATGAAGTGTTGTGGTTCTGAGATTATTTACTATAGAAGCTTGAAGTTTATAATCCTTGATAGTTGACACTATTATTGCTTGTTTTGCTAAGTTAGTTAAGCTTTTGATAGCCTATAAGTCATTAGGTTAAATATTTATTTACGTTTATGTCTATCTTGTTTACTTAATTATTACTTTAATCCGTCCACTGTTAACGTTGCGTTTTATTTCCACTGTGCATTACTACAATTTACCCAGCATTAAACACGTTACAATACGCAAATATTAATACAGTCATTAAATTTCGGGAGATAATCTACAATCTGTGCTTATCTTAAGCACACTTGTTAAATATCAACTTTATTGATAGTGGTAGTAACATTGCTGAAAGCAATCTTGGAGAACGTTCTTCAGTATCCATGGGAATCTTGTCAACGTCTCAAATCGCAGTACTTTAGAAAATCTTCCGCCCTCGGAAACCCCCAAAAATCTGTAGGGGCCAAATCCGGGAAAGAGAGCAGAATATGGGAGCAAAATACTTCGCCAGAATATTGATAATAATATGAGACAAGTGAGCACGTGCACTGTCATCAAACTGCCTAATTTTCATAATTCTGGCTGTTTGAGGCGGACAGGATCTCTTAGGCGACGAAAATTGCTCCAATACATTGGCACGACGACATAGATCTATGGAATGAACTTTTAATGGGCAATGGCCTGACTATTGAAGAATAGCTCCGTTTTAAACTGTTGCCCTAAACGAAACTATTTCCGAATAAAAATTTATATTCCTCTGTTGATCTCTAGCCTGTTTATTATAATCAATAAACTACCAAAAGGAAACTGAGATTGTACGCATCCGTGAATGAACGAAACTGATTGGTAACGACCCTAGTTACTCCAGGACTAATACAACATTTTTTCACTCATTGCAAAAGTTTCAGTTTCTATTAATTCATTCCTTTTGTCTCAGAATGGGGTTTTTCATTTTCTTACAAAAAATTATATAAAAATGAATAACCACGAAAACCCCATGAAGAATGAATTTACACCAAGTAATCAAGAGATGAATGTCAAACAATCCTAAACCATAGCAAAGAACGACCATTATAAGTTATTAACCAACTTGTATCTTCTTTTTTTTCTGTTCTGTCGATTTTCGAAATTAAGTCATGCTCCATCAAGAGCGTCAATCAATCCTGATCTAGGCACTAACGACCAGCCTCAAATTGAAGCTTCCTGATAATTGCTCTATCTAATAAACACGTTCTTTCTGATTCATCATTTTGGCTTCCTAGAAGCACACAGGCATCTTCAACGCATTAAGTTAGGTAAAGCATTAAATAATAATAAGAAGAAAATAAGAACATAAAAACTTTTAGAAGGAATCTATAGATATTCAAATACGTTACCCAAAAGACAGTTATTGGATGCAAGGCATAAATAAAATCCAAATTTCCTAGTTTCAACGTTCTCGATAAAAAATTTTTAATGGTGTTAAAATCTTCACCTTTTTCTAGTGCTGAAATTTTTTTTGGCCTTTCAGTATATTTTATGCAGTAGCATTCGATTTGAACCAGTATCCCTACCCAGTGTCCCAAAAATCCGGTCTCATAGGAAATATTGCAGATGTAAAATATATAATTGTAGAATAAGTCTGTTGTGTGCAACATACGTTCACATTCCATTGCAGATCTCCAAGAACAATATTGCGTGCTGCATGCCACCTTATCACATCAATAATATTAAACAGTCTACAACGAGATTTCCATGCTCGTACCAATATCTGCAAGGCTCAAGAGGGGCATCAATTTGAACATTTGTTTGCTTTTCCTATCTGAAGCAAAGGCTTTGTGTATTCTCTATCTGCAACATTTAATTATTCCATTGAAGAAATTGATTGCGTTTTATTTAAGAGACCTAATATATTATTTGTTAACTTCGAATGTTATCAAGTTGATCGTCTCCATATCAGTTTCGCTTCAAACACTAAATATTCTTTTCCATAGATATCTTAATGAAATCTCTTGAATGGAGGTGCCTTTGAAGCAACACCAAACAAAGAGAAAGTAAATGCAATGAAAAAATAGTATAAATATTTTAATAAATCATAATTAAAATAGTCGAAGTATTTCACCTTTTGATCTCTGCAATTTAATCATTTTTATTGTTTTCTATATAAAGTCAGCCGGGGGGAAATGGAACCCTTGAATGGGCGTCGTTGTTCAACCCTTTCCCCATCCACCTACGTTGTCCTTTTTCTTCCTTACAATTTGTGATTCTATGAACATAAGGAGAAGAGGGAGGGAAAAACAATAGAAAATAAAGAATTCGCCTAAGCGATCGACGGTAGCAATCAAAATTTAGAAGGTGGATGGGTGGGACATTCCTTCCAAGGAACCCCTCGGCGGCGAGAACGCACTACCCGTCGGCCTCCCACAATTGAAGGCCACTGGCCCTATTGCTCAATTTAATAAATGGATAAAACGATTACAGAGAAAGAAAAAAAAAGAAAAAGAACGCGGAGGAGGGGAACGAAAACATTGAAACTCGAATGAAATGGCTCTTGGTGAGGGGGGGGGGGGTTCCTCCAAGAAACAAAACGTAAAAAAATTAAAGCAGGTCATAAATTATTCGATTCATAATAGGAAACGAAAATCGAAGTAACTAATCGGACAAATGGAAAAGGGAAGAATTTCTTGGGAGTCACAATTAAAAAAAAGAAACAAAGAAACGATAATGATACATTAAAATGCTAATAAAAAGTAACCAAGAAATTGCTTTTGTTTTTTTGGTAGGATTTTTTTTTCTTATATCTTACACATTATTCGGGTTTTTGTAGAATTCACTCATAGATATGAGCATATATAAATTTATAACGCAATAATATAAATATTTATCGGGCGTTAAAAATTTTTTAAAGTAAAAAAACTTTGTCGTTTGTAGGTTAAAGAAGGAATAACAAACAAAAAACAGAGTCCGCGGACATATCCAGAGACTCTGACAAAAACAGACTTTCAACTCCGCCTCGTGAGAGTTAATTGAATAAATTGCCAGCAAGAACAGCAAATAAAAACCATTACAATTTGACCGACGTTTTTTACGGCTGCGCAGAACGGCAGCATGTTTTGATAATCGAAATTGACATTTTAAATTAAATTCGGATATAAGAATAGCTCATAGGAGGAGAACAACTGACTGCATCACTAAACATAACAGTGTTAAAGGCGCCCGTATAGGAGACAAAGTAAACTCGAAAAATTCTATTGAATGTAGTGTTGAATTTTAAAGCCCGTTTTTGCAAGAGTACATTATTAAGAGTGAATCAGGTTGGAAAGTCGCGTGACCTCACTATAGCAAAGTTTGGTCCTATTTTTTCTTTGCTCGCCAGATGGCGCAAAGGATTGGCAATAAAAATAGCTGAAATAATTTCAATTTAATTTCTTTATTTGATTTTGCACCTCAACCTTTTAACTTTAATAAATAATTAGTTTTAATCGTTATCATTAAACAGTGATTAAAAGCAAATTTTATATTATGTAGTAAGCTTCCCAATCAGTGCTTAAATTATATGAAGTTTATGTAATAATAATGGAGTTTAATTTAATAATCTTTAAACATCCTTTTGTGATATTCTGGAGAAATGTCACAATAAATTGATCACGGGACCAAGGGCTTTACTTCCCTTCCGAAGGAAAGGCGTGATCTCAGGAGTTTCCCCCTAAAAAATCTTCGTCGTCCTCGGCCGGGATCGAACCTGCGCCCTCGGGCATTGAGCCACCGAGGCCGATGACAATAAATTGATAATAATTTATGTAAACGGATTTAATTAAACCGTTATCCAACAAATCGACATTTAAATCTAGTTCTCTAGTTGTAAGTTTTCATTTTTCACGGATTGCTGGAAACAAAAATCTTAAAATATTTGAGAACAAGTTCAGTGGGTAAGTAGAAAACTTACACTAATCCAGAGTGAGCGATAGAATTTCTCCCCACTACAGTGTTCGCAGCGCCGCTCTGTCGGCTAGAGAAAATAATATCCAAAGCTCTTAACATGGGATTTTCCAACCTGTATAGAAAAAGCCTTGGTCACTCTATAGGATTTCTGGCCCCATCCAAGAATAATAAAATAGCAAGAATTGCTTATGCGGGTAAATTGGTGTGATTGGCTGGTGCTGATGTATATGTTTGATCTGATATATTAATATGTTCTTTATATATTTTTTCATACCCTTTTTATTAACTCAAATTCTTTTGCTAATTTTTATTGGAAAAGTCGTTTTTATTGTAAGATCTGTGCACTTTATTATAAGTAGGCTTCAGATTTGTATAGAATGGATATTTTTCCCGAATTATAATTCACTCAAATGTTGTTTTTAAGCACATTTCAGCTCCTTCTGGACCTTCTATCCTAAGTTTTATTCTGCATATAATGCATATTTCTAGCTATAGCTCATATTTTTGAAGAGATGTTGCTTACAACTACAGTTCACTTTTATCCAGAGATTTGTTGCTGAACAAGTAAATTATTACTGCAGTTTTAGTGCATATTTTGGTGAGTTGGATATGCATTTTTATTTATTTATCAGGAGCTTTACCGTCCGTCCGCTGTTTGCACGATAACTTGAAAACCTTTTCAAATTCTGTTTTCAGAAATATGACCATCAAAGTCTTAGCTCGGCCGTATCAACTTTTCAGCATTTTTCGTGGACCCCTTCAAGTCGAATTCAAGGCGTTGCTAGAGCACTAGATATGTAGGTATTCCTATCCGCCATTTTGGTTCCTGAGCGACACGAAAGTATGAGTAGTATTGGTATCGTTTTTAAGCCAATATTTGGGAATAATGAATTAAAAATTTATTACTTTTATTATAAAACTAGCAGAGGACCCGACGTTGCCCGGGATAATCACACTTGTAGGTAAACAGAACAATCTCAAGAAGTTGGTTAAATAATAACTCAATCAATGCAACAGCCATTCTAAGAAAAATCCGAAAAACATATCTGTTTCCAAGAATTATTAATAACGAGCATAAAATGATGATGCACTAACAGGACGTAAATAAGGCAGCGTCTATTGCGGAGGAAAAGGAGTCACACCAGGTTCCCTTGAGTTCCCTATCAAACTTCCAGACGACTGACAAAAATTTATGTGTCTGGAAAGGAAAGAGAAAGAACGAGTATTGATCACATACAGAAAAAGCTATACGGGCATTTGAAACATCTGAACAACGGGAGTTTCGAATAGAGCATAAGGGTATAAGAACTTCTACGTCAAGAGCAAGAAAAACTTGGATCTAAAGTATCCAGTGATATTCCCCGGTGAAGATGGATATCATTTCAATCTGAGGCAGGTCAAGAAGAGTTTAAATAAAGTCCCGGTATATCACTAGAATTTCTGTTTTTCGGACTTTTCTAAGATTGGATAGACCCTTCGCTCTGTGTTGTATTTATTGAGTAATTATTTAACGAATTTGGAGTTTTAATATAACTCCTTGAGATTGTTCTGCTTACCTACAAGTGTAATTATCCCGGGCAACGCCGGGTACTCTGCTAGTCTTTATATATATAAAAGTCTTTATATATAGAAGGACGTTTGTGGATGGGTTTGTTTGTTTGTTTGTTCCTTATACAAATCTACAGTTTTATTCCGATCTTGATGAAATTTTGCATACTTGACCTTCAAAGCTTGAGGTCACAGTTTACTTGATCACTGTCTACCTCAGATTTCGAAAAAATAATAATTATTGATAAAAAATCAATATTTATGATTATGGCAAGGCATATTAATGAGAAATATCTCATGACCAACAATGCAAGGCAAAGTTTGTGCAATATAGATAAGTTTCAATTTGTAACAATGCATAGAATTCCTGTTATTCAGCTTTTCTTAGAAAAACGAGTTCTTAACAATTTCTTGAAAATCTTCAAAAATGATCAGTAACTGGAGATAATGGAGAGTTAGCAGACTATTGAGAAAGAGTGGAAAGACGACAGAGGAAGCACTCCTTTAACTCCGTGCTGTATTGAGCAAATGGTAAGCAAGTAAATAGAAGAATCAGCGACTACTGGACTACACAAAGTGATGAATGGCCAAGTTTGCTTCAAGACATCGAGAGAAGAGTGGGAATTGCAACAACTTCAAGTGTACATCTAAAGTGTACATCTAAAGAAATTAATTAGACTACCAGTGGTATACTTGGAGAGGTCCGTCCATTGGGAGCCTTTAAAAAATTGGGAGCCACGTTATTGCCTCTCAACTTCAGTCTCTGCAATTCAGTCCTCTTGGTCAGCTGTGTTTGTCCACAGCCGAAGACCCAGGAGCTTCTGCTGAAAGTATTCCCATAACACCAAGGGAAATATGGAAGATAGACGGGCATGACCTGCATGTATACAAGTCATATTCCCTTCATAGCTGGCCTATTCCCTTACATTTGACTACAGTTATGAATTGCTTTAGGAACTGTTCCGGGTCCTCTCGGGGCTTTCCTGCGAAGCTTGGAAATTGAAGAGCTTCCACCGCTCTTTGTATCGGGGAACATTGTATTCTCTGATGGCTTGGGTAAGATTCCATGGCTGGATCACTGAGAAGCAAAAATATGTAGCACCAGATGTCTCCACCACAAAAGCACACACACAAAAGAGAACACTAGATGCTATAAACGTCACAGCACAAGTATAAACGAAGCACTATAAACACGTTGCACCAAAGGCTTTGCACTGCCTTTTTCTTGCTAACCACTTCAACTAAAGCACTACACTTCACACTTACGCTGACTTCACACCTAGCACCGTTGTAGGAAGCACCAGCACAGAATTAACACACAAAAAATTTGAGATAATTTCGAAGCACCACACTACACAGTAAAGATCTCGTGCTTTTTTTTTCCCCACAATGGACACTACCACTTGTGATCACACTGACGGTAAAAACACACTGTATCACTGCACTGATGGCACAGACTTAATAAAGGTGAAATTAACGTGGTCTCGACTGATCTGCTACCACGCACCGCCTCTGTAATGTGTAAATATTGTAGCAGGATGATACGCAGTGGAATAAATTACACAAACAAGAGCATAAATAAGAGCACTATTTATTTCACTTAGATTGGGAGAATAAAACAAACTAAGAGAACTTAATTGTAAATCACTATATTAACCACACTATTTAACCTTATTTTTGGATAAATAATAGGCAATAAACATTTAAATATTAAGCAAAACAAACTGGACACGGATCGACGAACAAGGGCATTCGTTGCGATAACTCTAGGCACATTGCCTAGTTGAAGCACACTGAAAATGGTGTAGACGATTTTCAATTAAAGCACGATACTAGAATCACTGTGGAAACCGTTGAATACCACTTAATTAATACGGCGGCTAAGGAATCCACCTCCTTATACGATCAGCATAAACTCATAATTCAGGTAAAATGACACAGATAGGTAAGAAAGTCTGCAGGGACGTTTGACGACACTCTGCTGGGGAATAAATAGACGCTAGAAGGTTCGCGAAACTGCGAAGGGAAAATGCGACAGGTAAGCAGAAATGAGGGAAATATTAATGCACTTATTTCCTAAGCGTCGCCACCATTGACGACGTTTGTGACAGGAATTAAGACACTACGTAGAGCTGCAAAGGGGTGTCTCTTCGAACGAAGACTAAACAGTTCTTTATGCTACCAGCACCAATACAGTCCTTGTATTTGATTGAAGTATCGCAGTTCTTAACTGCGCAGTTCATAGCAAGAGTTCTCGGCTAGCTTAGGACAGCTACCCAGACGGAAATAGCAATAGACGATGAAAGAGACTTATATTAGAGTTCCATACCTTGAACCTTGAGAACAATGCATAACACGTACGCCAGTTGTAGGATGCCCATACGTTCTCCCGTAATGGCGCCGACGACGTCGTTGTAGCGGAGTTCTTTCGCTTGCTCCTCTCTCTCCTCTCTCTCCGCCGTCTGCATGTAGCTTGTCGGCCGGGGATTTATCCGAAGAAGCGTTCCGCTTTACGTCCATTAAATGTATCTGCCCGTTTGTCGGTTCAGATCGCTCGGCATGGCGTGTATCTCCTTTCTTACTCGCCTTCGTTTTCGACCTCCACAGTCCGAAGTCTTTCGTCTTCTCTCGTTTTCTTCTCGGGCACGCCTACGATCTTCCATATTCGCCCGTTCCTTCTTACGTCGGTAGCGGCGAGCGTTATGTCGGCTAGATTTCCAGGCCGATTAGTAGATGACGCGGGTGTGAAAGCTGCCGACGCTGTCGATGGAATCCTCGATGGATTGCGGGTTCCGTGACACTTATCTATATTTCACAGACTTTGCCTTGCATTGTTGGTCATGAGATATTTCTCGTAATTATGCAGAATTGAGCTAACCAAACTTTGATAGGGAGCTCAAGGGAGACACGTGTGACTCCTTTTCCTCCTCAATAAACGCTGCCTTAGTTATGTCCTGTCACTGCATCGTCATTTTATGCTCATTATTAATATTTCTTGGAAACGAACGTTCAATCACCACATTATCATCATCTCAGTTTCAAAAATATTCCATTCACATAGAATATAATCAAAATGAAATGTTTGGATCTGCTGTGCTACCAAATAAGCTAGGTGATAACCACGGCATGGCTCTTTGTTTTTTTTTTGAGTAAAATTTGAAATATCTTAAAAATATACAGATGAAAACGCTTAGAATTAATACAGTAAAAATTCTTAATGAAAATTCGGAAAAAAATTTTTG
This sequence comes from Rhysida immarginata, assembly GCA_023313115.1. Classification (NCBI taxonomy): domain Eukaryota; kingdom Metazoa; phylum Arthropoda; class Chilopoda; order Scolopendromorpha; family Scolopendridae; genus Rhysida; species Rhysida immarginata. Next base: position 250,622 of record JAHWFO010074831.1, on the reverse strand, counting down.
AAAGGCTCACGATGGATGGACCTCTCCAAGGATGCCACTGCTAGTCTAAATAATTTCTTACTCACGTAATCTTACTTTAGATGTGCACTTGATGTTGTTGCAATTCCCATTCTTCTCTTGATGTCTTGAAGCAAAACTTGGCCATTATTCACTTTATGTAGTCTAGTGGTTGCCGATTCTTCTATTTACTTGCTTACCATTTGCTCAATACAGCACGGAGCTTGTTATGGATTTACTTATTTGCTATTTTTCAGTTTTGCCACTAGGTGGCGTTACTTGTTCTTTTTCCCTCTTTTGACTGTTAGCCCTCATGGAATAAACATCGTAAGTTTTTGCTCTCATATTTTACTGTGTTTTGTTATCGTTTCTTTCGCCAAATACAACATCTATGAGCCAATGAATTGCAGGTACAAACTTTCTTAAATCTGTTATCATAATTAACATAAACATTTTGGTCCTTCGAGCCGGATAATATTTGCAACTATCGAAGTTATTTTTCTCGAATGCTCTTTGTTCTCGTGAGCTCAGTTGATGATTGCTCCTGGTCCTTCAAACTGTTGAATGTGTTTTTGCTGAGAAAACATCGTGATTGTGACTGATTATTCGTCGTGTTTGTGACTGTCTCGCCGCTCCATGCTATCGTTTGTTCAACACTGATCGTGTTTCCCGCCATCATTAGTGCCTTTCCCGCCATTCCGCCATCTTGTCTCTACGAATCTCCTGATTCAACTTGCTGGATTCATCAAACACAATGGATCCTAAAAGAAAACGTACCACCATCAAAGCTAAGCTGACTCGTTTCGAATCCTATGTAAAAGAACTCTCATCTACAAATTCTTCTGCACCTTTAAATGCCATAGACACTCTTCAATTACGTGATCGGCTGCTTAACATAAAACCACTACTCGCTTCATTTGAGGAGATTCAACAAGAGATTGACGCCGATGAAACATACGACAACGACTCTGAATCCGCAGAATTTGAAGCTAAGTACTTTAACATAATTGCTATTGCTGAACATTTGTTAGATAGAAGCATGCCTAGCCCAACCTCCCCCTCACGTCATTCTAATTCGTCATCTAATTTAATTAGTGGAAAGTTTGAAGATTGGCTGAACTATAAAGACTTATTTACGAGTCTCACTCATGAAAATAGCGAACTCAGCAATATACAAAAATTTCATCATTTGCGCGCCTCGCTGGCTGGCAAAGCAGCAGAGGTCTTTAAGAATCTCGCCTTCACTGGTGACAACTACACTATTGCTTGGGACAGTCTTCATGATCGCTATGACAATCGAAAAGTACTAATTCATAAACTTATGAAGGCCATCTTCGATCTAGAGCCCATTTCCAAAGAATCCTCTACCAAACTACGCACCTTGATTGATTCGGCTAAGAAAAATCTTCGATCTCTGGATTCTTTGATCAATAAAGAGCATCAGAGAGATGCATTCCTTGTCTATCTTATCAACTCCAAATTAGATAACTCCACTGTAAAAGAATTTGAAAACAAGACTGCTACTTTTGATCCATCTTCATTCGATGATCTCATTAAATTTCTAGAAAACAAGGCATCTTTATTGGAAACTCTAGAACAAAGACATGCTAAACCCACAAATGAGCGGTCCGCCACGTCAAGAAGTTTCGTCTCGACGTCGTCCTCTTGTCCAGTCTGCAATAAAGATCACAACTTATACTCTTGTTCCATATGCCTGTCAAGGAACGTTTTGCCAAAGTAAAGAATTTAAAATGCTGCATAAATTGCCTTTCTAAAGGTCACTTCGCTATGAACTGTAGCGCTAAGCACATCTGCAATAAGTGCAAAGCTAGACACCATACTCTTCTACATCTTGATCCTATAACCACCCCTGAGAACTCAGTTGCTGAAAATGATACAGTCACCCTTCGGCGTTGTCCTCTTCCGAACAATGTGCTATTCTCTCCACTGCTTCATTGTTGATCATCAAGGTCAAGTTCATCAGGCAAGAGTTCTACTCGATTGTGGTAGCACTTCATCGTTTGTAACTTCTTCTCTATGTAAGAAGCTCCAGCTGCCTCAAACTCCAGTCAACATCCAAGTTCAGGGCATCACCAATTCTACTACCAGTGTCCACTGTCGTTGTGAAATTCTCTGATGGCTTCTCCAATTATCGTTTGAAATCTCAATGTTTGGTTGTTCCTCAGATTACTGGTCATCTGACCAACACACCAATTGATCTTGCTAGCATAAACATTCCTCATGGCCTGAAAATGGCTGATCCTCACTTCAATGTCCCTGGAGAAATCGACATTCTCCTTGGAGTAAATTCATTCTGGCAAATTGTTCTCACTCGGCGCATTCCACTTGGACCCAGAATGCCTATTCTGCAAGCTTCTCATTTTGGATGGATTGTAGCTGGTTCGTTTCCTTGCAATACTCCACCAGACATTCGTTGTAATTTTACTCGTAGTTCTGTTTGCATTCAAGAGCAATTGGAAAATTTCTGGAAAATGGAAGAACTTGTTACCCCTAAGCTATGCACTTTGGAAGAAGACGAGTGTGAATCTCACTTCAAGAGCCATACCAAGCGTGATTCTACTGGTCGATTTATTGTCAGTATTCCACTTAATAAAGCTCCAGAAGTATTAGGTGACTCATATGAAATAGCTGAAAAATCCCTTCTAAATCTTGAAAGAAAATTTGCTTCCAACACCGTTTTGCATCAGCGTTATGCACAGTTCATGCAAGAATATGAAGACTTGGGCCACTTGTCCGTTTGTGATCCTGCACCCTCTGAGATTTCCTGTTTTTTACCTCATCATGGCGTTCTCAAAGAAGATAGCCTAACGACAAAGCTTCGTGTCGTTTTCAGTGCTTCTGCTCCCACTACATCTGGTGAATCGTTGAACTCCTTACAATTGGTTGGCCCTACAATTCAACAGGATCTGTTCAGCGTTTTAATTCGATTTCGCAAACATGTCTACGCCTTCTCTGCTGATATAGAAAAGATGTATCACCAAGTTTTGGTTGAGGAGTCTCAAAGACCGTTGCAGCGCATCTTAAGGAGACCTGACCCAAAAGACGCCATCAAAACCTATAATCTGAACACTGTTACTTATGGTACTACTTCTGCTAGCTTCTTAGCAATTCGATGTTTGTCCGAATTGGGCATTGAATGCTCACAATCCCTTCCTGAGGTCTCTCTACGTTGACGATTTGTTGAGTGGAGCGAACGACATCTCCACAGCAAAGGTACTGTGTAAAAACCTATCTGCTACTTCGCAAACTGGTTGCTTCAACTTAAGAAAATGGATCTCGAACGAGCCTCTAATTCTTTCAGACTTCATGGACTCTGATATTCACCCTATCCTAGTTGATATTGGTCGCCTAGCACAAAGACTCTTGGACTGCATTGGTCGCCACTTGATGATAAATTGACATTCTCTATTTCTCTTACCTCTCCAAAAAGGATAACTAAGCGTGCTATCTTGTCCGACATATCTCAGATTTTCGACCCTCTTGGCTTGCTAAGCCCTTGCACTATCATGGCCAAGATGATGTTGCAAGCGCTTTGGTTAGAGAAACTTTCATGGGACGATAATATTCCTCGCATCTTGTCCACTCAATGGTTGAACTTGAAAGGTAATCTTCCTGCCCTAAACGAAGTTGCCTTCTCCAGACGTATCATATGCGATGAACCGAAAAGCATACAGCTTCATGCCTTCTCCGACGCATCCATCAAGGCCTATGGCGCCTGCATCTATGTGCGCTCTGTTGATCAAAACGGTGCTGTTTTCTCAAATTTATTGTGTTCGAAAGCCAAAGTGGCTCCTCTCAAATCTATATCCATTCCCAAACTAGAACTTTGTGGTGCTCTCACTCTCGCCCGCTTAGCCCAGCAGGTTACTTCTGCGCTCCAAATTACATTTGATCAATGCTTCTTCTGGACTGACTCCACTATTGGTTGAAAATGCATCCAAATCGTCTACACACTTTTGTCGCCAATTGTATATCTGAAATCCAGACCCTATCCAAGAATGTTGTTTGGAACCACGTCTCCAGTGGCAATAATCCTGCCAACATTCTCTTAAGAGGAGTCTCTCCTACTGTGTTGAAAGTTTCTTGGACCACCATGGTTCTTACATGGTTTTCATGGTTCATTGTTTACGCCTTGTGGTTTCATGGACCACCATGGCTCTCTCTAGAAGAATCTTCCTGGCCAACTCTTCAAACGCCTTCCGTACCACTTGATCTTCCAGAAGTAAAAAAGTTAGATGTAACATCTGCCACTGCTGCATGTTCGTCATTCCCATTTTCAAGATTTTCCGATTTTGACCATCTTAATCGCATCGTTGCCCTTATATTGCGTTTCAAGAACAATTATCTATGTCCCAAGGATGTCCGAATGTATGGTCCTCTTGCACCTTCGGAAATTGAGCGTGCCTTCCTGACTTTCTCAAAACCACTCGTTCCCTGATGAGATTAAAATTTGTCAATCCCACGATCCTCGATCACGTTCGAAGCTACCTTCCTTGTCCTTGTTCTTAAGACTCTGACGGCCTGCTGCGGGTTGGAGGTAGATTACTTAATTCTGACTATTCATTTAATAAGAAATTCCCCCTCCTCATCTCTGGGAAGCATTCACTAGCTGACTGTTAGTCACCTCAGAACACCTTCACCTTCTGCATGCTGGTCCTCAACTACTTCTGGCATCATTGCAGTTCCAACTTGAAAGTAGACACCCTTGTGCTTATCAAGGACGATCTCCAACCATCTATCCTTTGGAAGCTCGGCCATGTCACCCAATTTCATTCTGGCAGAGATGGCATCCCTCGTGTAGCCACCATCCGTACTTCTACCGGACTTTTGTAAAGATCATTTTAAAAGATTTGTTCATTACCCAACGATTGTTAATGTTTTTTGATTATTTGTTTTATTGCTTTCTTTTTGCCACGTTTTTGAAAGTCAAGCCTTTCAAGGTGGGGCTATTATGTTAAGGATTTACTTATTTGCTATTTTTCAGTTTTGCCACTAGGTGGCGTTACTTGTTCTGTTTCCCTCTTCTGACTGTAGCCCTCATGGAATAAGCATCGTAAGTTTTTTGCTCTCGTATTTCACTATGTTTTGCCATCGTTTCTTTCGCCAAATACAACATCTATGAGCTAATGAATCCCAGGTACAAACTTTCTTAAATCTGTCATCATAATTAACAAACAGAGCTAAAAGAGTGCTTCCTCTGTCGTCTTTCCGCTCTTTCTCAATAGTCTGCTAACTCTCCATTATCTTCATTTGTTTATTTAAAGATTTTCAAGAAATTGTTAAGTACTGAGAACTCTCTTTTCTAAGAAAAGCCTGAATAACAGGAATTCTATGCATTGTTAAAATTTGAAACTTATCTATATTGCAAAACTTTGCCTTGCATTGTTGTTCATGAGATATTTCTCATTAATGCCTTGCCATAACCATGAATATTGTGTTTTTATCAATAATTATTATTTTTTCGAAAGCTGAGGTAGACAGTGACCTTCCTCATGGTTTGAAGGTCAAGTATGCAAAATTTCATCAAGATCAGAATAAAACTGTAGATTTGTATAAAAAACAAACAAATCCACAAACAAACATCCTTCTTTATATACACTGTCATATCACTGAATTATGACCACCCGCTTAGTAATGGAATAGCCATCCTTCGCCGCTATAACTGCTGCTAGGCGTCGTGGCATGGACGCAAGAAGTGCGCGGTATGTGTCCGATGATATGGCAGTCCATTCCGCTGGAAACGCTGTCCACAGAGCTTCGAGAGTCATAGGTGGAGGGTCCAGCTGCCGTACATGGCGATCAAGTGCTCCCACAGATGTTCGGTTGGATTGATGTCCGGCGAATTATGGGGCCAAGGGAGCACTCGAAAAACAGCAGTGTTCCTCGAACCAATCCAGAAGGAGACGTGCCTTGTGGCAGGGTACATTGTGGGTGGAACACACCATCATATAGGGTAGCACCTGGTCCGCTATCATATATATAACACATCGTGAATATATACGGTAGCACCTGGTCCGCTACGATTGACAGACAGCCACAGGCATTCAAATTGCCCTCCAATTCATTTATATTTAAACATTTACGCGTTAATTATTTATATAAAGGTTAATTATTTACAATATACATTTTATTTTTCAATTTAATTAAAGTACAATATCTCTCCAATGGAAGCAGAGATCTTGAGGTATGCCTTCCTCTTCTTTGGGGAACAAAAGAGGAGTCGGACAATTGTAGACATGATTTCGTTCAGTATCCAGCTCATACAAATAGTCAGCCATTTGCAAAGCATAATCCTGAACGCTCTTATCAGATGAGTATTCACCTTTGTAGACGGAATCGTGTGCCCAGTCAGCCCAGAAATTGGCATATGGAGTCCCCAGCTGAATTTCGGCTGTCACACTAAGGAAAGAAAAAAAATTATATTAAATTTAAAAAAATTTATCTATTTCACTGTTATGTGTTGTAGTCTTAAAATTAATAAGGAATTCCGATATCTATTTTTGTCATATCTGCCCAAAATGCCTAAAATTCAGTTTTAAGCATTTTTGGACAAAAAATTCTACACTATTTATCCATATATTATTCGTATTAATGAATTTCCAAATTGCGATTTGTGCGTATTTGTTTAGAAATATTTTTATTCTTTTCGTAAAACGGAACTACCAAAGTAAGTGTATCTCCCATGCAGGAATAAAATGATGGACTATCTTTTTAAGCCTCATATGAAAACTCAGATGGCTGCATGGCCCGAACTTACTTTGGCAAAAAAGTCATATCAACGTTGCGCCCAGTTATTACAATGTAAGTTTCCTTATGCTTCTATTCCAGGAAAGCCTGTATGGTAAGTTTTTCGGACAAATATTAGTCACCCTGAATGGTGATAGTTCGAATCTGGGTCGCAGAATTTTTCCTTCCATTTTTCAATCGAAAAATCATTACCTATGCTTGGAGAGCATCTCCAGTTTATAATCATTATTATTTAGTTAAACCACAGGTTGACGGTAGCGGCTACCTTATCAGGTTTTATTTCAGAGCTCAATGGTAGACAAAGAAAATCAAAATGGCCAAAACAATTCATAGTAATGTTCAATTCTAATAAGCAAAACAACTCTAGTTAACATACGTAGACAATATTGGTAACATGCAAACAAAATGGTTAAAATGAGGCGTCCCTCGCTAATCGGGTTCGACAAATAATATCTGCACAGTTTTTCTGCCACAATCATAATCAGGGGTTCCATCCAACGAACTTCTCATTCAAAACTTCAATTATCAGCCCGCCAGTCAAAAACAAGGCAAGTATGATAAGTCAAGGCAACTGAGCCAAGGGGTCACCACCTGGTACAATGTATATTGAGCGTCGACGTTCACATAGTGGGAAGACACAATTCAGTCGGTAAATCATCAATCTAATGTGCAAGCGGTCCGTTCGTTCCTCCGCATAGCCAGCAAACTCATTTTAGATCTTGGTCATGAAATTGTCTCCAGTAACGCTGATCATCAAAGGACAAGAGTAAGGGGGGCAGGGGGTGAGAAAAAGAGAGAAGGAAATATTAGTACAGGGAAACCCTTATATCTTACCAGTACATCATCTCTTTCAACAAAACTGCAATACGTTGGCCATGTTTCTGTTCTCAACTTGGACGGTTCCTTCTAGAGCAAATAAATAGCGATTGGTATGGATTTGGCGATGAATCAATCATTACAGACTCAGAGCAGCTTCTGTCATCAGCTTTAGACGTTTGGAGGTTTGTCGCTTCTAAATTAGTTAGCACATATGCTATCGTGTCCTTAGGAATCCTTGGTTAGACCTAATTGTCTAAAATCTTCCTTTCGCCAAATTGACTACTTTGTCGGCCTCTTTCAAGTCACCGAATTCCACTGACGAAATCATAATTATTCAATAAACAATCAATATACCCTCTTTTGGGCATTGCTCATTTCCCATCATTATATCTCGGACGGTTTTTCGTCCACATCCAAAAACGATCGGTTGTGTATTTTATTCCACACCATTTTCGAAGCCAATCTTAGGAAAAAACAACATGTCCTCTCCGTCGCTTGCTCGACCTAATAAAGAGAGATAGCAGCAACATTGTCAATGACAACAATTGGCAAACTTCAATAATCCACAAATCAGCCTTTTCAGTTATAAAGTCATCTAGAAGATAAAACTTTGCAACAAGTAAAATAAATAACAACGAGCTACAAGGGGGGGGGGGTCTTTAAAATTAAAGGGGTCCTTTTTGAGCCGTTATAGTATGTGCTTGTCCTTGGATTTGGCGCAATATTCCCTCAAGGGACTCTAAAGATAAGCCAAGATTATCGTTAGCTATGTACAACGAAAATCTAATCCATTTTAAGAATAATAACAAAACATGACAGTCTGATGAAAAGACATTTATTAAATCACAAATGCATTTAAATTCAAAAAAGTTGAAATCAGTGAAATAGTGAATTGTGTTTCATTGAATTTACCGGTGAAATAGTGAATTCAAAACCAATTAAATTTATTGGTAATAATAGCTTGCTCGTCCTCATGTGGCATAGTCGCTATACCATACTTGACAGTAGTGGCAAAAGGTGCGGTGGCGCAGTCTTTTATGGTCATCCAGTAATTTTCAAATCAATACTCATATTTGTTTCATTTCTATATCCATTTGGAACTTACTTACTCCTCCTTTCGTATTTATCCTATTATCTAATACTTCATTCATATGTTTATTCGCATTTTCTAACGCTGTGAACAATTAAGGAAATATTCTAATTTCTTGAACCAATGAAAATTCGTATTCTAATTATGTGATTTCAGAATTCGTTTTCTCCAGTTATATATTTGTTTTTAATAAATTTAAATGTTTAATTTTTTCTTTGAGGCTCGTATGCCGAGAAATAACATTATTAAATCAAAGTTCACCCCATTCCCTTTTTTTAGCGGGGAACGAACTTCACTCTTCAATATACTTCCAAACTTGGCATATTCTAATATTCTGAATCAAAGTTGTACTTCAACCTGGGAAAAAAAAGTCAAAACGTGTAGTTACTAAAGTTCGATGATTACTCTTCACCCGAATTTAACTTCAGAAATTAAAAAGCCGTTATTTTAAATTTTTGGCCAGGAGTTGTATAGAAACTATCTGTGATTTGAAAACTGTAAAACTGAAAGGGAAGGAAAAACCTCAAATCACAAACAATAACGAGATAAGAAATACCTGATACATATTTCATATCTTGTTAGTCTTTGTGATTTGAACATTTTTCTTCCTTTATAGATATTATCAATGAAATACACTCACGTACCAAAAGCCATAGGATAGCAGATAATAACAATAATTATAAACTGGAGATATCCTCCAAACGCAGGTAATAATTGTCGGATTTTACTTAGTCCACAGCCATCTAAGTTTTTGAGCAAATTGGCCGGCGTACCAAAGGCAAATGTGGTGTCCTTAAGTTTCATTGTGCGAAATATCTGTTATAATAAATAACCGTCGGGGATTGTTGGTTGGGGTGATATCTCGTTGGATTATAGTGAAACTGCTATCACGCTTGCAGGAACAGGAACTCCGGTTGGATTATTAATCCAATCTAGGTAGAATTCTAGTTTATGTTCAAGTAATGTACATTCACATGCCAAAAGTCATGGACTAGCAGTGGACTATTTCTCAAGTGACAGTAGCATCATGTGCAAACAGTATAAATATGCAAATCAGTGTCAGTAGGTTTAGTTACACTGTCATGAGTAAGGGGTGAGGTGTTCAGTGTGACACTGGCTACACGACGAGAGCATTCGAGTTCGAACGTGGCTTGATATGTGGAGCACGGCGTATGGGTCATTCAATATTGGAGGTGGCTCAAGAATTCAACATCCCACGGTCCACAGTTTCAAGAGTCTACAGAGAGTACCAACTTGACGGCATTACCTCCCACCATGGACAATGCAGTGGCCGACCACACCTTCTCAATGAACGGGACCAACGGCGTCTGAGTAGGATGGTCACCACTAACAGGCAACTGACACTACGCCTGATGACCTCAGATTTTAATCAGGGTGATACTAGAGCTGTATCGATGCGAACTGTCCAACGAAATCTAGTGTCCATGGGATATGGAAGCAGAAGACCCATGAGCGTGCCCTTGCTAAAAACAAAACATCGTCAGCAACGTATCTCCTGGGCCCATGAACACATCGATTGGACGCTTGACAACTGGAAACGCGTGACCTGGTCTGATGAGTCGATTCCAGCTGATACGAGATGATGGAAGGGCTCGAGTGGGGCGCAGACCTCATGACGCTATGGCAAGCCAAGCATGCACTGTCAAGCCGGTGGTGGCTCCGTAATGTTGCGAGATGTGTTTTCGTGGCATGGCTTGGGTCCTTTGGTTAAGGTAGACTGTTTAGCTGCTTGCTGACCATCTGCAGCCCTTCATGGACTTCACATACCCTGACAACGATGGGATTGTCCAGGACGACAATGCCATGATTATTCGCGATTGGTTTGAGGAGCATTCGGGGCAATTCCAGCACATGATATGGCCACCCCAATCACCAGATATGAATCCAATTGAATACGTTTGGGATGTGCTCGATAGGGCCATTCGTTAACGGGCTCCTGCACCTCAAACAACGGTGCAATTGTGGGAAGCTCTCCAATCGGAATGGTTGGCAATGTCTTCAGATGTCTTCCACCGATTTGTGGAATCAATGCCACGTCGCACTGTGGCACTTCGCCGGGTTAGAGGAGATCCCACTCGTTATTAGGTGCTATCCCATGACTTTTGGCATGTAAGTGATTTTATATACAATTGTCGTCAAAAGTTTTGTCCCAGTACAAAGTGCTGCCGTTTTTCAGAATGAACGTTTTCAGGCGCCACCACCACAAACAGATTAAACCATTATTTTGCAGGGGGTTTATAAGCACTTACGTTAATAATGATTAAAATCTGCAATGGTGTATGAAAGTTATTTTTTATATGTGAGTCTTGTTTTGTTAACTGTGAAAAGCTTACAGAAAAACAAAAAGAGGTTTTTGGGAATGTTTATAGCATGTGTAAGTAAAGATCAACGCTGCAAAAAATACAAAAGATGCCAATAGAAACGTAGCCTGGAGGGGAAAATCTTCTTTTGAGAAAAATGCGTTTTAAATTTCCCTCTTATTTGCAGCCAGCTGATTTGCTGAGAGGTGGTAAACTTCAATACAGAGTTACCTATTATTTCTATTTAATGTAACAGGGATTCTTTAAATTATATGTTAGTTTTTGGTTTTAAAACATGAATCAGTGGGGGCTTGAAGAGTTTGTGGAAGATTATGGAAATCCTCCTGATAGGGAAAATGAACTTATGATATATTTTTTTGCTAGATTTATAATACTTCAAAGAATATGGCTAAATAAAATAAATATACTCAGTTGATTAGAACTTTCATGCCAATTTTTTACGAAGTGCATCGCTTCTCTGCAAAGCACAATTAAAGCAAACACTACAAACGGTGCGACCCCCTTCAAAATAATAGTTCAATCTATGTGTGATGGTGGCGCCTGAAAACGTTCATTCTAAAAAACGGCTGCACTTTGTATTGGGGAAAAAACTTTTGACGACAATTGTACATTCATAAGATTCATTTGCTTGCTCTCTAATGTAATGATTACCATACCATTTCAGCATAAACACTTGTGTAATAGGAAAAGCCATTTTCATTTTTTTTCTAATGGTAGATGCTAATTTTCATTTTCGATAAGTTATATATTGTTATTTTGCAGTTAATGATTGAAAATCACGAGTTATATTTCAACACAAATGTACAAGTGAAATGTATTTGTAATTATATACCACTTACTTGTGTTTTTGAAGTCGTACAAGTAGATGCACTCTTCTGTAACCTCCATTTCTGTATGGAGGTGCGTTGAGGCACATGCCATAGCATCGGACTTCGACAACGGTGAATCCCCCTTTGATGTCTTCTTCTAGAGCGCTTTTCATCCTTCTGACATCATTGACAGTGGGCAATGTAAAGCGGAATCCGATAGCATCACGAATTCTATCCAGAGTGTAGTTTTTACTTATAAGTTTCATTTTCAGACTTTCGAATGATTTTACTCTTCCTTTGATGGCGACCCATTCTTCTTTAAACGTTTTAAGAAGATAGGCTTTTAAATCTTCAAATGCTTTTCTGCAAATATCGGTAAATAAAAATGAATAAAAAATGGAAATGACAAATCAGAATTTAATATTTCTAATGAATAGACGATATTTTTAATGACATGAAATAATTTTTACATTTGAATGGTTGAAAATACAAATAGACCCAAGTACACTTTCAAAAAACTGTGGATAAACACCAATTGTGGACCAACACCAAATTTTAGGACAAGAAAAATTATATTTTCGAGATACAATAACATGCATCTCTGTGTAAATTACGATTCCTCATTTTCTTAATAAAATAACAGCTTAAATTCTAAATTACTATGAATGTTAAAAATGTGACTTGGTCTACTTGCATTTTCAACCATCCATTTGAGAGTATTTTAACCACGTATGGTACAAGCTTTGTGACATTCCCATATTTTCGTGAAACGTGTTCTTTGAAAGAATTTTAAATACTGAACTTATTCTGCGCATATTATATTTGAATACTAGCCTATAATCTTATGTAAATAACAAACATCAAAATTTTAAATATCTCTATAAAAGCACGGTCAGATTTACACATTTCTACGCCCTAGGCCAAGGCGCATAATCCTGCGCCCTCTCCCCTCAAAAAGTTGATTTGTAATTTTCAATTTTATTTTTGAAACACATAAGCGCTTAATACAATTTTTATAATCTTTGAACAACATTATATTTTTAATTCAAAATACACTACTTACGAAATTGCAAAAAAAAAATCAACACCTACAAAAAAATCAAACTTAAAAATAGTCATCCAATTAAAGAACAGCATTTGAATAGTAAAATTATTGGTCCGTTCAAAATGCTTTATTTAACTTTTTGCATATCCAAAAAAATTTGAATTCACTCTCTTACTTTCTATCGAATTTCTTCAAATAGTCTTAAATATCCACTAGAATTTCTTCCTTCGCGCATTTTTCCATGAAAAGGCTTCAATTGTTTCATTGACGTCGACAAATCGTCGGCTTCAATGCAAAAAAGTGCAAGGGCATTCCGCTTATTTTGCTGCATCGTAGGCAGATCTTAAATGATTCTTGATTCTTTTCCGAGAAGAAAAAGACCTTTCAATCGAGAAATTCGTCACTGGCGTGCAAACAATCATTCTAAATAAAATGTCAAATGTTTGCAATCCTTTTTCTCGTAGCCACTTGCAATATTAGTCCCTTATATTGCGCTCAGTTATGTGAGATTTCAGGGCAAGTTCATCGCATAGAGCGGGTTCCAGATAATCGTTGAAAATCAAAAGCAGGTTTCTTCTCTCTTCTTCAAGTTCAGCAGAAGCAAGCGACCAGAATTTTGTAATAGTACCAAATATTTCGTCAAACTCTTTGTAAGCAACTGATCTTTTTCTCAAGTTCTGCTTTGAGGTTGTAAACTATCATTAGAAATGCATTGATTCGAAAGTTGTCACGCTCGCTTAAGCCGACCTCATCATCATCGGATTGAAGTTTCCTGAGAATCGAACACTTTTCATCACGCTCATATATTTTCTTTTCAGAAATGTTGAGAGCTTTTTCCTCAAGAACATATAAATCAAGAACTTTGCTAGAGATTGGAGAACTTCGGCAATTTCCAAAACACCAACTTTCACGTTTAATAATAAAAATTAATAAATTTAAAATCATTATTTTAAAACAAATTTAAAAACATAAAAATAATTAACCAAAATGGCCTATATGAAGAGCTCAAAACCAGAGGGGCGTAAGCGACAAAGTTACCAATTTTGATTTTACCATTGGAAATTGTAGAGCCATCCTTTTTCTCTCTGTTAAGTGTGATGGTAAAGGAAAATGGAACTTATTAAATTTTTAATAAGGTCCAAACGTCTACTTCTACGTCTTTTGAAGCGTTAGATCAACTCATTAACCTTTATTTTCTCAAAATCTACTTTGTGCCACTTATGCCCCTGTGGTTCGGAGCTCCTCGCAGTTACTTCTTTGGTTAATTCAAATCATTCACCACAGATGACGTATTGGATAGAAAAAAAGAGCGAATAAAATTGACAAAATGCAAAAGATTTACATCAATTCCCATCAGTGGCAAAGCGAGAGTAAATGGCCCCGCCGCATGACGTTCATTTTTGGCCCCCGTCTTCTCATATTAAGTCCTCGCGACTACCTACAATCTTTCTGTAGTTAAGAAACTAAAGAAGTGGTTTCTTCGTACGCTGATGAATGTCCCTAAAAATTCACCGATATCACATAATTTTTCACCATTAGGAATTTTAACTATCGAGCAAATTTATACGATGCAGATCTGCTCTTTTATTTATAAGATCCAAAATTCGCTTTTGCAGATTTCATCATGCATAAATATTACAATGAATCAAGATAGACGTAAGTATTCAACCAGGCAGGCATTTGACATTTATTTGCCTGCATCTAAACATAAATACCGTACTATAAGTTTGTCGCACGCTGGGGTTGTATATTGGGCGAAACTACTCCGGAAATAAGACTTTTGTCACCTTACTCAAGGTTTCGTTCATTATTAAAAATCCATATTTTGACCTAACTTCCTTAATTATTCAGTGTGCCTTTGTCGTTTGATTTCGTTTCTAGTGTGCCTTTGTTTATCTTAGTAATAAATTATTTCTAGATTTTCAATATACCATTTTTAATCTTAACAAATTGGTATGTTTACGTTGGTACTACGCTTATAACATCTGGAGCTCTTATTGATCTGAAGGCTGGTTTCCATTCTGACAAGTTCCAGGCACATGACGCGGAACATGTGCCGGCACATGTTGCGCGTAACTGTTAGAATGGAAAACTGTGTTTTCTAGTTGCAGATATAGTTTTTACCAGTTTTCTGTGTGGAGTGATTTGTTGTTCAAATATGGACAACGTGTGCCATAGTCGCAGACTGTTTCCATTTCAACAAATTTCGGGAACATATGCCAGCACATGACGCGTAACATGTTGCGGGATAAATTTGTAGTAATGGAAAACAGCCTTAAGACATACATCGATGTAGGTACTCCCGTTTTAGTAATGGCAAGCGTATATCATGAGCTTTTTTGGTGGAGTAATTATGGTCATTCTGGTTAAAATTAATTATCAATGGAGTTGTTATAATTAGGTTAGAATTTATTGTTTTTTAAATCAATGTACCTAATTGAAGTTGATATATTTGATAAATCGTGAGAATCTGAAATTTTTTGAAATATGTGCGTTACAGTGAGTGATTTCGGGGCTTTCACAAGTGTTCTCAAGAACCACTTTTGAAGTCTTAATATGCGTAATAGGTTGAATTTAGACGTTGAGCCCAGAAGATCACTCCCTAATAAAGTGATGAATGGAACCAAGAGAAGTAAGTGAATGTTATTAGAAAGAAACTGAAGCCATGAGATCATCCCTTGCTTCTTATTAAGGTTACCTATAAGGGAATCGATCTGTAAGTCCCATATGAGGTCATGTGATATAATTAGACCTAAATACTTAACCTCGGTTACTGAAACGATTGGATGATGTCATATAATATTAAG
Organism: Rhysida immarginata; assembly: GCA_023313115.1. Taxonomy (NCBI): domain Eukaryota; kingdom Metazoa; phylum Arthropoda; class Chilopoda; order Scolopendromorpha; family Scolopendridae; genus Rhysida; species Rhysida immarginata. Next base: position 234,945 of record JAHWFO010074831.1, on the reverse strand, counting down.
AGGTTTTCTGGGATGTTCCGTTTGTTACGTTGAAAAAATAACATAAAATTAGTCTTCTCAATGTTGACTGTTAGGAAATTAGCGTCGTTCCATTGTTTCAACGTTAGTAGAGTAGAATTCACTGGGGCTTGGCTGTTAGCTACCAGTGGGGTCACAGGTGGCGGATAGTGGACGGCCTCCAGATATGGAGGTTAGCTGCGAATAACCAATAAGCAGTCCCCGACCAAACAGCCGACGGAGGTTGAGGTGGCAGCGGGGTCTCCTGTGGCGGGGAGCCCTCAATAAAAAGCTGCAAACGCCAGTGAAACCACCGTGTCATGGCGAGTAAGCGCCGCCATCACAAAAGCGCTGCCCCCCGTGCCAACACGGGAGATGACAACGGTTCCTAAGGTGAAGGAGAAAAGCAACTCCGACAGCGGAGGAGGCGGAGGATCCTCAAACGTGAAGGTGATACTCAAGGGGGAAGAGGGGTGAGAGTCCTCTTCATGGGTGTGGTCAATTGGCAGCAGGGTTGGCCTCTAACGTTGGATGGCAACAACGTGTGTACTGCGAAAAGGGTAGGTGGCACCCTTAGCCGTAGTGAAGGCAGGCTACCTAGGGAGTGGATGTCCCAAATACAAAATCCCCCTCCTTGGGTAAAGGTTGGGCGTAAGGCTAACTACCCTACCCCAGAAAAACAACACAGTTACGAATGCTTCATATGTACCTCGGAAAACATCGGAGAGACTTGATGGGAAACGACACACGCCTTCCAAACGGATACGCAACAGGAAGTTCGATTTAAATTTGGCCACTTGGAATGTGAGGACGATGCTCATTCCAGGTAGAATGCAAGAAATTGCGAATGAAATGGTAAAATTCGGTATTGATATTATCGCCGTGCAAGAAATAAGATGGAGAGGAGATGGTGAAATTAGAAAAAAAGATTTTTCATTTTTTTATAGTGGGAACTCACAGAAATCAGGACAAGCAGGTACAGGTTTTTTCGTAAGTAAGAAAATAATAAACAAAGTAATTGGTTTTGAACCTGTATCTGATAGACTTTGTAAACTACGACTGAGAGGACGATTCCGTAATATCTCTATGGTAACGACATACGCACCAACTGAAGATGCGGATGAAATACAAAAGGAGACGTTTTATGATGGATTATCTCGTCTGTTACATAGAATACCGGTGTATGATCTTATTGTAGTTATGGGGGATTTAAACGCAAAAATAGGTAAAGAAGATTTTGCAAAAGAAATGGGAGGATGTTATACACTGCATGATGAAACAAATGAAAATGGTAAAATGCTCGTACAATTCGCGGCAGCGAATCAGTTGATTATCAAAAGTACATGTTATAACCATAAAAATATCCACCTTGGAACCTGGATGATACCGGGAACCGACCAAGTTAATCAAATTGATCATGTCTTGACTTCCTCAAGACATGCAAGTTCTATAATAGATGTACGAGCGTGTAGAGGACCAAATTGTGACTCAGACCACTTTTTAGTTAAAGTGAAGTTGAGAGAAAGACTCGCAGTTACACAAAAAAGAAGACCAAAAATGAGAAAGAGGTGGGATTTAGAGAAATTGAAGACCAAAGACATAAAAGATAATTTCCAAGCTGAAGTAAATAAAAAGCTTAGAGAAGATGAAGGAAAGCAAGACAAAGATCTCAATAGTAAATGGGACAGATTGCGAAAAGCAATAGTTGAAAGTACTAAAGAAATAATTGGTGAAATTAAAAAAGTAAAAAATGAATGGTTTGATAGAGAATGTGAAGACGCTATTAAGAGAAAAAATGAAGCGCGAGCAAAGCTTCATCAGGGAAGGATCACAAGGAGTAAGCAAGAAGAATATAAGGAGAAGAGAAGACAAGTTAATAGAATATGTAGACAGAAAAAGAGAAAAATGATTCAAAATAAATTAGAAGAGATAGAGGTACAGAATATGAAAAATGAAACGAGGAAATTTTATAAGGGAACAGATTGGTTTAGGAAAGATTATAAACCACGTCTTGGTGGATGCAAAGATAAAAATGGTAACTTATTGGGTGAAGAGGAAGAAATATTAGCAAGATGGACAGAATATTATAAAGAATTATTAAATAAAAGTGATAGTGAAAATAGAAATGAAAATGAAAATGAAAATGTAGATAGATCACCCATATTGCAGACTACCGAATCATTTAATCTAAACCCCTCACTATCTGAGGTGAAAGCCGCAGTGAAAAGAATGAGAAATCATAAAGCCGCAGGGGAAGATAATATAACAGCGGAAATGTTAAAAGAAGCGGGAACACTAGCTGAAGAAATATTATTTGAATTGATTACCGAAATATGGGAAAAAGAAGAAATGCCAGATGCATGGAAAACGGGCATTATAACTTCAATCTATAAGAAGGGAGATAAATTAGATTGTAATAATTATCGTGGAATCACACTCCTTAATATAGCATATAAAGTATTCTCAAACATTTTATTAGTGAAATTGTCGACGTATACTGAACAAATTATAGGAGAATACCAATGTGGTTTTAGGAAAGCTAGAGGCACCGTCGACCAGATTTTCGTGGTGCGGCAAAGCATGGAAAAATGCTATGAGCATAATACTGATTTACATATGCTTTTTGTAGATTTTCGGCAAGCTTTTGATAGTATTATTAAAGAAAATTTGCTGAGTTATATTGAATCACAAGGAATCCCCAAGAAGCTAGTACGACTTATAAAGATGACTCTTAGCAATGCCCAAGCTAAAGTGATGATAGATGGACAGTGTGGTGATAGCTTTTCTTTGAGTAGAGGTGTACGACAGGGTGATGCGCTATCAGCAACACTCTTTAATTTAGCACTGCAAGCAGTATTGCATAAACTGGTAGATAATGGCACAATTATTTATAAATCTAAACATATATGTGCATATGCTGATGACATCGTTATTATAGCCAGAAATATTATAGAACTTAAATCAACTTTCGCAGAAATGTATTCAACTGCTAAAAGTATGGGTCTAGAAGTAAATGAGACTAAAACTAAATATATGATAATGTCGACAAAAAAAGAGCGAAGAAGAAATGTCGACGTTACCATAGAAGGGATGACCTTTGAGAATGTAGATAAATTTGTGTATCTCGGTGCTGAAGTTAATAACTGTAATAGAGTGAGTAGCGAGATACAACGTCGAATAATGGCTGGCAATAAAGCCTATTACGCAAACCTTAAGCTCATCAAATCACGTGTCCTATCCAGAAATACTAAGATCAAAATATATAAAACACTTATTAGACCCGTCGTAACCTATGGTGCGGAAACCTGGAATATACTAACTGGTGATGCAAATAAACTTAGAATCTTCGAAAGGAAAATTGTTAGAAGAATTTACGGCCCTGTGTGTGAACAAGGTTTTTGGCGGATAAGAACAAACCACGAAATCAATGAAATCCTTGATAATGAGGATATAGTACGTTTTGCTAAAGCACAGCGTTTAAGGTGGATTGGACACGTAGAAAGAATGGCTGACGAGCGAATACCCAGAAGAATCTTTAGGTCTACCATGACGAGGAGACGATTACAAGGTAGACCACGTAACCGTTGGAAGGACGAAGTGGAAGCAGATATGAGAATCCTGAATGTTAAAGGCTGGAAGAAAGCGGTATTGGACCGAGAGAAGTGGAGGGATATTGTGAAGCAGGCCAAAGCTCACCCCGAGCTGTAATGCCAGAAGAAGAAGAAGAAGAAGAGTAGAATTCAAAATTTATTATTATTTTATTTCTTTTCATTAAAAGGAGTACATATGTTTAATTATTTGTACATTATAACTTAAATATGTCAAACTCGTTTGCTAAAACAGTTCGTTGTAGATATGCGTAGTGGCAACAATTCTATTGAAAATTCAGGTATAAACCTGTCAAATAGAGTTTTTTTCCATTATAAATAATGAATGGAAAATTACTTAGAATGTCTATTATGGTGATTACCTAAGTTTTTGCGGTGAATTTTCGGTGAAGAGTAATAAATTGCTTTCATGATATGATGTTCACCATAGACGACAGTGCTACTAAGCTATAAAGTGGATGAAAATATTCAGACACCACCTATAAAACCTATAAATTCGAATTTTAATCGGGCAGGTATGTAATTACACCGTTGGAAATGATAATATCAGGTCATTTCTTAGTCTCCATTATTCATTTTTCATTTAATATTTTGAAAAGGCATTGATCAAAATTGTTTTAATGAGCCATTTCCGATTTCAATACAGGTATATTTTCCCGTTAGGTATAGCCACTTACATTTAAACGAGGACTTTGGAGGATATTTTATTAAGATAATTTTGACTGTTTCTATGTGAACTTATTATTCAACTTAAAACAACGACTAATTCCAGTGACGTAGGTAATGCAGTATCGTTTTGACTCTTTTTTGACTCTTGCGTATCGTAATGCAGTATTCACTTAGGCATACATAGCCTAATCTTTGAGATAAACGCTCGTCTCAGAAGGTAAAGCTATTCATGTACCAGAAGGTTAAAAATTATGGTTCCTTAGATTGTACCATCCTACTTGGATAACTGGTTATAAATAGGATATACGTACATGAACTACTATAAATTTAATCATCAATATCGTCTCACCGATGAAATTGAATGAAACCTTTAATTTCTTCGTCAGAATTCCGTGCTGCAGGGATGGAGACCCTTCGATGCCGTGCTGAGAGTGAGTCGTGCTTACCTTCGCCTCCATCCCCTTCAGTTAAGCTGTCCCAATCAATGGGGGAGTGAAGACTACGAAACTCTCTTGAGTGACCACCGTTGTCATCAGGCTCCCAGGATGAGTCACTGAATGCACTACATAAGACAACCCACAAGTGGAAGGCATAAACAGTGAAGACGAAGATCATGGTTTATACCTAATGGATAAAAAATGAAATAACAAAAAATAAAATTAAACGTAAATAACTGCATTAATAGAAATCTACTAGAAACATGTAAATTTTGCATTTGCATCCGATGCAATTTGAAATGCATCATGGCATTGATTCCACGAATTTTTCGGTAATATTCTTGTGAAAGTCGACCCCCCTTATTGTTAAGTGGAAAAAAACACTATTTTCTTATTAAATTAGTATATATGTGAATAGCAAACCTTATAAGAATAAATATTATTGATCTAAGGAGTTTAAATAATTAATTTTAAATTTAAATGTGGGTAGTCTCCTTTTAATGGGGAAAATCGTAAAATTAAAATTTAATAAAAAACAAAAAAATAAAGTCACTACATCGTTTAAGTTTTCTTCCATCTCACAAGTTTCTTCATCGTTTTTCAAAATTGGCGACTTTATTTTTTTGTTTTTATTAAATTTTAATTTTACGATTTTCCCCATTAAAAGGAGACTACCCACATTTAAATTTAAAATTAATCTTATAAGAATAACAGTTGCAAAAAAGCGCCTGGCCCAGGCTAGAGCTTAAAAAATTTACTCTCCCTTTAGCCTCTCCAGAATCTTAATTTTTCCCGAATAAACTTAAAACTGAGAAAGCTATATGATACCTTCACGAGGACATTCCAAGAAAATTCTGTTGAATGCATTTCTGATTGATATGTAGATAAGATAAAAATTATAACAATTATGAAAGTATATTATCATATTATCATATTATCCTATAAAGGACGCTGCTTTTCAAACTTCTAGCATTGCTATTTATTGCGACAAGTTGTATTGGTCACAGCCATGTTTCAAACCTTTCTGCGATCCACAGTTTGAGAAATTCTGCTCTATCCTACATGTCTTTAAAAATCTTATTTTAAACAAATCACAAATACTTACATGCCTTTTTTAGCATTTCGAATGCATGAAATAAACCCTTATGCGATAAATATTCAGCCAATTTATGCTTACAATATTATAGGAAACCACCCTTTAAAAAGCCTTTCCCTAGAGAGAACATTTATTTGATGCTGTTTACCATGGATGATGCATGCATTGGTGTCCAGAAAATAAATATAAATTTGATAATTCATTGAATAGGCTACAATGAGCTTAAAATAAAAAATGAAGAAAGGAATCGTGCAATCCATTTTCATCAAAGAGGGACTACTGCCAATGACAACAATGAACGGAACTGTAATGAGGAAACAAAGCCGTAATGAATATCTCAGAGATTGTCAAGAAACAAAGCCGTTGCCGACAATGACATATATTAAAGATAGACTCC
>JAHWFO010074831.1:189113-204968 GCA_023313115.1 Rhysida immarginata | reverse complement strand
TTTTATAGCATTTTTACAAAGGGACTTTAATTATAATCACCTTGTATTTTGAAATCAGCACCAAAAATACATAAAGTTACGCTATCAATTCCCTTGTAGTTTTTTCATCGCAGGCCTGTGTTATCGACAACGTTACTAGCAGAAATAGGCCTATCTAATCGATACGAATCTAAAGACCCAGCGTTCAATACTCCACTGTTTAATATCAATTCCTCTAACTTAACTAAAAGATTTTCGGTCTTCTTATTTTGCGCCGATATTTCACGTAAAAGTTGATTCGATGCCTGTATTAATTCTTGAAAAGTTACCATCAATTTAGTCAACGTTGAGGTCAAAATATTTAAATTATTAATTAAAGACTTTTATTGTAATTTTTCAATCGTTATATTTAATTTAATATACAGCGGTGGGAAAATGTTTGAGACTACCTCAATTCAGAAAATAAGCAAATTAAATTGAAATATTTTTGATAAATTATAGTGATGCACATGTTTATTGTCATATTCAAAAAAAAGAAAAAACTTAAAAATGAATCGAACGATACATTTTGCTACGAGTTTGAGACCAGGATGGAAAAATCCCTGCAAATGAATACCAACTGCTTTAATGAATATCATATTACATAGACTATTTAAAAGCATGCACAATAGTGAGGGGGGGAAAGTTTAATTTGGACGGCCCAGACGTTGTTCAGTACTACTGGCATGATTTGCCTCAAGAACTAGCATATCTTTCACGGCATGTGGAGGGCGGAGGATCGGTTATGATATGAGCTGCTTTCACCGAACGAGAGAAATCCCAAGTGACATTTGTTTCTCTACGATCGAAGGCAACCGACTACCAGGACATCTTGGGCAACTTTCTCCTTCCTCTTCGAGATCAATTAAATGATCCGGAATTCATTTTTCAGCAGGACAATGCGCCAATACACAAATCAGCACCAACTTCGGAATAGTTAAAATCACACATTATCACATCAATTGTGTGAATTTAACCATTCCAAAGTTGGCCTGCTGCAGTCCCAACTTTAACCCGATTGAAAATTTGTGGGATTATCTGGTTCGAGTAGTTTATGCTCATGGAAAATAGTATAATATGGTCTCCGATCTGATAAAAAGCTACATCGATCGCGTGGGGCCAAATAACTCTACGAAAACTTCAAGCTCTTGTGAGATCCGTGCCGAAGAGACTCATTGATGTTATTGAAGTGAGAGGACGTCCAACAAAATACATCTACCGTATCCTCGTTTATAACGGTTTCGTTTATCACGGTTTCTTTTATCAGTGATCCAGGTTATCATGGTACCCTTGATTGTGACCCTTGCCATGCTTTTAACGGAATGATCCGTGTTAACACGGATAGGCGAACGGTCGCGATAGTAAACCTGGCAAACAAATTTATAGTATTGCAGTCGAACCTCGTTAATACGACTCTCAGGAGACCAGAAATTTTGTTCGTATTATCCCATACAGAAAGGAAACCCCGATGTTATGATTCGCAATTGATGAGAGCACAGCTAGGAAAAAGGGCCAATGTGCAGGAGCCGAAAGTGTTATGATACCTGGCGAAGCGAAGGGAAGGTAGGAGGGGTATGATGCCCCGGACACCAGTCTTAATGCCTTAGGGAGGGGGGGGGGGGGCGAAGCCGCGACCACAAAATACGATAGCACGGGGTTAAACAATGAATACCATACCTCGGGCGCCATTTCCTCTCGCTATGCCATTGCGTACTTTTCACAGTGATTTTTATTATTGCGTAGAAAATTTTACTGCAGTATTAAATTAATAAATAATAAATTAGTAAATATTGTATACATATTAAATAATTCAAATTAATTATCATTACGGGTGTTTAAATTTTTTTAGTGGTAATATAATGATTTAATAAGTTGGAAGACAGCTTGGGGATCTTTGGACGGGGTTCAATCCTATTTTTCCCATAGGTTCTGTTATTCGTTTATCACAGTTTTGCTTATCACGATGTTTTTTTTTGGAACCAAACCCCGGTGATAAACGATGATAGATGTACTGATCCACAAAGTTTTAATCAAGGAAGATCCATCCTGGTCTCAAACTTTTTTCCCAACCTTCATATAGCAAAATGTATCGTTTATTTTATTTTGCAATTATTTTTATTTTTTTGGAAACAGATTAAGTTGAATGTGACAATAAACATATGTATCACTAAAAATCAGCAAAATTGTGTAATTCTGTTTGCAAATTTTTCTTGAAATGTGGTGGTCTCAAACTTTTTCCCACCTCTGTATAAAGTGGCCTGCCCGGGTGGTGAAGTAGGCAACACGCCAGCTTCTAGATCGCGTGAGTTCGAGTTCCGCCTTAGGGCATGGATGTGTATGTTTGTACTACTCTCAATTAAGTTTTCTCATGAAAACGTTATCATTGCTTACTGTCTCTATTAGTCTTAATTTTTCACTTGGTTAACGCTCTAGTGAAAAAGAACACAAAGGTCACATTAGAATACGTAGAAATTTCGAAGAAAATTCGGAGAAAAGAGCACAAATTTAAACAATAAAAGCCAGAAACTGTGGACACCAGTATATTAATTAAAGGAACACTGAAAACACTAATCCACATGATCATTTTTATTGACTCAGATGTACATTTCGGAAACCAAATTTCCTTCATCAGTGAGTGATTATCAATCGACAATCGCGATCGAAAGTGAAGTGTACATTTCTTCGGGTGGGACGAAAGCAATGCTTTCACGAAGCTCACCCTACCAGAATAAATTCCACATGAAATACACTGAAATAAGCAAGAAGCCTGACTAACCCCAGAGGTCTTCCACATTATGAAAAAATAATAAGATTGACGATTGTCAGAAGATTGGGAGAGGGGGCGGGTGAGATGTATCACATCTTCCAATAATACGGGAAGGAAACGTTGCCAATGTCTTCGAAGTTGACATCAAGAATATGCCTCGGTTTTCTATACGTTGTATGCCACTTTATTTCCATCAGGTTGTTTAGTATTCCAGCCATTGTTATGGGTCTTCATCGTCTGCACTATGTTCATCAGGAGATCTTGGACACACTTAGCAAGCTGAGTCATGTACAGATCCGAGTGGATGTAATGATTTTTTACAGTCCTTTTCCATGCTGGGCAATGGTCCTCAGTGTAACATTCTGGAATGATTGGAGTTCACTCTATCTGCTTTTACATATGGTTGCCCACGCAGGCATGCCAAATAGAGGAGGATGGCCCGAATCATCGTCTTGTACAGTGGCAGCTTATTGTCAATGTTGAGGGCACTGTTCCGACCCAGGAGAGCTATGAGGCTGTACTTAGCCTTCTTTGCTTTGTTCAGAACGTAAGTCACGTGACAGTTCCAGGAGAGTCTTGAGTCGATTATGTAATTGTCGACCCATTCGAGTTCCTTATTAAATAGGACAAGAGAATCCGGGGGACGCTTAAGCTTTTTGTTGTTGAAGTACATAGCTTTGCATTTTCCGACGTTAAGGTTCAGTTTCCAGCAATTAAACCAGTCTTCAAACGTATGCACCGAGTAAAGCGAAAAAGGCCAAATCCAGCCTGATTTCTCTCATAGACCACAACAGTGCCCTTGGCATCGACAACAAGCTACTGTCTTGCAAAATTCCACCACTACATGGCAGAAACTTTGGGGTGAGTTCATTTCTAAAAAGGTTGGATAAGGATATTGCTACTGTCGTCATATTTTTCTCCGGCAATTGTTGTCATGTTTTTTTTTCCTGCGTCGCATGTTGTCTCTCCTCGTGTCTGCGTTGTTTTTGTTGCGCGCGTGCTTTATAGACAACAATTGCCGAAGAAAAATATGACAACAGTTGCAATATTTCTATCTAACCTTTTCAGAAATGAACTCACCCAAACGTTTCTACCATGTATTGGTGGAATTGTGCAACTCAGAGGTCTTATCTTGAGTCTCAGACAGTACTCTTGAGCAACACAATTATTCGGACTACGGTAAGGTAATTGTAATACACTGTTCTTCGAATGTCGATTGTCTGGATATCGACTCGTATTTTGATATGATTGCATTGCATACTGGTACATGATAGAATAACCTCTGTGCGGACAAGTAGAATGTCTCCTCTGTTAGGTCTCCGTTCAAACAACTTTCATATAAAAGTGAACGGAGATTATCTGGAGCATGTTCAGAATGAAGGTGGTCTTGATCACGAGATCTCGAGAAGAAGAGCTAGGGTGCAAGCCCTAGGTGATCTGGGAAAGTATAGTAGGAATGAGAATTAATCGGTTTTTGCAAAAATGGTAGCGTATGAAAGAGTTTTGGCCACCAACCATGGACGTAAGTAAGGGAGAGGTTTTGGAATTTCAACTCCTCCCGCCAGCAGTATTCAGTTCCCGGCGAATGGTGATTATACTGGCGGTACTGCAAAAGAAACTCATAACAAGAAATTAATTCCCCCGAAAAGGGTATAGGAAAGTAGCAGAAGCCCTGAGTTCATCTATTTTTAACCCTTTTCTCCGCATTTTTTAACCCCCATTTTCATTTTATCAAAAAAATTATTTTCTCGAACGTAGTTATTAGAAAATGTAAACGAGCTTTTTCTTCTTTCGTATCTCGTCATTTGCGATCGAATGACATATTTCATATGTTACCATTTGAAAATATTAATAGTTCTATAGATCACGTGACTGATACCGCTACAACCCCGAGTCTAACAGGGAAAATTTGGTCCAAACTTAATAATAATGTAGAACTTCCTTAGAGGAATCTGCATATCCAAATTTCACTTATTATAAATACCAGATGGTCCCCTCCCACACCCATTACTTCGACCATAGTGACCCAAGGTAAGTTACATTTAAATTTCAACTTTATGTCAAAAATGTAGAAATTATGAAGGAAATTATGACACGTGGACAGACAGACGCACGGACGGACAGACAGGCATTGTAAAAACAATATCTAGCGCCATTCTTCCACTACTTAATAATTAGCTGATTCTGCTGCACAGCCGCTATTACTGCCACCTAGGAGGAGATTCCACAATCTCATCTGAGGTTTTGTGCCCTTCATCGTTCTATGTATGTCATGAAATTTTTTTTCAATTTTCTTCTGGTTGGCGATGAGAAATTAACGAAATTCGAGACAGTTTTATATGAATCATTGTGCAGTACAGGACAAGGCGCCTATCCCATGACATCAGGCACTTCATCGAACGTTTTCTGTCAAAGATTTGTCCTTGCACTCCATGGATCATAGGCCGGCCAGGTGGTCGAGAGGGCTAGGGCGTAGGCTTTCTAGTTCTCGAGTCTACCTGGTCGTGGGTTCGAATCCCACCGTGGGCATGGATTTGTGTTTGTCCTAGGCTGTGTACAGATACAACTTGTGTAAAAGGCGCAAAATGACCTTAGTAGTCGACGCCAAAAAATTCTAATAACCAACCACGGATCATAGCAAAACGTGACCGAGTCGGAAACAGTCCTCGCTGTACATGAATATCTTCCTCGTCTTATGTATATTTGAACGTTATCTCCAGAATTTCGAATACTGTTATTTTTCAAATCTGAAGGTTACATTATTATGCTACTCTTCCACTATCATCCTAAACCCATTGTATGGCCTTTTAAATCCAAATTCGTCATTAAACTGCTGCAGATCTTCTCTTAAACTCTAAATAACACAAAAGTGAGATAATAATCTAGTTGTGAAAGAAAACACATATACAGGGTGATTTACATCGAATGTAAAATACTTAAAGGGGATATTATAGAGGTTAAGATAAACACAAAACGTCCTATGAACATGGGTTCAAATATGAACGATAACTGAGATATGAACAGAAATAAAAATGCCGCCACCAAGATCAACAAGTTATAATAACTCAGATTCTGTAAAGCCTAGATTAATGAAATTTGGAGGAATAACAGAGTACATAAGACTGTGTATACCTTTAAAATTTGATCTAATTCTAACAAGAAGTTTCCAAGTTACTCATTCAACATCATAATACGTACGTGTTCACTTGTGAGTACTAACTAGCACTTGTCACAATTTTGACTGTGTAACTCGGAAACTTCTCGTTGGAATTCAATCAAATTTTAACGGTATACACAGTCTTATGTACCTTGTTATTCCCCCAAATTGCATTAATCTAGGCTTTACAGAACCTGAGTTATTAACTTGTTGATCTTGGTGGCGGCATTTTTATTTCTGTTCATATCTCAGTTATCGTTCATATTTGAACCCATGTTCATAGGACGTTTTGTGTTTATCTTAACCTCTATAATACTCCCTTTAAGTATTTTACATTCGATGTAAATCACCCTGTATACAACTCCGTGAACATTTTTAAGCTAATTTATATTTGGTCATTTGGGTTATGTAACGCCATAAATTGAAAAACGTGTTATCACGCATCGTTTTGACGTTTCAGAAGATAATATTTATTACAAGAGACTATATTAATAAATTATTGCCAGGCCCCCGTCCTTATCGACAAACATTTCTTCCTTGAATCCTTCAGAGTAATATGCCAGACTTAAATAAGAGTAAATATATGTTAGGAAAAGCTAAAGAAAAGATAAATAATAGACAGATTGAAATGATTAAATTCACGGAATGAAAATAAATAATTGTGCAAGCGACACATTGTTGCCAGTTTCGTCAACTTACCTTGATGTCCGGATCACGGAATTTTTCCTTTCCTTTTCTATTTGTTATTACATGATGGATTGTAGATAGACTATTGTTAAGGGCGAGCTGGAAATAAACAATGAAGAAATGTTTTAAAGCCAGGGAAATAGCTTGTTTTTTGGAACGAGAAGTTGAAGAGTAGCGACGGATGAAATGCCTCCCTCCTACTCGACTAGCCTAGAGTTAGGCTAAAAGGCCTAAAACGGAAAAATGAAATCGTTAATGGTCTTGAATGATAGTTTGAATTAATTAAAGATAACTTTATTAATTTTGAAAAGTTCAGAAGCTACAAGCATAGATAACGCACAAAAAATGGACTCACCAGAATGAAAGCATAAACGACGCCGAAAACTGGTGACTTTAAGCCCAACCGATTCTGTAGATGGAATCTGAGTTTGAGGACAATGAGACCCAAAAGGCTTTGTTTTTTGTGCCATATGCGTGTACCTTCGAATAACACGCTTCCGATGCGTTTTGTTTGGTTTTTAGGCCTGCCAAGGAGCGAGAAACTCGAAACGTTCCCGAGTCGACAAAGTAGGAGAGTTGCCACGTTACGACGTAACCGAAGACTTCGAGGAGACGAGCTCTACACCATGGATTCTGGCAGAAACGACGGCAAATACTGTAAGATATTTCTGTAAGATAGATTGGCGAAAGGTTCTAGTAGACGGTTGACGGTAGATCCACTAACACTACTAGAATTCACTAGTTAGCCCTCTTAATGGTTGGATACAGTAATCCTAGCGGAAGCGTAAAGTCACAGTGCGTACCTGAAAAAAAGGAAAACAAATGATTAGTCCAGGAAATGAGAACAGAGACCAGTAATAAACCTAGAACGAATTAGATTGCATAATGATTTTGCCTGGTACTGACCCAGTGCTGCGATCTTGTAGTAAAAACGAAAGACGAATATGAACAGTCAGATTTCAGAATAATTGCCTTCTAGTGGATAAAAAATAGAGCCATCTAGGGAAACAAATGTGTATGTTTTCCTGTTTAATATTTTTAATATTTCTGCATTTTTTCCTGTTTAATAATCTCTTGATATTTAGTTTTTGCCATTTTTTTTTTTTTTTTTTTTTTTTTTAACTGCGGGCGAAAAAGTAATGCACCTTAAAGTGTAGGGTAAAGGTAATTTGTTAATGAATATATGAGAATTATAATTACATTTGATGAATCCGATGCAGTTCACAAAGCTGTAAAACTAATGAACTCTTTTCATGTGAGTAAATTGTAATCTTAAATGACGTACTATAGTTTTGAAAAGAAGTAAGATTAACGAAAAAAAATTAATAAGGCCCCAGTAATTTTCAGAATCTTGGCGTTAAGTAAATGATTTATTTCCATACGTCGAATCGCTGGAAATATCAGGGTGATCATGGAAGATATAGATAATCAATTCCCAGAACATAAGAGAAATTAATAGGGAGCGGCAGGAACATCCACTTGGGTAATAATTTTGTCCGAAAGTGATTTAGTTCAGTGAGTTCACTCGCATGCTACCATTCCAAGCGTTAGAGTTATGCGATTTTGAGCGACTGAAGTGACTTTACTTTAAACCAGCATTTTGAAAATTGGCATTATTATTCTAGTCTCATAGCTTATCAGATATCAGATAGACTCGATTATTTCAAAGTTTCTTTTACGATGCTTTTAACTAGAGAAAATGGCTTTCGCCAAGTCTTATGGGGAAGACCATTATGTACAGTCGCGTGCATAAAGGTTTTTACCTAGGTCTAAATTGTTCGGCTTCCTTACAATACTTCAATCAAATGAGATTACTTTTTCCAGGTGTCTAGTCGAACATGATTCCATTAAGTTTTTACTTAGCATCGGGGGTAGGCAATTTTTACGTCACGTGCTCACAAAAAGATTATTTTGGCTGTTCTGATGAGAATTTTTGTTTTATTAATAATAAAACTAATCTATTTGGTTAATAATGTAACATAAAGGGTGCACAGTATCGATATAATTATATGCGTGATCAAGAGATAAGCTGATGCAGCGCTCGTCAAGGTGTGATGCGGAAGTGATTTACAGGTGGAAGTAGAAGCTATTTTCTTTTGACTGCTCGAAAGGTTACAAGTCTCATTTTTGTGTGTATATAAAATAATCAACGACAATTATGCCAAAACCATCCGAAATTTTTTTTAAATTTATTTATAACTAGATGGATCCCGTCAAAATTTGACGGAGAACAACCCATCTTATTATTAATGCCCATCTCTTTAATTAAAAAATAATAAAATAAAATGTCAGAGCAACAAATAGAATAATCGTTATGCACAAACAAATAGAATAATCAGATCTTAAATATCTCATTATGCACAAAGAATAAGAAATGAGTTAACTAAATATATAAAATCAAAATAGCTTTAAACTAAATTTCTCTGAAAGTATTGAACTGAGACATAAAGTGTCAGCGGATATAATGATCAGTTTTTGGTTGATTGGTTGGTTGGTTTAAGGCCGCTTCACATAGGAGCGTCTGTACGTGTTCCGTTACGTACGTGCGACAGCTAGGATGGGAGTACGTATGCGGTATGCACATTCACTTGACAACGTTTCTAACGTCACATCACGTGTCGTTTGGCTAATGAGAGCTCTCGTAACAAAAGCACTCTTCCAATGAGAAGGGTTCGTTCTTCAGCAAAATAAAATCATTTTTACTCATGTTTATACTTCATTGCTCATACTCGGTGTTATTTTTCTTAATTGTGTCCTTATAGTCACGGTCCCTTACATTGTACAAGTACGAATGTATTTCAATAAACTCAGTCAACCTCTCCTCAATACACGCCATCTTTATTCTGTTGATGTTCGCGATGGATTGTGGGGAAAACACGTGTGACGTCAGCAGACTTTCGTGAAAAGTTGGGCTTGGGCGAACTCTCCAGTCTCCGGTTTTTTGCCGAACGGTAGCACGTATGACGTCACGAAAACATACCGTAGATAACGCACGCACATGACGGAACACGTAGAGATGCATCTATGTGAAGCGGCCTTAAAGGTATTAAAGTCCTTTTCAACTGCTATGGTCATTTCAGACCGGCGTTATAGGGGCCGCAAATTTTGCCTCGCAAGGGTTCTTTAACGTGCAGCTGGCAAATGACTACACGGGATCAACGGCTTTACCTCCCTTCCGAAGGAAGTGCATGATCTCAGGATTTTCCCCCTGAAAAAATCCTCGTCGTCCTCGGCCGTGGTCGAACCCGCGTCCTCGGGCATCAGAGGCGATCATACAACCACTGAGCCACCAAGGCCGATAATGACAGCAGCATTATCTGTCGTAGCATTATCTACTCTCTACTCCCTGGTTGCAATCACGTTTTCTTTTTTTAACTCCAATATTTTTTTTAATTAGAATCATTTTTGTACCTTTCTTGAATGTCTAATTTGTACTTCCTTGCCTTCTTTAGTTTTATTAAATTTTTCTCTTGAAAAACAAACGTATTTTTGTCGTTGTTAGACATAACGCTAGCGCATGCGATGCATTGGTTATCCAATCTTTCTCTGCGCTTTGCGCCAATGACGCCGTGCTCCTTACTGTGAAAGGGTCTATTGTAAGGTGAACCTCGTTTTGTCTGTCGTGAATTGACAGGAAGTGATCCATTCTGTAGAAGATAATTCCGGTGAATAGGCAGGATGAGGCACTGTTTCATAGGTCAATGTTTCTTGTTTTTATATAAATAGTATTTTCCCCCTGAAAATATCCTCGTCGTCCTCGGCCGGGGTCGAACCCGCGTACTCGGGCATTAGAAGCGATCACGCAACCACTGAGCCACCGAGGCCGATATGATCATTTTTTAAAGCTCTTTCTAACGATATAACATTTAACAAAGTTTTCAGAGTTTTTCAGTAGTCACAAGGTAACGTCATAAAATGATCAAGGCAGGATTTTCTTTCTGCAAATCTTCAGTTTATTTAATTCAAAACAATGATTGAATGTTGTCTCATTACAGCAATCCCTGGCTTCTGATGGATTGTCGTAACTTTCTTTGTTGGCTTAAGATGCCCATGCGCAGAAGTGCCAATTTTGCTCTTACAAAAAATGCTTTGCGTTTTAATATACAGGGTGTTTTTGAATTGAGTACAGATTTTTTGGGAGATGATAGAAGAGGTCCTTAGAAGTATTTTTTGTCATATGAACATGGGGTCCCCGCAGCTCTGTTGACTTACAATACTGCATTGAACAATCAAATGACACCGGGACGCAGTGTGCGTTGGTAGGCATAGATTATTTTATTTTTAACAATTAACACAAGCAATCTACTGTAATAACTTTTAAAGTAATTGTTTGCAAAGAAATTTCAAGGTGCACGTGCTTGTTTGTTGAAAAGTCTTAGGACAAACTTCGTCAAGGAGATTCCATGGTATCCAACCCCTTTGTAAAATACGATTAGTTCATATGTAAATGGCGGTCATTTCGAACAATTACTGTAAAAGTCATACAGTAAATTGCTTGTGTTAATTGTTAAAAATAAAATAATCTAGGCCTATCAACGCACACTGCGTCCCTGTGTCATTTGATTGTTCAATGCAGTATTGTAAGTAAACGGAGCTGCGGGGACCCCATGTTCATATGACAAAAAATACTTCTAAGGACCTCTTCTATCATCTCCCAAAAAATCTGTACTCAATTCAAAAACACCCTGTATAGCGCACTTTCCGTCTGTTTGTTTGTTTGATTGTTACTCCATAACTTCTGAACCGGGTAACCCCCGAGGCTGAAATTTTGCACAAATGACCTCGAAAACACGGAGAGATAGGCTAGGTCCCGTTCACGAATAGAGATAGATAAATATAACCAGAGGTGGAAACTCAGTGGCGCCACAAGTCCTTTGTTGACCAGGGCGGCGCTGCGAACCAATCCAGTCTTGACTGTATTGTTTTAGTATACAACTGAAGCTATTTTTCAGTAAATGTTGCGTTTAAAAGTTTATTATTCCAAATTATAAAATATGTCAGTTTCTGTAAGGTGTGGAAAATTAGTTTGCCATTAAAAAAAAAAGGTGATGTCAACATACATTTAATTCAATTCATATTAGCAAACTTGCAAAAGGTTATAAGCTTCATATTGGAATAATTTATACGAACAAATTTTAAAAAAAGTTTCTAGACCATATTACAAACCCCTAAAATTAAATTAATACAGAAGAATCACAAAATACGAATTTTTCAATCAGATATTTTATATTTTCATTTTACATATTTTAAGTTTTCATTTGAAAGTTCTTTTGTTTTCATATTATACATTTCATTTACATATTATATAAGTATATTTGTCCAAAGTAGAAAAGAAGACGATTGATAAGAAGACTGGAACTTGTTTTATTTTTGTCTAGTTTTTACAGAACATATGAGTTTACCGTTGTTTCGGTTATGGAGATTAAAAGAGATAATTACAGTTCGTAGAGATTAGTATCTGCGCTGCTAATAGCTCTCTAGAACCGGACCTGGACTGCACGCTCCGCCATTTTGAAAAGACTCGAGAAGTGTGAAGTTGCACCCCCTGCGTTCACGTCCGACCTCCCGTTGGCCTCCTACGCTCTTCTAATCGATATTCAGATGGCAACAATATCGAAAAAATAGGATATCTCACCAACTATATGCACGGACCAACAAAGCAAGACAAAGTTTGGGCCAACAATCGGCAAGTTGTCTTTTTATCAATAATCGGCTGTTTGTGTTTCTATCACGGTCTATAAATATTCATGGTCATCGAGCTGAGGCCATTTTCCATTGTTTCGAGAAGCTAAGGAAAACAGATCGCGCCAGGTGCCGCATAGATCGCACAAGGGCCGATCGTGACCTGCAATAGAGGTTTTTCATTGAAACTGAAAATGAAAGTAAAGTTTCAGTCTGTCGATAGGGCGGCGCTGCAGGCGTTTTTGGGCCAATTGTACATGCAGCGCCACTTTTCAATGGAGTTCCCGCCCTATTGGGAGCTAGAAACTTTAGCTTCATTTTAACAATGGAGCTCTATGACCATGAATATTTATAGACCGTGGTTTCTATGTTGCGTCAACAAGGGCTGATATTAAAAGCTTTAAGGAGGCTTTAAGTTCTAAGCAGATTAATAATAATAAGGATTCAAGTTAGGTGGATGCCCCAAGCGGTAAAAATTTTGGGGTCCTTAAACTGAAATTAAGAGCCTCAATTTTTGGAGCCCTCAAAATTTATTTCTATTTGATTTTAATAATTAAAGCTTCCTTCCAATGGATAGTCCCTTCGCTCTGTGTTGTATTGATTGAGTTATTATTTAACCATTTTGGAGTTATAATTTAACTTTATAATTATCCTGGGCAACGCCGGGTACTCTGCTAGTTTAATATCCGCATCGTCCTCCTGTTGCAAATGGATTCTGCAGCAGCCGCCTCTCCTGCGCATCATTGACCGTTTATGATTACAGTGGGTTCGTGAACATGGTGACTGGACTGTGCAACATGGAGAAGAATTGCCTGGTCCGATGAATCACGAATTCTTTTGAATCATATCGACAGGGTATTCAGCCTTCCAGGTAAACTAACCTAAAACACATATACCATGGGACGCAAACAGGGGGTGGTGGAGGTATTATGCTTTGGGGGACGTTCTCATGGCCCATGGGCGACTCTGGGCAACACCACCTCCATCTGTGTGGAGGTGGTGTTGCTCTGGGACCATTGATTAATGTAGAACACATCATGAAAGAAGTGAGTATCCTTGCTAACAGGTTACACCCTTTCTTGTCTTCTGCTTTCCCCTCTGGAGATGGAGTCTTCCAGCAGGACAACGCTTCTTGTCACAAGGCCAGAATTGTTACAACTAGAATGAACGGATTGTTACAATTGTTGAACGGATGAGAAGATCATGAATGCCACTAAATATTCTGGACGCGCCCGATGGTTTCAATTTTATTGGCATGACTTAGAAAAGAAGACCAGGTTGGGTTTTTTTTCAAAGCGGTTTGGTGGAGGTTTTTTATGATCTGAGGCGTTTATGGAATCATAAACTGTCAGTGGTCGTACGAATGCCACTAAGTATCAAGAGCCCTTCTTCCATCCATGAAACAATCTCAGATGATCTGATCTTCCAGCAAGACAATAAAATTATTGTTGAACCAAAATATCAGAACCTTTAGATTAGCCAGTATGCAGTCCTGATTTAAACCCCCTTAGATTAGTTTATGCCACCTACAAGCAAGAAATACAATTCAGTTGTCGAACTACGTGCAGCCTGGGAAGATACTGTCAATGAAAGACTGCACAAATAGCAGAATTCAATGAAAAGATAGAATCTTTCTACTTATTTTAAAGAAAGGGAAAACAGACTACTAAAATTTCTATACAATAATGTTTCTATTGTTTTTACACTTACGTTTTCAGAAAATGGTTTGAAAGTTCATGGTAGATGCTTATCTCTTATTTACAGCGACTTCCAAAACTGTCCCAATGTTAGAGAGCGAGATGTTCATCCATCCATTATTGATATTGTATACATACAATAGAGTCACCGTTGAATTCATTTAAGAACTCGATATCTGAGCATGAAATAAGTGCAATACAAAATTATTTCAAAGATTATTTTTTATGTAATTAAAGAAAAGCCGACAATTTGTCATTGGGACAGTTTTGCACCCCATTTTCAAATGAATGTAATCAGCCTGGATTGTTCCATTAAAACATCGGGAACCACGTATTTTTACAGTTTCTTAATCCAACAGTTTAATATGCTAAGTTCTGCTTAACTGTCAACAATGAAGCCTATTTCCAAAGACACACGCAATAACATTGATGCCCTTATTGATGAAGGGCTTTCTACAAGAGACATTCAGTCACGATTAGGAATTGGACGCACAACTGTAAGCAGAGTTCGTGCATTTTGCAGACCAAATGCACAAAAGATGAAAGGAGGTCGTCCACAAAAGTTAACTTCAAATGATAAAAGAAAAGCGATTCGGATGATAACCAGTACGGATGCTGCAGATGCTGTCAAAGTGACCCAGCGATGTATTGCTGAATCTGGAACAAGTGTCAGTTGCTCTACTGTTCGTCGACATTTCAAAGCATCAGTTCGTCTTTCAGTTATGTATTTTCATTTTAGTTACGTATTTTTGATTTATGCTTGTGGAAAATGATTCCTGATCCTTTTTCGTGTCTGTTTGTACAGTTGTACGCGAAATAACTTTGAGAAATGGTTTTGAATTAATTATTCCTCGGGCCCAAAATCTTCAAAAACAAAGCAGCCAGACAGCTAATTACTCCACGGCTCACTCCTGCCCAGAACTATCATGGCTCAATTTGCTTCACTTTTTGCCGCTGTTAACAATAGGATTCGGAGTCTATCTTTAATATACATCATTGGTGCACAGCATTGTTTTAGTCAACAATTGGATTGCTGTATTTACTGAAAAGTCGTTTTTTGCCCCCTCTCTTGAATGAATTTGGCTACAGCTCAAACATAATGCATTTTAATGATCGCATAACGTAACAAAACTGTCAGGTCGAAGCCAACGAAAAAGACAGGCCTCGAAGCGGAAAAGTCACCTGACCAGCTGGGTCCGAACAACAATCCAACCTTCATTGTTTCCAGCAATCGGAAAAACACTCATTGTTTACATCCAAGATAGAGACAATGAAGATTGGATTGTTGTTCGGACCCAGATGATCAGGTGACTTTTTCGCTTCGAGGCCTGTCTTTCTCGTTGGCCTCGCTGTCAGGTAATGTTACGTTTTGTTGCTGAACACGTAATAGTAGCTGACAGTTTTGTTAGTTGTGCGATCGTTAAAATGCATTGTTATGTTTGAGCTGTAGCCAAATTCATTAAGAGAGGGGGCAAAAAACGACTTTTCAGTAAATACAGCAATCCAATTGTTGGACTAAAACGATGGAATTCAATGCCTGTGCACAGACAACAATGGAATTCAATGTCTGTAGAGGTGGTTTGGCACAGACCAGGGGATTAACAGACTATGGTGCTAGTAAAAATATTATTATAGTCGAAATATTTTTTATTTCGATGTATGTAATTGCTGAAGTTATAGCACAAATGAGTGTGTATAGCTCCAATGGCAATTTCTCTCGAATTAGTCCGCCTTCCTTCATGGAGTTAACTTATATGCTATAATTTTATGTAATTGAAAACGAGGAATGGAGTTTAATGAAGAATTCAGCACAAAATAAGCACATTTTGTCACCGCCCCCCCCCCCC
>JAHWFO010074831.1:159446-179113 GCA_023313115.1 Rhysida immarginata | reverse complement strand
CCCCCCCCCCCCCCCGAGGCGGGTAAGGGAAGTAGCAGATCCTGCGGTCATCTATTTTTACCCCTTTATCTGCACTTTTTACCTCTTCCCAAGTTTACGTACGTAAATAGCACAGATATGTTGCCCTCTCTGAATCCCACCCCTGTAATTCCGACCCCAGTGTACCAATCAAAACCAAACTAAATAGTGCATACATTCCGAATTTCAAACTTCTACCTCAAAAAATGTAGAAATTATGAAGGGGACGAACTGACATTATAAAACCAATAAGTAGCTCCATTCTTCCGCTACTTAATAATATAGATTATGAGTACTTGAGCAATCGTGCGTCGACAAATCGATTTCACGTGCGCGCGCCGATGTCAGTAATGCTTAAAAGATGAACAGAAAGTAACAATGTATTTCTTCTTGACAAATCGATTGTTATATGACATGCCGTCATCTTTGTATTATTTACACTCACTGTTTTAGCATGTGAATTCGACTTGAAGGGGTCCACGAAAAATTCTGAAAAGTTGATACGGCCGAGCTAAGACTTTGATGGTCATATTTTTGAAAACAGAATTTGAAAAGGTTAATCCGTTTTCAAGATATCGTGCAAACGGACGGCCGGATAAACGTACAGACCAAGGGCGCATTCTTATAAGTAGCTTTTATGCTAAAGCTCCTAATAAATACTCTGTTACTTTCTGTTCATCATTTTAAGCAGTGTTGACATGGGCACGCGCACTTGATAATCGCTTTGTCGAGACTCAATAACTCACTCAATTATTGTACTGCGTTGAGCGATAAAATAGACGTAAATTGGAAAGAAATTAATTTCCGTTGTTTATTGGAATTTTAGCTAGACTTTAAATTCTCGAATTTAATATTACTTCTACGTTACAGCTAAAGCTACTTCTTGGAATGTTGCAAGATTTTATTTTTCATTATTTTCACTGATTTTCAAAGGAGAGCGCTTTTAAATTTACAACCAAGACAAATATTTCAAACTTATGATTCAGGTTTTCAGTTTGTTATTTGTATACAATTGTTTTTACGTATTACATTCATTTAAAGAGTGTTCGGTGAGCGTATGCATTCACTGAATATGCATTAAATGAAATACACAATGATTTATTAGGTAGTAAAGCCAAATTACGTTGGTTGACTCGTACTATGCGATTATTATGTAATTTTTAATATATCGATATTTAAACACGAAACTATATTAAAACAATCTGTAACCTGGAAGATTAAGAAACCAACTCCCAAAAGACTAGTAGTTATGGGCAAGTAGTTATCGAGTCAGGGGATCACTTTCAACATTTACTAGTCATTTTCATGCAGAATACTTAGCCCAATGTGAACCACAATGAATTAAAAAAAAAAAATCTGTAGGGACTGCTTTTTAAAATTTTACCCTAAATATGTACAAGAAATTGTAGAATCAATATTATTAAAATTGGAGATTATTACTTATTTATAGTACTTAACATTATATCTCCTTTATATAAAATTAATTAATAAATGATCACTTATAATAAACAATTTCTTATCAATGAAAGATCTCAACACTTGATTTCGTTCTAGTTCGTGGAGAGGAATGTATTGGAAATAAACATGTAGTACCAATTCTGTTAATGCTAGTGTGTTTATTTTACCTTATGAATTGAACTTTTCTCTCTTTTAAAAAAAAACAAAAAAAAACTAAACCTAGTGACAGTTACAAGGATGATCACCTGTTTGTAGATAAAAACCGTATAAGTACATGGATCCTCCTGTATCCTCCTTTCTTAAACCGAGGAACATCGGGACAGATGCCATAACAACGGATCTGCAAGATGTCGAAGCCGGCGAGACTGTCCTCCTCTAGCTCCCTCTTCATGTCAAGGACCTCGCTTACTGTCGACAAAGTGAACCGAAAACCAATAACGTCATTAATGTTATCCAATGTATAATTTTTGAGAGCGAGTTTCTTTTTCAAGCTTTCGAAACTCTTGATACGAGATGTTATGTTCATCCACTTTCTTGAAAATTTATGTAAAAAATGATTTTGAAGAGCTTCATATGTATTCCTGAAAAAAAAAAGATTTTAATTAAAAAAACTTTTTAAGAAATCAACAAGGCCAAAAAAACAGTGTATTATATTTAAAGATCTGTGTTCATTTCAATGAAAAGACATTAAGAAATCTTGCAAATACCGATGACTTCGGATAAAGTCTTTTATCTCGATATCGGGTATATGAATCTCGGTTAAATCCCTGCGTTGGCGGAAAGCAATCAGATTTTCCCCGAATTCCTCATCCTCGCCAAGCACATCGTTCCAGTCTATAGGAAGATTTATATCCTGAAATTCTCTGGAATGGCCGCCATTGAGATCCGGCTCCCAAGAAGCGTATCTGTCGCTGGACACAAGAATCCACAGTTGGAAGGTGCAAACGATGGCGAGGAACATTCCTTTAAATAACCTAAACAAAGGAAGAAAATAGCCCAAACAAGCATTTAAGAAAATAGCTTTATTATTTTTTAAAATACGTCAACAATTTTTTTCATTATCAGATTAAAAATTATCCTTGATCTATTTATTAATTTGTATTTTAATAAATAATTCATATTAACACAAAATAGTAACACTATTTATAATAATAATACGATGTAAAAAAACAATAAACGAAAACATCTCTTTCACTTTTCGCGAATGTACAAAATCTTTTGTTCAGGTTTTGAAGTTACCCGATAATCCTCTAGTATTGTCACTATTATCGCTGCAAAATGGTTATTGCCTGAGGGTAACCAGACGAAAGGTAGAGATGAAAAAGAGTATAGTAAGCTGATGAATTTAATTTAGAGAAGAAATGAGTGCTTTAACTTACACTAAGACTTACCTAATGCACATATAAAACTATGTAAAATAATTTTATATAAAGTATAGAAATGCAGGTTACTATGTAAGAAATGGACGCCTTCGATATTTACAGGCTGAAATGCTTAATAACAAAGTGTAGGGAAGAAAGCAAAATAGCTACTACTCCAGATAGATAGCTTTACGAGCTGGAATTAACGAAGATAACTGTTATTGTCGTACAGCGGCATTTTAGAACACGATATGATAAACGTCACCGAAAAGACGGTTCATCTGCGACTGGAGCAAGAAATTTCCGAACTGCAAAGGGAAAAGTCCACGGGTAGCAGAGATTGGATTATCGTATTGATATGGGCTGTGTAACAGAGGTTCACGCTAAACTTCTGTAACTTAGCCATACATACTTAAAAACCTACACATAAAATAACATGTAAAAATTTTTGACTATATCCGTAATATCGAGAATTTTACAAAATATTTAAAGTTTATGAGTTTTATTTTATTCTTTTAGTCTATATGTTTAAATACTTTTATACGACAAATACAAAACCAAAAAGAGCTTGTAAATCTGAAGTATCCCATCTTCTGCCCAGGAATTTTAATTAAAAGTGCCTCATTTCTTTTGTAGTAAGCTTGCACGTCTTTCAGCATATTCTCAAAATAAGAACAGTTCAGAAGGAAAATATTTTAATTCACATACAGAGTTTTATAATAAATTTTCTTCGATAAGTAGACTTAAATTTTGTAATCTATCATAATAAACATTTACTTTAAGATCATCTGCAATTTGAATTCTATAGATAAAGAGCGGTTTAGAAAATGAAAACTTATTTATTTTAGGTTCGAATTGTTTAATTTAAATTATTATTTATAGCTTTAGAAATTGTCAAAATGCACTTATCCAGCTGCTATAAAGTGAATATCGTTAAAAATTATAAACACCATGATGAGTTTAAGTTTGTTAAAAGAAGCAATAAAAATAACGTGCTTACTAACTAACTAAAATGAAGTTATTTTTGAGGCAATAATATCTTTAAGCTTCATGTTTGAAGATGTTCTTTCAATTTTCCATATAGGCACTATTGATTCATGCAACCCTTACAGGCTGAGACAAATTAAACTACACAGGCGAGCAAGAAAATCTACTCTTCCTACAACTTTGCACTTGGGAGCTCTTTTAAATTTATCTGAACAAAGTTGATATAGCTGATATAGCATTTGAAAGATTAATTCTGCAGATGATTCGCCAGATACCAAAATCCCCCCCCCCCCCCTTTTTTTTTTTTTTTTTTTCTAACTAAGCAAAATTTGAGAATCACGTTCCCAAGTGGCAGAATTATAGGCTAAGCGAACGTCTTTGCTCACCATTCTATAAAGTGCAGAAAGTCGTAGTAAGTTATAATAGAAGTTTAAAAATTTCACGAAAATTCATTCAAAATATATTCAGGCATGAGAATAGGCAACTGGCCAAAAAAAAAGAAAGAAAACAGCGCGGGGGAGGGGCAATATATACTAGACGAGTAGTACGTTATTGAAGTCCTAACCAGATAAGAACATAAAAATATTTCTTTATTTTATAAGAAAATATAAAATAATAATTTTGTATGTATAATCTCGGAAGCCTCGGTACAACTTACAGAAAAGCGGAAAATCGCATACCCGCGGAAGATTCTCATGCCTATAATTTATCTTCGGTTATTTGTATCATTAGTATAAGGCATGAAAAAAAAATTCGGACCCCGTCTAAATATTTGAAGTTTCATTTCTTCCATATTCTAATTAAAAAAACAAACTGGAAAAAAAAACTATATATTTGCGAAACAAAAAGAAGGCTGTGTTGTAGTGGTTTCAAATTTTATATCGTATATGTTATTTTAAAAGGGTTTCTAAATTTGTATACAAAGTTAATAATGAAGATCAATAATTGTTATGAACAATTAATTATTAATAGGCACAGAAAGTCGAATCCACAACTCTTGAAAGAGAAGGTGAACAATGAACGTCGACTTCAATAGCCTATAAAGCTAAAAATGGAATTTAATTGCTCAAGTAATGAAATGTAAAATACTTTAATTTCAAAAATTTTTATAACTATCTAATGAGTACGCTAAAAAGACTGTTCACTAAAAATTTTTATAGTTTCAAAAAATTTCGACGTAGGGAGAGATGGGTGTAATTAAATAAAAATCCTATTTAGCGCAATATTAATTTGATAAATTTTAAAAATTCATTTAACATTTCTTCGTGCTTTATCTTAAAGAGTCTAATTTAATGATTTACTATAATCTCATTCCTCTCCGATTATAATAAATTCATTTACTAGAAGTATGAATCAAATGAAAACAGACCAACCTTCGAATGCTGTTATTGTCTTACCTCAGCGTAAAAATATTGCCTTACCTTAGAAAGTAAACCTGTTTTCCGTTGGCGTTAGAGCAAACAGAAAAAATAGTCTTAATCGCCTATAACCACCACGTCATTTGGGAAGGAAAAAGTCGAGTGGGAAACAATTGTTCTTTTTGGGCTCATCCACTGCTTCTTGACGGAGCAAATGAAAGGTAGGATTACAAAAAAGGCGAAAACACGTTCTTTGCCACCCGGTATGAAATCGAACGCTCCTCCGTCATCTCCTCCTCAAATCACGAAAACGATGACGGATTTCCTTATCCCTTTGGAGTATTAAATTTAAATACGGGATAATAAATATGTTTTCGTCATTATCTATTTATGTCTAACATAAATAGAAGAGAGCATCGTAAATTTATTTTATTTAAGTGTCGTCTTAAGTCAAATATCGTGAGCAAAATATTAAGGGGAGAAGGAACTGGATTTACAATTTCGTTCACACTTTGGCAAACGTTCATGATTTTCACCGAAATGCACCCAAATGCGTGGATTTACTAAAAGTGAAGAACAATTTAAGGTGATTTACAAGATCTGTTTATTTTAAAATCAATATTTTAAAAATCTGTTTATTTTAAAATTTACAAGATCCTTGTTATTTTGTTCTGAATTCTTACCTTATGCATGTATTAATTAAAAAATTAAATTTATCGTTTCGAAACCAAAGCAAAGAATTTTTTTTTTTTTGCGAAAATTTAGGTCTAAATCACATTTTCAAGCTTATGAGGAGACTTCTGCATATATTTTTTTAAATGATAAATGGGGTTTTATATTTCCTAAAATATATAAAGCCTATTTTAACTAGAGCTGTATAAACATTATAATAATGATATTCCACAAAGAAGCAAAATATTCCCGTTGAGGCAGGCAAAATTTCGACACCAATTTTGGGTTTTTCTTTATATTACAAATTTAGAGGTAATACTCGTCTTATATTCATATAAATAGGATGGACCGTATGTATACATCAATTTAGTAGATCCACATCAAATATCACATGATTGATCATCTAAATAAGGCATTCTCAACCTTGTTCTTAAATCGACCCCTTTTAAAAGAGTAGGTTTCTTCATCGATTCCTTTGGATTTTTGTTTACAATATACATTGCCGGCAAAAAAAAAAATGCAACACATGGAAGGGGGGGTCAATTTTAATGAAATTTCACAAAACCATTGTGTGGGAGACAACATATGATTTAAATTTCAACACAATATGTGCACAGGATCCTGGCACAGCGTGTTCCAAAAGTCCCAATATAACAATTTAATATGCCGTATACCTTCCACGAGCATGAATGCAAGGTCCGACTGTTATTTGTATACGGTCGTACAGATGCTTGATATCATCCTGGGATACATTGTTCCAGGCGTTCAGAACCTATTGACGCAATTGTGCAAGTGTTACAGTTGAAGTGCTGGGTGTACCTTCCTATCATCTCCCAAACAGGCTCAATTAGGCACAAGTCTAGAGATGGTGCTGGTCAGGGAAATCGAGCCACATACTGGAGAACTTCTAAGCTAGCACGAGCCGTGTGTTGGCATGCATTATCCTGCTGGAACAGCATCTGACCTTCCTGGACGTATTTTGCGCTGTTCAATACGTGGGCGTCCGGAATCGGGTCTATGTGTGTGACCAATGCTGCCAACATCGAGCCACCACAGAAACATCAAGTTCATCTCACCTCTCGAAGTCCCACAATCCAACTTCTGTCAAACTTCGTCAGTTGCTGCACAGGAGTACGGCTGCGTGTGCGGGTTATCATTGCAGGTGTTGAGATACTCTAGTCTGTTACAATACAGATGCCTGATTGATGATTTCATGTAAATTAGGGTTGAACCATACTTCCAGTGGAGGGACTTTTGGAATACCCTGTACTGTGCACATATCGTGTTGAAATTTAAATCATATGTTGTGTGCCGCCTATACTATGGTCTTGTGAAATTTTGTTAAAATTTTAGTTTTTTTGTCGGCAGTACTGTACGTATACATTTGCAACATAACCGAAATACACCCGGTTCCACATTAACGGCATAAATAACTACTGTAAGATAATGATTTATTATAGAATTATCATTATTGTTTTTAACAATAGTTACAAATCCTATCCATATATAATTAGGTTATACAAGGAATATATAAAATAGAACTTAAAAAATCACAAATTTAATTAATGCGATGGCGTGTGCTTGATGTGTTTATTTTTATGTTTTACTCAAATTAATTCTTAAATTGCCTCGTTCAAATATTTAATCTGTTTCTTGTTTTATGTAGTAAATTACTAATGCGACTAAAACCAGCTTCGCAAGGAAGCCATTACACCCTTTCATTTTTTCAGTTATCCCCAACGTAGATGGAGTCTTCCAGCAGCACAACATTCCTTGCCACAAGAGCAGAATTGCCCTACAGCGATTTGAGGAATATGCTGATGAATTCCAGTTATGTCCTGGCCTCCTGACTCACGGGATATTAATCAAATTGAACACATTTGGAATGTCGTGAAACGCCAGCTCAGACTTCACCAATAACCTCCTTATAATCTACGGGAATTGCGATCTCTGCTTGCAAATCTGGCACAATCTTCCCCGGACAGGTTCCAGGAACACGTAGACTCCATGCCACGACGGGCTGCAACTCTTTTGCGTGTCAAAGATAGAGCAACACCGTATTTGGAACGGTGGTCATGATAAATTGCCTAATCAGTGTAAATTGGCCAACAACAACGCAAAAACACTACTCCCATAAAAAATATTTTAATGACCCAGATGTACATTTCGTGGACTACGCTCCCTTCATCAGTGAGTCCCTCCACAGTTTTTGGCGTATATCTTATGTAATGGTCATAATGTTTTGCCTGATCAGTTACATCTATAAGTCACATCTGCAATGTTTGGTGAATGTTATCAATATTTTCATTTATCACGCTTGTGAATGTGCAATTACGCTTGTTCCATTTATTGAAGAAGGGACGCCAATATCTCACATCAATTTATCCCCTGCTACTATAGGTCACCTATTACTCGAATGACACTCGAATTTGTAATATTACTGAACTGTTACCTATTGTTTGAGAGATTTTAAATTTAGTGTAAATATTCTTAATTATGTAAATGCTACAAATTTTTTAATTCCATTTTAGACCCACGACTTGCCATATGAAGATCACACTCACGTGTGAAGATTGTTTTAACGTTTTGTCTAGAAAAAATGCCTTCACTTGAACCAAGATTATCGGAAATAACTTAAATTGATGCTAGTACCGACAATTAATTATATCGGAGTGTCAAAGTAAATTATATCTCCGAGTGTTAATATAAAGTCGAACGCAATGTTCATAATTCTCTTGTTACCGATATCTCCGCTGTCTCTTTAGCTTCTCCTGAAGGGTTCCGATACATCTGATACGTTAAAGAGCGAATATCACGAAGCATTCAAGCTGTATTCGGAGCTGTTCATTTGCGTCTCATCGTATCAAAAATAGGCAAGCGAGAAAAAGAGTAAAAATAAATATATAAAAAATAAGTATAAAAAAAAGCTCGGTGCACTTACGGTGATGGTTGCTTTTATTCACGCAGATTTTCTTTTAAATGAACTTTTATCATGAAAGCCTTGTCATCCAAAAGTTTTTCTTTTTCCCAGAAGAACGATTTTAAAATCATCTATTCGTGACTTCGCTTTGGAGCTACACACATTTCAATAAATATTTCTTTATAGTAGGGTGTTTTAAAAATGCATTAAAATAACCAAAATAACATTTGGAATCGCTTTCTAGTTTGTTTACTTCAATAAATTACGCTATGAAGCGTACAAACACTGAATGATAGTTATTTCCCTAATTCACTACATTAGAATAAAATAAAACAAAATAAAATAAGGAGAGAACAATTCCCAAATTAAAGTAACTGGCGGATAGGTACAGTACATCCGTATGTTGAAATCTCCTACTACTGAAGCCTCCATGTGTTGAACTTAAAATTTTCAGTCTGCGTGCCAGGCGCGTTCAATCCATCGCGTGTACATCGTCTCTTGCGCTCACCTTTACCTCATCTTCAAAATTCCAAACAACTAGTGAGGAATGTGAGAAATTTTCAAAATAATTTCTCCAAGTGCTTAATAACCGATATTCAACAATTCCTGGCAATAATAAACGAAATGGAAATCTATGATACATAACTTAAGGAAAAAACAATTCATAGTCTTTTCCATCCGATGACAATCCGATGGAAAATGTGTGGAGGGGATTTAAAAACTTATTGATTTGCACAAACTAACAAACAAGAACGAAAAAAGAATGCCGCAGTACGAAAAAGTTGGGGAAAGATTAATAGAGACTGTTGTTCTAAACTCTTTGCATCCATGCTACGAAGAATGAAACCATTCATAAAGGTAAAAGGCGGAGCTATTAAATATTAGTTAATAATGCGTGATGTTTTTTGTTTATATTTCATACTTTTTTTCAAAGGCAAAAGATTCGCATTCTTTTTTCCATGTTTAAGTTGTGTCGCTGTACATTCTCTATGCATTCTCATTCTTTTCATATAAGTAATCGCATATTAAAAGAATAAAATGTATTTTTTTAAGATACGCATCGTTGTTTAATATTTCTTTTCGAAGTTTGAGCAGGTTTGTAGAAAAAAAGTATCGGTTATTTATTGCCAGGAGTTGTATTACCTTTGAAAATATTAAATAAAATAAAACAAAAAAATTATTTCTTACTTTATTATGCAAAGAATATTACGAATATAAAAAGTTTTATAAAAAATCAACATTAAAAAAATAACAAAAATCATGTATTTCACCTGTTAATTAGAATCACAACTGAATTTTTTCCAAATAATAGTTTTAAATTACAAATGAAAAAATACGATTGAACATATACAAAAATCAGAGTTTTAATAAAAATAGCGAATTAAATATAATGCTAATTTCATCCAAAATACATTTGCGTAATGCTTATTTCTGAACTGTTATGGTTTGATAACTGTTTCAGGTGAGCATCTACTTCTTAGTCAGTTTGAGTAAAAATAGCAGTCAGCAAAAATTAATCCCCCCCCCCCCCCCCCCGAGGAGGGTATAGGAAAGTAGCGGAAGTCCTGAGTTCATCTATATTTTACCTCTTTTATCCGCACTATTTAATCTTTATTTCTTAAAACAAAAAGAATTAATTTTATCGAATGTAGTATTTAAAAAAGCAAAAAAGTTCTATATTCTTTCGTTTCTCATCATTTTCGATCGAATGACATATCACATATCATATGTTGCCACTTGAAAACAACGACGAAATGACCGCAACTTTCATAACTCCGATTCCTCTAGAAGAATTTGGTTAAAACTTCATAACAATTTAGATCTGGCTTAAAGGAATCTGCATACCAAATTTCACTCTTTTATATACCTATATACTGTAGAGCAGATGGGCCCCTCTAACTCCCACTCCCGCTACTCAGACCTCAGTGGTCCAATAAAAATCAAACTTAATAGTGAAATAACACATGTCCTTAATAAGCTACCCGATCTAACCTAATATAACCTTGTACATCAAAAATAGAAAATATGAAGAGGACGACAAACAGACGGAATGTTAAAATCATTCTTCTGGAACTTTTTTAACTCGTGTGTTACTTGATCGGAGAAGCAGAGCATTGGATGGTATTTTGTACAATGGCAGAAGAGTTTCTCTCTACATCGGTTCATCACTAGATCGCCAAACTCGGTTCTTTTCAGTTGTGTTCCTAAAGTTGCACTCAATAACATTTGTCTTCCAGATACGTTCTTGACAAACTCACCAATGAAGAAGAATTACAGAAGGTTGTTAGGAAATCTATGGTAACAAGTTACAGAGGGCCAGAAAAGGTGGAAAACCTCTTTCGCCACCATCGAATGTGTTCAATCTGGTAATCATCATCGCAGGAGGCTGGAAAGCAGAACACCAAGATCAATTCGTAACCAATTCTGTTCACACGCTTTCCAAATACCCTCCACTGTTCGCGGTCGTCGCTTTCCGAGGGCCCGTTTAAGTAGGCCAAATCCATAAAAAAATCCGTAGGCAAGGCGTCCGGCGTCTTGACGGGTATGTCGCTGAATGGAATAGAGCGGATTCCGGTATCTTCTTGCATGCATTCCAGGAATAGGCCAGTTGACGCGGCGGTGTGACTCGACACCTTATCTTGGTGCAGCCATAACTTTTTTTACGTCTCTACCATACAAACGGGGAGGTCACGTATAAATACGGGGGTTAGAAGGTTAGTCTGATAGAACAGGGCGCTGACTTTGGCCTTTAACTCAACTCTGTGTACAGTTAACTTGCCGTTGTAGTTGTATCCCGCCACGATCATGAAACCTTCTGATAATGTTTCCTTGCATTCACGGCACCATTTTCTGAAGTCCTTACAACCTCTTGGGCAGTAAAAAATGGCTCGACACTTGCTGCAGTCGCTTAAATAAACATACGCTTCATCTAGTGTGACCACGTATTTCCACTTTACATCTGCCAGGTATCGTTCATACTGTACAGTTTTACGGCAGTTGGTCCGTCGCTTTTGAACATGGCGCGGCAACAGCTTATGAACGTGGCTCTTGTGTCGCTTCTCCAGTTGTAAATCACGATTGATAATTGTGTTTACCGTGTACACAAGATGCCCCTACCGTCTGTGTAATAGTCCGTTGTGTGAATTACATAAGCGCACAAGAGGTATATTAAGGCCAAAAGTTTTCTTTTTCTGTAGATGATTCGAAATACGTATACGTATATCATTTTTTGTAAACTATTTCTCATGCACGTTTTGAAACATTTTATTTTTTTATGGTTAAAAAATAAGTGGAATGAACTTAAAATAAGAAAATAAGTTAATTTCCATATTTCCATATTCTCAAACATTTTAAGTCAAAAACGGTTTAAATAAAAACGCAGTAGACACTATGATTATTGTGATTATTATTATTATTTGGAAAGCCAAACTCGGATCAAGTCCGGAAGCCAAGTCCAAGAGGCGGATCCAAGAGAGCGCCAAGCCCAAGGGGTGCTCAAATGCAAGGAAATACGTGCTCGTGGGAGTGTTAATATTTGGCTGTAAGAATTTCCTTACTATGTGACAAGTGTTTAGGATTGTGGCTTTTTGAAAGGTTTTGTATAAGTGTGGGTTTAAATTTAGAGTTGACAATCTTTTGCGTAATGACTGTGGAATAACCCTAGTGGCAGAAAGAATGGTAGGAACAATGTGTACGCTGATAAATCCCCAAAGGCGTTTTATTTCGTGTGCAAGATATATAGTGATTTTGTCAGTGTGTCTTTTGTAAATCGTGTGTATTAGGGATGGAGATATCAATTATGTAATTGGGTCATTTTGTTTTGTTTATCTACGAATGTCTGGTCTGTTATAAGGGATAGTTTTGTCAGTAATTATACTCGTAGCACTGTCAAAATGTATTTTTTGGAGCTATATTTATAGTATGTAGTGTTGATATCCCTAAGCTTGTGTTCTTAGCTAGATGTTGATGTTTAGTGTTGGCTACTTGGTTATGTCTGTGTAAATAATCTGTCTGCGTGATTATTTTGCAACTGGATATGACATGTTGGTTGGTTTCCTCTGCGATATGGCATTTCCTGCAGGCCCCATCAGTCGAATCCTTGATAATATGTTTTCTGTAGCATTTTGTGTTAATAACTTGGTCTTGCATGGCAATCATGGTTCCTTCAGTTTTTCCAAAGAGACTCCCTTCACTCAATCAAAAGTTCGACGCTATTTTGTTGAGGTCAGAATGATGTCTATCATAGAGTTGCTTTCCGAGCCATGATTGAAGTTTAGTGTATGTTGTAGGAATGTTATGGGTGTGCTGCACCATATTCAGATTCAAAGGTGTGTATTTTGTATCAGTCATGTAGACTGCTTTGTGTAATGGTGATATGTTTAGAGTAAAAGAATTCTCTGAGTGACTGAGTCTGTTTCTGGCGTAGATCGGTGTAGATCTATTATCGGGTGTTTCATAGGTTATGACCAACAGATGGAGCTAGTGCCGTGAACGTTTGTACACATATGCAGGAAGTCGAAGGAAACGTATCACAACCGTGTCATCGCAAGAGGCTTCCCGAATCGCTTTGGACTGTTTTGGCCCCCATATAGCCCTGACTTATCACCAGTGGACTTTTTATGGGGCTATATTAAAGATCAGGTGTAGAGAAATCGACCAAAAACTATCGAAGACCTGAAAACAGCGATAACAAATGAGATCAAGTCGATTGCAACAGAATAACTCAATCATGTTATCACCAATTTTGAGCAGAGACTTCGTTTCGTTGTCTGTTCCGACGGCAAGCATTTTGAGAACTTGATCTGTTAATTTCCTTTAGTCTCAAGTGTTGATCCTAAAAGTTTGAAATAAAGAGCTTTTTCCGTTCAAATGTTATTCGCCTTTTCAGGGCCGTAGCCAGGACCATGGAGCAAATAACCTGGAGGCGAAACTGGACAAAATTTTTCGTACTTCCGATTTTTAGCGACAATTGGTGTACGGCATATAAATCACAAGTACGAAACTAAACTTATGTGCAGCTACCCTATTTTTGCTTGAGGGGTTGACCTCATTTTAAAATTGTAACCAGGGAAGAGGGAGAACTGCTCTGAGAATTGTTGTAACTGCCATGATCGTGTCGAACACATCGTGCATCTGAAATACATAACTACTTTGAAAACGATATTTAGACACTGTCTAACGCATTTTGACAATGTCTAAAAGAAAACAAGGAGGACCCCAGTGTATTGCAAAGCATTGCAGAAATAATTCAAAAAAAAAATCCTGCGCTTTCTTTTTCCGGGTTCCTGATGACGAGTTAAGGTAAATATTCGTTGTAGAAAATGAGCAAACGAAACTATTATGACATTTTTGATTAACATAATATATTTTATCTATATATATTAGTGATGAGTCGGTTTAGAAATTTAACCGAAATTTCGGTGTTTAGTAAAAATCGAAACCGACGGTTTTCAAAAATTTCGATACGGTTTTTACGCGATTTCACTTAAGGATGATTCAGTGAATGATTCACTAATCTTGCTTTTTTAATCTTGGTTTTTTGAGTCTTATCGCTGAAAAATAAATTTAACGGCGATTTAAATTATATCAGGGATGATTACGTCGCATTGCTCTTTTACTGGATTTTCCAGTAGCGAATTTATATAATTTATAACGAATTTTTGGGCGGTTTTAGGCTGCTTTGTGGGGACGAGTTTTGGGATTTTCGAGGTAGAAATATCTGACAACACTGAGGAGGTTGTATGGGTGGTTTTGTCCATATGAACGTGGGTCCGAATTTGAACGATAACTGAGATAAAACAGAAATAAAAATGCCAGCATCAAGATCAACAATTTAATAACTCAAGTTTTGTAACATCTAGGATGATGAATTTTGGTACAACAACAGGGTACTTATAAAACTGTGTATCGTTAAATTTGATCGAATTCTTCTTCTGCTCCTTCTTCTTCTTATTATTATTATAAGTAGTATTATTAGTATTATTATACAACTGAGAAATTTTTTACATCCAAAAAAGAGTTTTTATCATCATATATAAATCATTAATTTTAACTAGGGTCTCTTATACGTTTAAATTGTATTTAAATTTAAAAATAATTTATTGTTTTTGTTCCATAAAATTGTCCATGGAGGTTTCGTCAGGGTCACTAGCGACCCGGAAAACCAGTAGAAGTCAGGGAAATTCTACAAAAAATCAGGCAATTTTACAAAAAAAGCAAAAAAAAATTGTTCATAAAACGAAATAATATTCCATGAAGATAGACTTTTCTTCTGCTGATGGTCAGGGAAAAATCAGGGAATTTTACGAAATCGTTTTATTAGACAACCTGTTTTGTCCATGGGGCTTTCTCCTACGCTCGGAAGTAACTTATCTCGGAAGAAAAACATAAAAGTGCAGGAAATGCACAGCAGCAACACTTGAAGATGGAGCAGGAACTTTCAGCATATTTGCAAGAACCTGTCATTGATACACGTATATCTTCTTCAGTATTTGATTGGTGGCAGAATAATAAACACAGATATCCAAACCTTGCTAACATTGCAAGACAATACTTGTTAATACCAGCTATGTCTGTTTCTAGTGAGAGACTTTTTTCTAAGGCTGGTGAAACTATTACAAGAAAAGAAACAGATTAAAGCCATAGCATGCAGGTAAACTTGTTTATCTAAACATAAATGTGGAATAGGTCATTTTAATAATAAAATTGTACATATGTTCAACAAAGTATTTTGAAACTAAGACCATGTTGTTTTTTTTTTGTTTTAAAAACAAACAGATTCATCTAATCATCACTAATAATGTGCAGTATGGAATTTGTTAAATGCGACCCATTAAAATCTAAACACTTTACCCAGTACGGTAAAAACCGATACCGAAACCGAAATCGCGGTCCCCCCCCCTTAAAAACCGATACCGAATCCAAAATTTTGAAACCGACTCATCGCTAATGTATATAAACATATATTTTAGCATATCACTATGTCCTTTACAGAAGTAAGGAATGATTAACTTTACTCGAAAGATTTGATCTCGTTAAGTCTGTTCGTGTACTAAAAATTTTGGATTTTTGAAATTTTGACTTCGGATTCTTAAAGATTATCAAAAAGAAGAAGAATATGAATGTCTCTAAGACCCACCCTCTATCTCTTTGTCTTCATCGATAAAATTGGGTTCAAAACTAAAAAAGTTCCACACTTTGAGTGCCTCTATCTCCTAAACCAGTGGTGCCTAACCTACAGCCCGCGGACCAAATCCGGTCCGTGAAGCTCCCTCATGTGATCCGCCTTTATATTCTAAGAATCAGATGCAGACTTCTCATTAATAAAATGCAAAAATTCGGTAACTAAAAATATTTTAAATATTTGTTTTTCTTGTGTTCTGGCCCGCGAAATTTATTTCAATATGAGTGCAGCCCTCGGATAAAAAAAGGTTGGGCACCGCTGTACTAAACGGTTGGATGTGTTGAAAATAGAGCGAAAATAAAACATTTCCCAAATGCTTTGTACAGTGAAAATACCTTTAAAAATAGGGATTCCTATTTAAGATTTCAAAGTTGCTCCCTCCCTCACCCTCAGGAGATGGGGTTGGGGGGGCGGGGTCAAGTTTGGTATCATTGGATAGCATTTTTATCTTCTTCTTCTATATATATAAAGAAGGATGTTTCTTTGTGGGTTTGTGGGTTTGTTTGTTTCTTATGCAAATCTACAGTTTTATTCCGATCTTGATGAAATTTTGCATACTTGACCTTCAAAGCATGAGGAAGGTCACAGTCTACCTCAGATTTCGAAAAAATAATAATTATTGATAAAATATCGATATTCATGGTTATGGCAAGGAATAATAATGAGAAATATCTCATGACTAACAATGCAAGGCAAAGTGTGCAACAATAGGTATCAACAATGTTATCAACACGCAATTCACAAATACTCTGTACCGACCAACAATATATCTCATGACCAACAATGCAAGGAACTCTTTGTGCAAAAATAGGTTTCAACAATGGTGTCAACACGCAATGCACCAATGATATGCAAGGATCAAAAATCTTATGACCAACAATGCAAGGCAAAGTTTGTGCAATATAAATAAATTTCAATTTGTAACAATGCATAGAATTCCTCTTATTCAGGATTTTCTTAGAAAAGAGAGTTCTTATTACTTAACAATTTCTTGAAAATCTTTAAAATAATCAGTAACTGGAGATAATGGAGAGTTAGCAGACTATTGAGAAAAAGTGTAAAGACGACACAAGAAGCAATCCTTTAGTTCCGTGCGGTATTGAGCAAATGGTAAGCAAGTAAATAGAAGAAGCGGCGACCGATACACTACACAATGTGATGAATGGCCAAATTTTGCTTCAAGACATCGAGAGAAGAGCTGGAATTGCAACAACATCAAGTGTACATCTAAAGTAAGATTACGTGAGTAAGAAATTATTTAGACTAGCAGTAGCATCCTTGGAGAGGTCCATCCATTGTGAGCCTTTAAAAAAAAAATTTTTCAAATTTTCATTAAGAATTTTACTGTATTAATTCTAAGCGTTTTCATGTGTTTATTTTAAAGATATTGCAAACTTTAATCAACAAAAAGTCCGAGCCACCCAGGGGTTATCACCTAGCTTATTTGGTAGCACAGCAGATCCAAACTTTTCATAAAAATACATTTTGACTATATTCTGTGGAAATGTGTATATTTTGGAAACTGAGATGCTGATAATGCGATGATTGAACGTTTGACAGAAGACGGCTCCTTCCCTCCCGACCAATCACAGAGCATGACTAGCAGAGTCATCTAATGACGATTATTGCAGAATCATTGCATTCGCTTTGCCTCTGCATTCCGATTGTATTTTCTGCCTTTATATTAATAATATTAATGAACTTAGCAAACATACCAGTTCAAAATGCTTTTATCTTCTACATATATATATATATTTTTTATCTTAAGTACACCAGTTTCTTAGAAATATCAGAAAATTCGTCGCATGTATAATTCAGATTACTTTCACTGACACGACTGCGCACAATCTTTCAATATTTAGCTTACATTGTTAGATCTATCACTGCTCCAAAAAACATTGATGACGGAAAATACCCACTCGACAGTGGATTTTTACGGACCAGAAATATTGCAAATCCAATAATAATTTTAAGTTTACCGAGGGAATGTGCTGTGCTTGAATATGTTAAATTATTTCCGCCACTACATATAAATGCCGATTTTGGTTTCCTTCAATTTACAGTTTTTATAAATTGGTATCATCCTTTTTATACATTTTACATGAATTTCTTACATTTCTAAATAGATTCAATACAATTTTTAAATGAATTTAATACACTTTCGAACGAATTTAATACGGTTTTTAAATAGATTTAATACAATTTTAAGATGAATTTATTATGATTTTAAACAAATATGTGTTTTAGTTCAGTGTAAATGAAGTTTAATTATCAAAATTAAGTAAAGAATAAAAAAAAAAAAAAAACTCGCACATTTTTATTGAAACCTTGCTTTAGTAAATTTACTGAAAATTTATTTATTATTATTTTAATTCAATTACAGAAAACAAAATTGTAACATAAACAAATGACACAAACGTAAAAAGAGTTACATTTAACCACTGCGTAATTAAATTAAAATAATACAGTAATAAACAAAATTTCTTCCTTATTTCTGTACTGAAAGGGTATTTCACCGGTAAATTCATTTAAAATTGTATTAAATTTATTTAGAAATGTATGAAATTCATGTAAAACTGTATGAAACCAATTTGTAATAAGAGGGTAAAAAGATTTTTTAGAACCATGCTTTTATTATGTTTTATTATAATATCTCTTCAAGCCGGCGTCAACAATTAGTAAAATTAATACAGCTTAATTTTGCAACAATAAACAGCCGATGCATTCACCCCTCGTCATAACGAATTGTTGGTTGTGGCAATTGGACCGTTCGTAGTAATGAATTAGTACCATTAGAACACGAACCAGTGAACCGATTTGGAAAAAAAAATATTAACATGCATAGTAATCGGTCCTGCGTATGCGTACCAAATTTCAGCTCTCTGCCTTTTTGAGAAGTAGGTTAAATTCGACTTCCAAGATTTGTTTACATAGTTAGTTACAAGTGAAGCTAATAGAAAGCATGTAATAATAATAATAATAATAATAATAATAATAATAATAATAATAATAATAATAAAAATAAAAACTGTACATAATTTTTTTCTGGCGAACAACAAGTATTCACGCGTCGGACTTAATAAAAAAGTTCATTATCTTGAACATAAATTTGATCCTTTTCTTCGACATTATGTCAGTGACATAGACTATAATTTTCATAATTTCTTCTCAGCTTATGTTACGTTTTAGCTCATTCAAAAACACTCGATTCGTTGAAGAAATCTATCAACTATTTTATATAATCTAAACAATTTTTATAAAAACATGTAGCCTTGCACCCTGGGTTTTCCTCTTCAGCTTTGTTGATTTTTTTGAATTAACGTCAAGGCAACGAAGTCACTTTTAAATCTTGAAAAAGTGACTTTTCAAAATTGTTGTGAGCAATTTTAAGTTCTGGGCTGAAACTTTGGATTCTGCAATTTCTTCAACAGTTTAATGAAATATAATTACTTGGCTGTAAATAATACCGGGTGTTTCAAAAATGACCGGTATACCGGTATATTTGAAAAATCAATAAAAACTAAACGGGCAGCGATAGAAATACACCGTTTGTTGCAATATGGTTGGGACAACAGTAAATTTTCAGACAGACAAACTTTCGAAGTTAGTTCACGGTGTATTTCTATCGCTGCCCGTTTAGATTTTTCAAATATACCGGTCATTTTTGAAACACCCGGTAAATTGAAATGGTGGAATGGAAAGAAAAAAAA
>JAHWFO010074831.1:125831-159346 GCA_023313115.1 Rhysida immarginata | reverse complement strand
AACGGGGGGGGGGGGTAAATTTATTTTTTGTAACAGACTACTATCCACTCGAGAGATCATTAAATCCAAGAAGGTCAATTTTTGGTCTTTCTCCACTTCCATAGTGAACTGAATATGTGGGCATAAGGAGTTATTTATTTATTTATTTATTTAATTTTATTTATATCAGTTCATTAACATTAAAAAAGGAGATTCATATATTTATGTAATTGAAAAGTTATTATTGTCTGTAAGCTTCAACCGTGTGATTTTTAAGTAAACAAACTAAAAAGAGTTTCCAAATTCATTCAATTTCATTCATTTAGAGTTTTAATCATCACGTATGTACGACAACACATGGAATGGTTATGCTCGATTCGGAACGGGCGCATTGCATACTTCTGCTCGAGACGTAGGAGACACACAATGCCCTTTTGTGATCTATTCCATTTCAACTCTTTTTGAAGATCATTTTGCACTCCCGTGTGAATTTTCTTCGTTACATTCTTCGCAGATGTCGTATTCGATCTCTGGATTGAGATCGGGATTGATACACGGCCTACGAGATAGTAAATTGATTTACTATCTCGTAGGCTGTGGATTGATAGGTATCGATTATAGTAAT
Organism: Rhysida immarginata; assembly: GCA_023313115.1. Classification (NCBI taxonomy): domain Eukaryota; kingdom Metazoa; phylum Arthropoda; class Chilopoda; order Scolopendromorpha; family Scolopendridae; genus Rhysida; species Rhysida immarginata. Next base: position 158,742 of record JAHWFO010074831.1, on the reverse strand, counting down.
CGTCATTAGAGGGCATTGCTAGTCCTGCTCTGTGATTGGTCGGGAGGAAAGGAGCCTTTCTGTCCCGAGACGCCAATGAACAAACACTTCACAAATGAAGTCTCTGAGCACGAGATCATTGACATCGATTGAAATACATTCGAAAAATCTGCACTGCCATCTGCCGAGAGAAAATCAAAACTCAATGCATGTTCACGGAATTACGACCCATTAAACTTTGATGTGTACGACTTTAAACTCACCTTGTAGAATAGCACAGATATAAGCGTCTATATTTTCGATTCTGTATGATCTTGGCACCCACTTTTTGGCAGAGATAAGAATCCAAGGTGACTCCGAGGGAAGTAGCAGTATGAATGCCCTTTGAAGGATCCTGGTTTCATCCACCAATTTTAGAAGGCATTTGAGCCAAATTTATAACTTCTATTGTCAGTTGAGCTAAAGATAATATCGAGATGTTGAAATTACTGTAGCATGTAAATGACCTCACATCCCAAGGCTTGAGTGGCTACTGGGTGCGTCGGCAGGTGGCGGATAGCCGAATATCCTAGGCTTGTACGACTCAGGACATCCCCGAATAACCAATAAGGGGACGAAGACCAACTCCCGAACCCAATAAGGTGCTATGCAACCCGTGCCGAAGGGTGGATGGCACTTCGGTTATAGTGTCTTCTACGGAGCCTCCTGTCTGCCTGGCAACATTCAGGAGTTTTTGCCTTATCCCGGCATGCAGGCACCCCCGGGATGGATCGTCAATCCTGCATACATTAAACATTTAATGGATAGTTATATTTCTTCTCCCTCTGGTAACCCTTCGGGGAAACCGGTAATAGCAGCTGACGTCATCGAGGTAGAAATGACCTCTGTTGGTCAGCTGACTTTGGTAAAATTGCTGCCTCCAAATCTGAGGCGTCACCTGCTTTAGAGCGGGACGCCTTGGGCGAGGATGGCAGCAAACCTATATCAAAACCACTTTCTGAATCGGCCAAAAGACGTAAATCCAGGAAGAAAAGGTTGAAGGGCACCAAAGTTGCAAAACCCAGGGTCGGCCCTCAGCCCCATGCAAAGGAGGTGCATATCCCGACCAAAAGACCTAGGTCAGCGGGAAACACTCCTTTATCATAGGGTAAGAAGCTTCGCAAAAAACCCAAAACCGGGAATCATCACGAAGCTTCAATCAATATTAAGATGGCAGTAGTTCTGGACGGCAATTCCAGACAAGCAGCTCAATGAGCAGCAGTTGGTGGTCTTCCAAGAACTACTGATGGACTATATTGGAGATATGCCATCTGGCACAGAACCCCAATTCAAATTTTGTCATCTGGAAGCCGGAGCCATCATCTTTCTCTGCGCTAACCATGGCACTAGTAATTGGCTGATTACTACGCTCACGACTTTTTTTCCAGTGCTTAAATATCGCATTGCAAGAAAACGTGAAAGAGAAAAGAGGAGAAGAACGGATATATAAATCTCATGGTATTTAATGAATTGTAAAGTGAATTACAGATAAATGAAAGATTAATGCGTAAAGTTCAACAATCTCAGGGAATACAGAATGTTTTTCATGTATTCTATCTCTCGTCCGGTCCTAATTGGGATCCTGGCGTCGATTACAGTTTGCTGTGTGGCTAGATGAGGGCAGGCGTGAGCGCCGTACTTCAACGCTACGTAGGATGGCGGTGACTCCTCGGGGTTTGATGGAGTGGCTCTTGTTGCGTTCCTTAATATAAATATTGAACAACTAAATTTAGCAGAGTAATCAGTAACTTGCAATACTTTGGAAAAAAGTTCGAGCATTCTTTTAAACTGGCAGGAAAGAATGAACACAAAAGAAGTTTGTAACGAAGCACTTAATTTCTAATTCCTTCGTTAAGTCTAGACTAGAATTTAAATAAAGCTTCACGTTACCCTCGTGAAGAGACAACGCACCCACACGTGACTCGCGGCGAGAGATCTCTTCGCGGAGCGCGCTTGCGGTGCCGATGTCCTCTAGACGGGCAGATGACGGGCCACTCGTGAAGTTTATGTCGTTCTCCGGGCTGGAAGCTCGTTGCTCCGTGGCTATCGAGTCCTCTGGTCGGTCGTCATAGGCTATCCTAGCTGGCGACGAGGTCCGGAATTCGGAGGTGGCGGGGGCAGCTGAATCGGGCGAGTCGTCGTCCGCTGACGTATTCAGATCGCTGTCCGATGCGCCCACGTCGGGTGAAGCGTCCAGGGGTGACTTGGAAAGCGGGGCCAAGGGCGGAGCACGCTCGGGCTGGGATTTACCTTGCTCGGGCGCCGAGCCGACAAATGTTCCGCTAAGCCGAAGTCCGTGGCCGTCTCGTCTTTGGTCGGAGTCACTATCGATATGAGACACAATATCGGTTATCAAAAATTCAGATTTTTCATCACTTGCCTTATTCACAGTCCGAGAACACGATGCTGGGTTTAAATCGTCTTTCTCCCGTCCTATTTCCTTCTGGAGTCGTATGTGCGACAGCTCGTAATTTTCAATCCTCGGGCGGAGCTTACGGGGCTGCCTCTCTGAATTGCTCCAAGTGGAAGTCGAATGCCGATGAGAATTCTTTCCAGCTGAATATTCCTGGGGCGGCGGAATCCAAGCATGGCCTCTCGTCTTTCTCATCCATTCCTCTTTCCAAGCACGATCTCGAGTCGGGACTCGCTCTCTGGCTTTCCTTTCCTTTCTCCTCTTTTTATATTCGAATTTCATTTGCATACTAACTTCCTTACCCAATGAGCAGCCTTCCTCGTTTCTCTCGAATGTTCTGCCTCTTTGATTTCATTTTACGGGTGGCGGGCTTCGCTGTCTTTCCTTCTCTACTGGTTTTTTTCCGTCTTCTCCTTCTTCTCCCTTGCCTTTGGAATCGAGTCGGATCGTCGGCTTTTTTTTCTTCCTTCACTGCTCTTGGCTGGCGATCTGACAACTACAGTCAATAAAATTATTCCCTGGGAAGGAGAGATTCTCTTGGTTGGTGAGGCGAAGACGATCGTCAAAACTACCAAGATTATCTTGAAACTCCCAGAATTGTTAAAAAAAATTCTGGAAAAGAAATCCTGCATAGGATTGCTATCCAGAACAAGGATATGAAACCTACACAATGGGGTTTCCCGAACCTCAAAAATGGAGTAACTGTTGTGTATCCCTCCTTGAACTGGACGCAAGGACTCTGAGAAACAGGCAATGGTTTCTATACATTGGTCTGTCTCAGATCCAAGTCAAGGTTTTAGGGAAATCTGACAAGTCACTGTCTGATGCTGAGGTGCCTCCAAGAGAATCTTCAGCATAAAAACTGGCTGTTGCCAACCTCAGCAATATCTTTCTGGCTGAGGACATCCACATCGCTTTGATTCAGGAACCTTGGGTCTTCAAGGGCGTAATTAGAGGTTTCTCCAACTGTGGAGGTAAGCTATTACATGTATATGATTATACTTGTTTATCTCACTGTGCCTGTTTATTAATTAAAAATAATATTAACGCACTACCCATGTATCGTCTGTGTTCTAGGGATTTGGCTGTGGCGAAAATTAACCTTTGTATAAATGGAAAAGCTCGTGACCTTATTTTTGTTTCGGGCTATTTTCCTTTTGAGGAGACCTCACCCATCAACGATGACATGCGGAAAATATGGGAAACATCGACAATCCACAATGTGGAGACCGTTTTTGAATGTGATGCTAACGCTCACCATATGATGTGGGGCAGCACAGACACAAATCTCAGAGGTAAACTTCTTTTTGATTTTATTCTTGAGAATAACCTAGATATCTTTAATTAAGATAGTAAACCAACCTTCATTATTGCGGCAAGAAGGGAGGTTATTGATGTTACATTTGGTTCTTCCAAATTGAGTAAATGGATTAGCAGATGGCGTGTTGATGAGAAACCATCTTTGGCTGATCATCAGCACATCTACTTCTCCTTTCGTACTGATGAAGACTGGGACAGAACTTTTAGGGATCCCAAGCGAACCACTTGGGTTCAATATCGCGAGGATGTATGTTCAGCGATTTCCAGTCTTCCCACCAGAATAAAGGATATTTTTGACTTGGAGCTGTGTGTTAATGGTTTGTAGCAGGCTCTAATTCAATCATATCATAAAAACTGTCCTCTTGTGAGGAAGAGGGGAAGATCCAACTGTGTTTGCTGGAACTATAATCTTTCTCAACGGAGGCAGAAAATATGAAAGCTTTTTAGGAAGGCAGAAAAGACCAACGAGTGGCATATTTATAAATCTGTCCTCGCTGAATACAACAAGGCTGTCAGAACGGCTAAACGTACTTCATGGAGAAAGTTCTGTGAATAAGTCCAAAAGATTGAGAAGGAGCTAGACTCTATAAATTTTTGAAGAGTGACAGACCAATTATGAGTAAAGAAGTCCTTGAGACTTTAATAATAACTCATTTTCCGGGCGCTAGGCTCATCAGGCCATTGGTTCCTGATTATCTTGACTCTCTGGTCAGGACCTCACGGGCCAGCTGGGCCATTGCTGGTGAAATGATTACTCGTAGTAAAGTCATATGGGCAATTAAGTCCTTTGAACCGTATAAATCACCCGGACCAGATGAGATCATCCCGGCACTTCTCTAACAAGCTTCAGATATGATCTCACCAATCCTGTGTTTAATCTTTAGGGCTAGCTTAGCCCTAAGTTATACTCCTAATATTTGGAGGTTGGTCAAAATAATCTTTATACTGAAACCTGGTAAGAGTTGCTACGACCATGCCAAGAGCTTTAATCTACAACCTGGTAACCCATCAGTTTATCTTCCTTTAAGCTTAAGTGCTTTGAGAAGATTATTGATGGGCGGTTTAGATATGATAATCGCTATAATAGTCCCATTCATGCTATCAATTTGCATATCAATCCGGCAAATCCACTGAGGTAGCTTTGCACCATTTGGTGGTTAAAATGAGTTTGCTCTTGCTGTTTTTCTCGACATTGAGGGAGCGTTTGATAACACTTCCTACAACTCGATTGCTACAGCTTTACGTGCTAAACCAATTTCTCCTCTGATTCGTTCTTGGATTCATGTCCTCTTGGCGGACAGAATTATCGTTTCCAATCTATTGGGTGAGGAAATTTTTGCTCGTCCCTCCAGGGGCTGTCCGCAGGATGGTATTCTTTCTCCCTGCTATGGAACCTGGTGGTGGATGACCTCATTTCTTTTCTCAATGCCCAAGGTTATGCAGATGATATCGTCATCTACGTTTCCGGAATTGACAAATTTACCACTTTGGATCTGATGTAATCTGCTTTGGATAAAGTTCAACATTGATATAATGATCGGAATTTAAGAGTTAATCCCTCGAAGACTACTCTTGTACCCTTTACTGGTCGTAGAGAAACTATTCCTTCTGATCGGATACCAACTCTGTTTGGTGATAAGATCATTATGAAGAAGGAAGTCAAATACTAAGGAGTCATCCTCGATAGCAGGATGACTTGGAACCAACACCTTGAATATAAAATTAATCAAGTTAAAGTTGGACTATTTCATTGTCGTAGAGCCCTTGGTAAATCCTGGGGCCTCTCTCTTAAAATGGTCTACTGGCTATACGTTACAGCTATTAGACCGATTTTAACTTACTGTGCCTTGGTCTAGTGGCGTAAGTGTGAACAGATGACTGTATGGACTAAGTTGGCTTCTCTTCAGAGGCTGGCGTGTCTGAACATCATGGGCGCTGTTTCCACCCCAACCAAGGCTTTAGAAGTTATCCTTTCTCCACTCGATATTTATATCAAGGGTGTTGCCAGGAAAAGGGTGTTCATATCGACTGTGCGTGTAATCAAGGGCTATGGGTGAACTTCCCCGGGGTGAAGTCTCACACTTTCATTAACCAGTCACAATTTACAGATGCCTTCCGATATTGTGGATACTCGGACCCTGGACGAGCCCTCGAGCGAGGTCATTATTGACCCCGTGACAGAGCAGAGAGGTGTCATTATTGACCCCGTGGCATCTTCCTACGGGGACCATCATTTGGTTTACTGATGGTTCTCGACAACATGGCCTCTCGGGTCTGGGTGTTTACTGTGGCAGTACCAAGATCCTTCGCTTTAGATGGTTGGTTCGTTGGGTATGGTTTTTCAGGCTGAGTTGTTGGCCATTATCTACTGTCTACAATTATGTTTAGATAAACTTTACGTTCGTAAACGAATCTTCATACTTAGTGACAGTCAAGCGGCCCTTAGGGCCATTAAATCTACCAGGGTAACTTCCAAAATTACCCTGGAATGTCGTCAACTTTTCCATGTCCTGGCTCTACATAACAATGTTACGTTGCTGTGGGTCCCGGGACACAAAGGTATTGTCGGTAATGAGGTTGCCGACACCTTAGCTAAACAGGGCGCAAAACCAGCTCCGATTGGTCCTGAACCTTTCTGCGCCATTTCTAGGCAGACCGCAGTTCCAGGGATTAACTTAAGTCTCTTACCAAGAGATGATGGAAAGGTGGGAACATACCACCAATCAAAAACATGCCGGGCTTATGATTAGGAAATCCTCTCCTAGTCTAACGTCTGGCCTTATACGACTTACAGCTTTTTGCAATTGGTAAAATGTAGTTTTCAATTGAAAAAATAATCCTTTCAATTGAAAAAATAATCCTTTCAATTGAAAAAAATAATCTTTTCAAATGAAAAAATGTAGTTTTCAAATGAAAAAATGTAATTTTCAAAATAAAAAATGTGGTTTTCAAAACAGAAAATGCAGTTTTCAAATTATAAAATAAATAGACAAAAATTCATAAAATTTAAATCAAAGAAACAGAATAATTTACATAATAAAACTCAAAAAGCGTTCCTGTTAACCCCACTCTCCCTTACCCTCTAGTGGCAATTATTAAGTACCGAAAGTGCTTTATGCTATCAGTGTTTTGAATTATTTACAAAATGGTTGTAATTGATACAATGGCACGTGCTCTAATGTTACCCATATGACACCCTCAAAAATTTTCAAAGATAAGATATGGCATGTTATACAGGGTGTAAATTTTAAGTTGACAAAGCAGAATAACTCGAAAAATAAGCTTCACACGAAAAAATGCGTATAATCCAAAGTTGATTATTTTCGAGGGGGCATCTGCTGGTGCTAAAATTAGCCCACCCCCCCCGGCCCCTGGGGGTGGGGCGGGGGGCAACTTTAAAATTTCAAATGGGAACCCCTATTTTTTATTGCAGATTCAGGTCCTACATAAAAAACTACGTACATTTTGTCTGAAACATTTTTTTTATTTTTGGTAGATGGCGCTGTAATTCAAGAAAATCCATTTTCTCATTTTTGCGTGGAAATAACTAATTTATTATTCATTTCGATTCCTACATTGTTTTAACTACAATGTAATTTGAAGACATTTCGTCAACAAACAAATAACGTAAACATTGGCATTTTTTTCAGAATGTTTACATTTTAAATTCTGATCTTTAGAAGAAAAGATTGTAATTTTTCAACTGTTTTTGTGAGTGTACAACGCCGTATTGCTTTTGAATTTACATTATGAATTATCTTTCTGTGGAAGAAAAAATTGAGATGGTGTACATTTATGGAGAAAGTGGGAGAAATTTTGATAATGCAGTCGCGCTTTATGCTCAGCGTTTTCCTGGCCAAACGCGATCACGGTCTTCTTTTGTTCGAGTTATTAAACAATTTACTGCGGAAGGTAGTGTGAACCAGAAAAAAAGAACCCGTGCAGCTACTGTTTGTGGAGAAAACAATCAAGTGTCAGTCCTAGCTGCTGTGGCTCATAATCCACATGCGAGCACAAGAGAAATATCAAGGCAATCAGGAATTTCACATATGAGTGTTTGGAAAATGCTGAAGCTCCACAAATTTCATCCATATCATGTATCTATGCATCAGGAACTACATGGCAATGACCACCAAAACCGTCTAACGTTTTGTCACTGGGCACTTCAGCAGATGCAAACAAACCAACATTTTTTTTTGCACGAGTTCTTTTCTCCGATGAGTCAACATTCACAAACCACGGGGAAGTTAATCGACATAACATGCATTACTGGAGTGAACAGAACCCACACTGGATTCGAGAAGTCAACCATCAGCGACCTTGGTCAATTAATGTTTGGTGTGGGATAATTGGCGATAAACTTATCGGTCCATATTTTATAGACGGTAATTTGAATGGCAACAAATATCGTAACCTACTTGAAAATGAACTACCAGATCTACTTGAAGACCTGAGTATTGAACTTCGACAACACATGTGGTTTCAACATGATGGTTGTCCAGCGCATTATTCATTAGTAGCGCGCGAAGTACTACATCGACTTTACCATGGTCGCTGGATCGGCAGGGAAGGTCCTGTGAATTGGCCAGCCAGATCGCCTGACCTTACATCGCCAGATTTTTTCTTATGGGGTTACCTCAAAGATATCGTTTATAAGGAAACGCCAACCACTCGCGAAAACATGATTCAAAGAATAAGAGATGCCTGCGCTGCAATTACACCAGACATGTTATCAAGATGTGTTCAGGAATTTACAAAACGAGTCAATAAATGCATCGAAGTTGGAGGTCATCAATTTGAACATTTAATTTCATAAAAAGGCGAGATGCAAGGGATTTAAGGACAACAAGCAGGCCGAAAGTGAGAGGCGAGGGGACTCACTGGAAATACAAGCACCCCGAAATTCATTTACTTGCAAGTATTTGCAAATAAGAAAAAATAAAACGAAAACAATCGGTCCTTTTAAGGACCACCAAATCTTAAACGGGAATAACTTCATCTTTACACAGTCTTTTACTTTTTTACTCTGTTAGTTAATGAGTTCACTCGTTAGTACGTAGGATGTTCGGTTAGTTAGTTAGCTAATCAGTTGATTTGTTTGATAATTATAAAGTTGTGTGGCCTCATGACCACGAAACAAAACAAAATTATCCTAATCCGCGGCAAAAAATAATAAAATAATAACTTTGCGGCAAAATTTACGAAGTAAATAAGTATTTTTTATTTCTCCGTAACCATTTCCACGCAAAAATGAGAAAATGGATTTTCTTGAATTACAGCGCCATCTACCAAAAATAAAAAAAAATGTTTCAGACAAAATGTACGTAGTTTTTTATGTAGGACCTGAATCTGCAATAAAAAATAGGGGTTCCCATTTGAAATTTTAAAGTTGCCCCCCGCCCCACCCCCAGGGGCCGGGGGGGGTGGGCTAATTTTAGCACCAGCAGATGCCCCCTCGAAAATAATCAACTTTGGATTCTACGCATTTTTTCGTGTGAAGCTTATTTTTCGAGTTATTCTGCTTTGTCAACTTAAAATTTACACCCTGTATATCAAACAACTTGGAATGAAGTGTCATGAATGAATATAACATAAAATAAATGATAGTCGAAATTTGTTCAAAGTGACCTGATTTAGTGGAACCATTATGGCTCATTGGAACTTTCAATGCTAAGATATGGCATGCAATATATCAAACAACTTGGAAAGATGTGCCATGAATGAATCTAACATAAATTTAATTATAGTCGAAATTGGTTCAAAGCTAAGTGGATAATCATTGAACCAGTTTATCCATTAATTCTACGATAAATTCTAGCCCAAGAAGGACGGGTATAGCCCAAGAAGGACGGGTATAGTATGAACTACAAATTATTCTCTTCAATTTTAAATTTCAATTTTTCTGCAAACAAAAAATCACTGTGACAACGACTCTTTTTTAAGTTGAAGACTAAAAATGACCCTTTGTTGATGACACTTTCTTAAACTTTTTTTTCCTAGCTTAATCTTCTTTCTTAATCTTACCTGCCAACAATTAACCAAATTGTTAATTCTGTGTGCCACACATGGTCCTCCGTCATTCGATAAAATAGAGGGTGGATTAAAATGTAATGACCACATTAATTAACAAAGGCAGCTTCAAGCAATTAGAAAGGATTTTTTTTCAAAAAAGATAATGAATGTGCATTTTGTAATTATTAAAAATGCACACGTCATTGTTTGAAAATTTTAGTTTATTAAAGTTAATTAAAACTTTCGTGACTGAATTATTTCTTATCAGCACTGAGCTGTGTTGCAATGGCAGGTAGGTATGTGCAACGTGATTTCAGAATTTCCTGAATTTTTTTCAGAAACGTAGGACTCGAAATTATGATTTCCCTTCTGTTTGCATTCATATTTTAACAACATTGTTTCTGTCAGTTCCCGTGTCAGCGTGTCGCCTTACATTTTCTCTACCTAAAGCACTATATAAAGAAAGTATGGACAATCATTGTTGCAGGCAATCATTTTGATTCCTATTTCATGTATTTTTTATGATGATTGTTTCTTGTTTTGCAATAAATTCAAGCTTGCAGATTAAACATTTCCTTTTTGACGAAAGTTAGAGAGGAATGTGCCTCTGAAGTTTGAATTTGCTGCTTAACACGACCAATGATCATATGACATAGGAATCAAAATGGCTGCCTGCAACCATGAATTGTCCATTCTTTTTTATACAGTGCTTTATCTCTACCATTACTGTAGAGATAAAAAATTATATTTTCGTGTGTAATGAGTTTCACGATTTTTATTTTTTAAAGTCCTTCAAGTTAAAATTAAAGGAGAAAATCAACTGTGAATAGATCAAAACAGCGAATCACAACAGTATGTTGTAAGGAAAAGAAGTTATTGTTTTCACTGTTTTGATTTCTTTAGATAATTTATTTTGATCTAAATCGAAATCTGACCCATGTTGAAGAGGTTTACTTTAAAACTGGAAGATAAATTGAATCCAGTGCGCAAATATTTATAATTAATATTATCCGACGTATTTTTAACAAATTAATCGACGAAAAAAAAATCTTAGGAAACTCGTGCATAATTTATTGCAAAGACCATTCAGTACATAATGATAGTATTGCTTACTCAGCAATAGTTATTAATTTGGCACTTCATCAAGAATAAAATCTACTGGACTGTCCGGGATAAAATAACATGTACTTTATTATATCGTGTCCAACGAAAGAAATACTGGGAATAGCCATTTAAGTTTCCAGTATCACTTTAATAATAAACTATCAAGCCAACAGAAAATGATTTTATCAAAAAATATGGCTGGAACGTCAGCAAACAAGCAAAGGAGGTTTCTTCACTAAATAGGACGTTACTTAATTCATCTTCTTCCCAAAAACTCTTTCCTTGCACAAGTTTACACGGGCTCAGCATAGCTTAAAATTCATCAAGTGTTTTATTTTACACCACTCAACATCGGATGGACAACCAAAACGAATGGCTTTAAATTGCTTTTACAATGACGGTTTTACACATTGTTTTGTCGACAATGAGTTATAAACGTTGTTATAAAATTATTATTAGATTTTAATTTCAAGCACGGTCTAGAAAACAGTGGTCCGAAAGCTTCATTGTTAATCCGAGTTTTGAGAACGGAAGCAGACATCAACGATTAATGAGTCGGATATTACCTAACCATGAAAATCTGGAATTTAATAACCGTTACGCTCTTGTCTGAACCTCTCTCCTCTCTCTGTTGCACACCAATATTAAGGTGTATTAAAAATATAAATACATGTCTGCAATCAGGGTTTTGAAACATTTATGAATAGAAATTACAATTTGAATGCCTAAACAGTAAATAAACAAAATATCACACACTTTTGGCAAATAGTTTTCGAAAAAATGGAAAAAATAGAATTAATGCAGAATTTTGCTGTCAAGAAATTATAAATACACCCCTTTCAGAAGTAGTACAGCCAACTGCTGTAGGCTACAACATATGCAAATCAGTTCACGGTACGCTCACACAGTTTTGTTTTGTTTGCAAATAATGCCACGTGGTACACACTTAAATCTTGCAAAAGTGAGAAACGTTTACTTTCTGAGAGGACAAGGAAAATCTTACAGATATATTGCAACAAAAATGGGACGATCTGTTGTTGGTGCCATTCAGAATATCTTCAAAAAAGGTGACCAATATGGAAAAAACAAAAGGAGTGGACAAAAGCCAAAACTGACAGAAAAGACCAAGAGGAAAGTTTTTGATCTAGCAAGCAGAAAAAGAATGTCAACAAGGTCAATTACGAGTGAAATAGGTTCTGAAGTGTCACATGTTACTGTTGCAAATGTATTGAAAAGCAACAAAATTATTGCATACATCAAACTTCAAGCCAACCAAAGGTGACTGCGAAACATAAACAAGCGAGGCTGGAATGAGTCAAAACACACATGGACTGGAAGGATAAATGGAGCTGCGTATTTTCTTCCGATGAGAAAAAATTCAGTTTAGATGGGCCGGATGGTAATAAGGGATATTGGCACGATTTAAGAACGGAACCCAAAGAACATTTCAGTAGGCAAATGAGTGGTGGTAGTGTTATGGTTTGGGCTGCATTTGGCTCGGGTTGTAAGATTACGGATGGATCTTGTTACAGTGAATGGAAGGTTGGACTCTAAAGCGTACCAGGAGATGTTATACAATCACTTGATACCCTTTGGTCCTTTAATTGGCGGAAACTCTTGGACATTCCAACAAGACAATGCTCCATGCCATACATCGCACTCAACAAATCAGTGGTTTGGAGAACAACAAATAACTGTCCTCGACTGGCCATGCAGAAGTCCGGACCTAAATCCGATGGGTAATGTGTGGTCAATGTTGGTATACCTGCTTTATTTATAAATGGTTTAAAAGTAGCCATTTATCGTGCATGGGACAAACTGAAGGGCACGCAGTTAAAAAAATTGGTTGAAGGGATGCCTGATCCATTTTAAGTTGATTGGGTGGCTTCATTAAGTATTAACAGCATTTATTCAATGTGGTAGGATAAGTTTTGACGGGTGTATTTATAATTTCTTAACAGCAAAATTCTGCATTATTCCTATTTTTTCCATTTACTAGAAAACTATTTGCCACAAATGTGTGTATTTAGTTTATTTACTGTGCAGACATTCAAAATGTAATTTCTGTTCATAAAATTATTTTTTCGAAATAAATGTTTGAAAACCCTGGTTGCGCATTTTTTAACACACCTTATTTCTTCCACTGGTTTCTCGTAATTTTTCCACTAGCTTTTCATATGAAACATGATCAGCTTACCTATATCCGCTATTTTCAACAATGAAGTCAACACGAAAGACAGTCAAATGTAGTTTTGGTTATTTGTTTTATGTCATACGGAGCTCGCAAAATGCAAATCACTATTTGATTCCTATTCTTACTACTGAAATTTTATCTTTGATAATCTGATATTTGGATCGCTGAACATATCGATGTCACTGAAAGTCACATAAATACACAGACGCGACAGAATGGATGTCTACAGAAACACCGTGGCCATGGTGAAAGCAAGTGAAAGTCAAAGACCTCTTTGCAGTCGTTAAGTTAGCAATTAACAATGCGTTTAATTAAGCATGGGTTACTTCAGCAAGCGCCAGTTCTGTAAAACGATTGGCCTCATGGCCAGAAATGTGCCTTGATCAAACTCCTTGGTCCGTTGATACTCCGTGGTCCCGCCTATTAGCACTTATAAGCCAGGACAGTCAGTTTTCTCCACAATCGTTAATGCCCAGCTTATTGCATCTCCTAGCAGCTGTGTTCCTTTAACAGTTCTATCCAGCAGGAATCGATAGCTGAAAATCATTTCCTTCTCACACTGTTTTACCAACTCCTATTCCCATTTTCATGTACATTTACTACCTCTGATAAACATGCGCTTATAATTTAATATACCGCTTTCATATGCATATTTTATTTCCACCAATTTATGAAGGGCCAATTTCTTGATTAGGATGATTGGTACGTTTAATATCTTCATTGAATGATGTATATGTGTAGAAAAAATCGAAGTTGCAAATGAGTATCTCGGTACGCAGAAAAAGTAAAAAGGAAAAAATATATACGTATGTGAGAAAGCCATTGAAGGATTACATCCGTTAATTAATTATTACCCATAGACAATGTTAGTTTGCCTCTTAAAGATTCTGTCAGGAAATGCTTCACTTTTATATTTCATTTTCTAGTGCCACGGTTAAAATAAAAAGGAATATAGCTTAACTATTTTCAGAAGTACGGAGGAAGAATGGGAAAAACATTTTTTTATAAAAAGACATTTATTGATAATATAAGGTGTGCCCAAATGAAAAGGAGACTACGGATATATCTAACGAATATTTTAATTACAGAATATTTTAAGTACGGAATATTTGGCATACAGTTAATTTGCAATATGACGCCTACACATAATTGCATTTGATAATGATGCACTGATCTCAGAGCGTAAGAAGCGAATGATGGCTTCAGTGTTGAAACTCCTCGGTTGCATACGATCCTTTTTCCACAGTGTTTTGCACTTCCTTGTCGCAGGTGAACCGATAACCTGTCAGTGACATTTTTAAGGGGCCGAAAATATGGGAGTCACATAGGGAGATGTCGGAGCTGTATGGAGGATGTTTGAGGACTTCCCATCGAAATGTTTCCAGCAGGTGGAGGGTCTTCTTGGCCACAAGTAGCTTAGCGTTGTCCTGGAGCAGCGCTATCCATTTCGAGAGCTTCTGTCACGCCTAGCTCGTAAGAAATATCGGACGCGATATTTCTATTCTTCATCGTTACCAGCAGCGTCATTCTCCTCGTCACGACGATTACCGAAGAGGAATCAAAACTGTGATTCCTTGGCGACGTCATCATCGATGACATCATCCTCGTACTCTTCAGAGAGGACGAATGGAGAGGCGAGGAGAGCGATGACGAAAGAGGAGGCGTCAAGGAAAAATTTGAAAAATGGGGTTGGAGAGAAGTTTTCAATGGAGCAAGATGGATTGGAAGAAATCGGGGATGTTTCGATGAAACCTTCATGTTAAATACAGCGAAATGTATCAAGCTTCTCGGCATCTGAGGCGTTTATCGATGTCAGAGATACATCGTCGATTTTAATTGGGAACTGGACCGAACTCTATAATTCTCATTCATCTTTTTTTTTCCTACGGTAATTCCCCGGCCAGTGTACGTCAACCCAGCGATATGGAGTGTGACTATAGCAAATTGGAGTTTATGTGAGAATCAGAATTTTGTAGGATTTTTCGAAGAGTTAACTTCAATAGCCCCTCCACGAATCTTATGTGTTTTTCCGTGGAGTATATCTGTACTTGTGCGACATGCTCGGCGAGTTTATGGAGGCCAGTTAAGAGGAACTTTAATATTTGCTCCCCTCTATATAATTGTTCTACAGGCTCGGTGGTTATTCGAAGCCAGCTAAATTGAACATTTTAAGCACTTATTTCTACACAATTGTTCTACGGGATTGGCGATTAATAGACGCCAGCTAAGTTGAACATTTTTATACACTCGTGTTTAAGTTTTGGCTCTGCGAGCTCGGCGTGGGATTAGAAGCCAGCTAAATGAACTGTATGTTATTTATTGCGAGTAAAGCACAATATTAGTTATTGCATGTGATAAACAAGGTCTATGTTATTCTGTAAATACGTATTCTTCATGGGTGTTCAACTGCCGTGTTTTTTCTAAGGGAACAAAGCACAGGATTGCATATTGTAGATGCTTAATGCAATCAACATTATTCATTAAATTGGACCTCTTCCGATGATCTGATTTTGAGTTTCCAGGCGGTCTGTTCCTACCGCTGGATTTCATCGCTGCAAAGATAATTGCCAAGCTACATAGCTTATTAAAATTTAATGGACTGGGATGGTGATGGCTGCGGTTCGCATCGTCTAGAGGCCGTAGTTTGTCTCTCAGCTTCAATACCTTTTATTTCGACGTCAATTAGGAAATGAACTCTCAACCAATTAAGTTGTGAGATTCAGGCTTCAATTTGGGCATTTCTTATTATTATATGCAATGACTGTGATTTTGTAGCTAAGTCGGCTAAGATAATTTTGTGTATGTGCATCATGAACAATAGAGCTTAATTCCAATTTCAAAGTTATGATTGAAGAAAGCTTATTTATATTTATTACTCTTTATTTTGTAATTCTGGGAAAACGTAAATAAAACTCCCTCACTTCTGTATTTCTTTTTGTGCTCTTTTATTTCCACTGCAAATAAACGTTACAGCTTCTCTCTCTGCGCTTGTTGTCGATAGCCCGTTTCGGCTTCAGCAACATGTAGCAGTACCATTTAACTGTTACACCCCGTTCTAGCCAGTCGAGAGTATAGGTCCTTATTCGTCGAAAAGAAACTGAGCATCACTTTTCCGGTCTTCACAGAAGAGTCAGCTGTTTTGGGACGTGGGGAGCCGAGATGACGCTACATCTATCGACAAGCATATTTACCTGGGAGGTGCAACTCAGCTTTTTCCGTACTATCTGCGAAATTTAAGATGGCTGACTGGTCAGGCAACTCTACTCGCACTTAGCTGAGAAGTGCAGACCAATCAGAACAAAAGGTTAAATAGTTTCAGTTTTCACGCCGTAGATTTACAGCGTATTCTCATACCTTTAATGCAATTACACCCCGAAACACGTCAATCATGAAAATTCGGCAATGCTTGCTCCCGAAACACGTCATTTCGGCCACATATGTGCCCGAAACACGTCATTTCAGAAATCTAATTTAATAAATATTTTATTTTTTATGAAACGTATAATTTATTTTGAATATTAAAATTATGTTTGAGGAAATGGACACTTATTTAGGGGCAATACTGTACATTTATTTATGGACAATAAACACATTGTAGTTGACATCATTTTTTACGGACAACAAAAAATCCCAAATCGAATATTTATTTTTGGACAACAGGACTAGTTATTAAATATTATTAATTGTCAATTAATGTTGAACAGTTACTATATCAGTTTAATGCTGTGCATTCATAGCGCTTGTTTCAAAAGCAGTATCAGTTTGTCTAATGACATTGATTTACTGTGATATTTTTGGTGTTAATATAAAAAAAAAAGTTTTCAAAATGATATTATGCTTGTTTAGTCTTTATGATAACTTAGAAATGTTTTCTTTTTTCTTTAATTAATTCAGAATATGCCAACTACCACGGTCATTTGCACACCCATCAATATTTTAAAAGAAAAATAACAGTATTTAAAAATGAAAATAACAAAATTAATAAATAAGATCTAATTTTATATTACATAAAAAATATAAAAATATATAAAGTTAGGTTAACACCTAATTAAGTCAGTAATCTCAAGAAAACCTGACAATTAAATAAATATGAACACCTTTTTATTTTACAGCAAAATTTATACAAATTATTTTAAATATACTAAAATATTTACACTTTATTATTATTATTATTATTATTATTATTATTATTATTATTATTATTATGTATTTTGCGTCCAAGTGGACAAAGTTAAACCCCCAAACTATGAGGTTTGTCGATCAAGAAAATAGTTTGTTAAGAAAACGTGAGCATGTCGTATGTGATCAATACAGGGTTTTCTGTCACATTTCCAAATTTTTTGACGATATTCTAGGGGAATGGCATTCCAATCCTTTATACAATTGAACGGAAAATATCTTTCTTTAATGGAAGAAATGATGGACGGTGGTTGAATCAAGAGTTGGTTTTGTAGTCTTGATCGTGGACTGCTAATAATCCAAGCTGTGATAAAGTTGGCAGGATGGGAATGACGGTAAAAGGCTTTAATTAGTTCTTTCAATTTAGCCAAAATGACAATCGTATTAAAGGTGGGAAGAGTTAGATCGTTACATATTTGCGTCATAGATTGTTGGATGTAAATATTTAAAGCTGTGCGGATAATGTTATTATATGCCACCTTCAGTTTCTCGAGTACGTATTTAGTTGATATCGCCCATATCGGTAGGCCATAAGTAATCTTGGGAATAATTTTTGTTTTTATAATAATAATGATTTCTTTCTTTGTGAGGGTTTGTCGTAATTTTCGAATCAGGAAACGTAGTCTGTTAAGTTGTACTAACAGATATTCCGTATGGGCGATGAAACTCAGGTTAGTGTCAAATATTATTCCAAGAATTTTCTGCGAGTTAGATTGAATGGGTTTCTTCTTGATAATCAAAATGGTGGTTTTCTCTTGGTTAATCATCATTCCTCGCGCTTGACACCATGCTTGAATTTTATCTATATCACTCGATATATCCTGGTTGACTTTACGTTCCGAAATAGTCCTCATACATTTTCGTGAGGATGATGTCATCAACATATGCTCTCAATCTAAAAGAGAGCGATAAGTGGAATATCGAAGCAAGGAAGGTAGCAAAAAAGATGTTACTTATTACGGATCCTTGTGGTATTCCTCGTGTTGACGGATGAGAAAATTTATTCGGGTTATAAGATAAATATTAAATCGGTTAACAAAAAAGTCACGGTTTAGGGCCAATAACGGATTATTCAATTTAAAACACATAATTTTAAAAATCATGTATTATTGTGTACTTATTTGAATAAAAAATATAATTTAATTATATATTTATTCTTAAAAATATGATTTTTCATTTTATTTGTATCAAATAACTAAAAAATTATTACATTTATTTATATAGAAATAAATAAATTATTTTTAAATTAAATTAGATTTCTTTATAATTGCATTAAAGATAGGAAAATACTCTATGAATGCAAGGTATGAAACTGAAGCTTTTTAAACTTATGTTCTGATTGGTCCGCACTTCGCAGGAATTAAGCGCAAATGGTTCTCTCAGTAAGTGCCATATGATCTGTTTCCTATTTTAGTGGATAGGTGAACACCCAAATATTACACTTAGAATTTTACAATAAAGTTTCACACACTCTCGTATTATCATGTTCCATCACATTCATATTTACTTTGAAATGATATCAGAATAAATGGAAGGAAAAATTCTACGACCTGGATTCAAACCAGGAACCATGAGTATCACGTTCGTTGCCTCTACATCTTTATAATGTCTTATGTGTGCTCATCAACGCTTCTGATGGCTTGAATAGGAGGAATTCCCGATCTGCGAGCTAGGTGCCTGTCAAGAACGTACCTTCATCTGTTCTTGGTGCCCATTCTATCATTGACTACCTGGTACTATTTAAGAATACCTGGTGACAGCCTTGCCACAGATTAAAAAATACACAGATATTTCACTTTACACCAAGCCTATGGAAATCGAGGCGACGGTGGCGATTCTAGCGAAAGGAAGGACACAGATCAGCAACTGCATTGAAATGTATTGCATCTAACTTAAGCAAGAATGATTTTACCGCCAAAGCGGATAAAGGGAGCACATTTTCGTATTATAATATCGTATAGAATTAATCAATTTTTTAAAACACTTAAGAGAAAATAAATGAATATGAAAATTAAATTGTAAATTACTATTTAAGTAAGCTAATGTATAGAGAGAATTTAACAAATAAACTTGAAGAACTGAACGGTAAATGGAGAGTGAAGTTATTCCTCATGCATTTAAAAAAATAAAAGTTCTTCAATTTGTAAGAATTCCCACATAATGTTAAACGAAGTGAGCCTCAATTGCTGAAGCATTATGTGTAAGCATCTATTATTTTTTCATATTAAATTACTAAAGTGTTTCTACGTCATCATCTACTATTGAGGCAAGCGATTAACTACTATTAATTAGCAATATGTATAACAGTAATGAGTTTTAGATACCATTAAGCCTAACAGCATTATGCTCTTGATACAAATAAGCTATGGATAACAATAGATCTAACAACTCGCAAGGAGTTGGTTGATATATTACACGCCATATCTTAGCATTGAAAGTTCCAATGGTACCACATAGTTTCATATGGCACCATTAGGGGACGTGCTACTAAACCAATAACCATTTTCATTATTTACTCGTTATATGCACTCATGGCACGTTGTTACGAGTTGTTTGATATATTACATGCCATATCTTAACATTGAAAGTTCCAGTGGTACCATATGGTATCATATGGCACCATTAGGGCACGTGCTACTAAACCAATAACCATTATTATTATTTACTCGTTATATTCACTCATTACATGTTGTTACGAATTGTTTGATATATTACATGCCATATCTAGTCAATGAAAGTTCCATTTGGTACCATTAAAACACTCATAGCCCGTTTGGTTCAACTAAGATCCATTCACGCATTCCCTCTTTAAAATCGTATGAAACTGCCCCTGACACACTGTTTGGATCAACAAAGAATCTATCACGCAGTCTGTGTTTAAAATCGTATGAAACAGCCCCTCCACTAAACAATTCACTACTAAACAATTCACACCAATCGTATTTGTGCGTTATATTCATTAATGAGACATCCTAGCACGTACACGTGCCATTAGACCATTATCTGCTATCACTAGTTACTCTTATATATTCGTTCATGATATGTTGTGACGATTTGTTTGATATATTACATGCCATATCTGGTTATAGGAAATGTTTAAGGGGGTATCATAATGGTACTATTAAAGCACGTGCCACTAGAGCACGTACTTATTCCGGCTATCTCACGTTCGTACTTGTTCGTGCTCTGTCCCATATTAATGGATTGATGAAAACAGACTGTGAAAAAGTTAATTCGTTTTCAATTTATCGTAATAAATACTAAGCTCCCTAAGAATAAAAAAATTCTCTTGATTTAGAGACCGGACTGCCCTTTCAATAATCGTCAAACACGTGCATCCTGCACGCGCACCATCTCATTAACGTTTAGAGCACGCGCAGAGCTGAACCCATGTTCTCAACACGCGTTTTCCCGAATGCGAGGATAATTAGGATAATTTGTGTCTTCCAGCAATTCAATACGTGCACTCTTTCTATTGCAACGCAATGAATTGTGGGAATTACAGAAAATATGCTTAAAAAAAACATAAAAAGTAGTAATAACTGTAATAAAAATTAATAAAAAGTAATTTTAAAAATGCGAATAAGACATTTTATTAAATCAAACCTTATATATTAAATATATTATTATAAAAATTTTAATTTGGGAAACAAAGATAAACTTGCACGCTAACATCCAACAAAATTTGTATTAAATGTCAAATTAACTTAAATTAACCATAAACAGCGCTTACATATATATAAACATTAAATTTAATAGATTTTAAGCTAAACTTACATTAATTCTCTTAACTTTAATCACAGTTATATGTTGCAATTTTATAAGCTTGCGGTTTATCTTGTTAATTTTTTTATATTAATATTCTCATTTATATTAATAATCTTAACATTTGGAAAATATATTATTATCGTTTGATGTGGCTCTTAAATTCGTTTATAATAAATAGATCAAATGACTTTTTAATTAAAAAAACACGCAATGGAAACATGTTAGAAATACATTTTTGCAAAAAGAAGTAACGAAAAGATCTTTTTTTATGTCGAATTCGATTGATTGCATTTTTAATGGAATTGCGATTTTTTTTTCTTCTTTAAAACATTGAAGTTTTATTTTACGTTATAAGAAAAAAATGTTTATAAAATTATACATATTATTAATTTTTATGATATATTCCTATGATATGTTATGATTAATTCTATATTGAAACTATATTTCTGTGAGTTTTTTATATGGCAACATGAAAATAAGCCCTATAGCTTATTGTTGCTATTAAAAATTAAAATAAATAAATAAATAAATAAATAAATAAACAAATAAATAAAAATTGTAGTTTTTATTGTTAAAAAAATTCGACACCTTGCAAACACTATAAGCGTAGAATGAAGTGTTTGTTCACATCCAACAAACCATTTAAAATCAACATTTTGAAGAAATGCTAAGACTAGCATTTTTTCCCTTCTTCCTCAGACATTTTACAGACTACAACTTTGTAAATTACACTGAAAAACAATATTTAATCTGCACTCAGTCATAGCTTCCAGTGAATCCCTGAGGAAATCCCACGAGCGTGTCCTTCCTTTCGCTAGAGGCACTACAATCGAGATGATTTAATCCGGTTTCCACATTTCGGCCAACTGAAATATCTGTGTATTTTTTAATCTGTACCGTGTTCACGAAGTCCCAATTGGTAGAGGCAACGAGCATGATACTCGTAGTTCCTGGTTCCTTTAAAAGAACCCGCCTTCAAACCGAGAAAATACGCTATGTATATTGGTATATTTCTATGCTTACAGTAGCAGGGAAAAAAAGTGAATACAATTCAATTTTGTTTCTACGTTCGAGCAATCTAAATATATTCATAAACTGTAATAATTTATTATTCCACCAATATCCAAAAATTAAAAAAAATTATCAAAGTTTTATTAGCTTTTATAAAATTTTCAATCAATTGTGCATTGAGTTAAGCGTGTCGTCTGCTATTTATGACTGACTGGGATTGCAGCGCCACCGGTGGCGCCCTATCCGTTGACGGACGCTTTTTACAATAGAGTTTCCTTCTCTGGTATATATCTTTCTCTATGATATTTACCAACTTCGATTAGATACAATGGCGCTACAGTCTCCTTTTCATTTGATTAGTGATAAACACAATAACAACTCTATCAGTTTCCGTACAGATAATTCAAAACATAACGGCTAATACTTGAAGTACAGAAATTATTGTTTTCAATTATTATTGCGAAAACAAAGCAATCAGTAATTTAATAAGAACTTCAGTAAATTCAAGTTAATTATCTAAACATTAAATCAGTAATACATTCTGTTGATTTTCATAAATGTTGTCACAATTCTCACTTTATTCGAGGATTCAACTTTCCGCCAAAGTTGCGCACTTCGGCCTAGTGAATTTTACGTTCTCGTTACAATACACGCCATTCCTTCTTTTTCTTCGAATACCTTCCGTCTTCCATTTTTCTGAGGGAATACCACTTCTCCGTTCCTCCTCTCTTTCTCCACGTTGAGCTCTCTCTCTCTTAGCGGCCGTTCACAAATTATGTCATCCTTTTTCCAAATAATTTTATATCCTATCTCCCCTGTGTCAGCAGATGTCATATTTTTCTAAACCTTCCCTCCCCCCTTCGGTCATACGTCATCCTGACACGAAAAGTGACAATTAAATTCTATTAATCAAGATGTATCGAGGTAATAAATAAAAAACTGTCATAATGCACAGTAAGTCTTCTCATCAATATGCTTTGTCTGGATTTTACCCATGATGCACCTGTTCTACTGTAGTAAAAGCGGAGATATCGCTGAAACGTGGAAGGCTGTTAAAATAGGATATCTTTCCACCCCCCCTTTCTTTCTGTTTTAAACTATTTTGACCTTCTTTTATTTATTTTATTCATATTATTATTAAGATCATCATTAGTATTATTAAGTCTCGATCTCTGTTAATAATCTGTCTTTTTACTCATTTTTCCTTCTCCCAATTTCACTTAAAATTGTTGCACGATAATTAATCCTAATATTTGCTGCATGTGTTTAAAAAGCTATGGAAAATCCGAACGCATAAAATGCGACAGATGTTTCCAATCCCTGCACACCACGTTCTCGGATATCGAACGGAAAGCTATAAACGCCTTACTTACCTCCGATGGTAGTTTACTCTATGTGTGCAAAAACTGTAATTCCCAGGATTCCGGAACCCAGGATTTAAAGGATCTCATCATATCTTTAAAGGCTGAAATTGAAGATCTGAAGAATTCGGTCTTCCTCATCATCTGAAACAATGGAAACTTGATGGCTGATCTCAATGATCGTCGCTCGCGTGAGAACAGCGTTCTGTTTTACAATCTGGCGGAGAGCATCGATAATTCAAACGTCGCTGCAGCTAACGACGATAAAGCTAGCGTGTTCGAAATTATCACGAAACTGCCCTCGACTTCGCATCTCCAGATTGGCCAAATACGCTGTACTCATCTCGGTAAGCCTGCATCAGGGAAGGAAAGACCTTTAAAAGTTATTCTGCCTACTAAATCGGATGCTATTAACACTGTAAAGTGCAGACAAATCGTCTTCCGGAAACTGGTGTTTCAATCAACTTTGACCGAACTAAAATCAATCAAAATTTAAACTCGCCTCCCGTCAAGATAATGGTGAGACAGATTTCATTATTAAATATATTAATGGGTGCTCAAAAGTAATCAAGTCCAATTCAAAAAACTAACTGCTACGGGATTATCACTTTATTACCAAAATGTCAACGGCTTACGGACAAAATTGTCTGATCTTCTCCATAAAGTTCTATTACATTCTTATTCCATCATGTGCTTTACTGAAACAAACCTGTCCCCTGATATATCCAGTTCAGAGTTAAGCCTATCTAATTATAACATCTATCGATCTGATAGAAGTGCCCTTACAAGTACCAAGTCCTCGGGTGGTGGCGTACTTCTTGCCATTGTTAAATCCCTCCCCTCCCTCATCATTCCAACAATCGCTCAACAGGTGGAACATACTTTTATCCAGGTTTTCCTAGGGGAATGTTCCATTGTATTATGCGGCGTTTATGCCTCACTTTCCTCATATGAGAGCCACCTAAACGAGATTGAAAAAATTGCACCACCTAATTACTTTACCCGACCTCTAAAATTTGTGTCTTTGGTGATTATAATTTGCGTGAACTTACCCCTACTGGGTCTCCAGTGATTGTGCCCACGATCGAGGTTATCTGACCCCTCGGGGTAATCTCTTACTGGATATGCCATATCTTCTAAACCTTACTCAACATAACCTGAGAACTAATGGGAATGGCGTTATTCTTGATCTTGTGTTCTCATCAACTACTGTAACCGTGTCTTCATCCGATGATCCCCTTATATCTCCTGTAATACACCACCCTCCCTTGCATGGCCAAATCTCTATTGACGGTGAATATGAACTCATTGAGTATGACTCTGTTTCATATGACTTTCGTAAAGCTGATTACGTCTCCCTCAGTGTTGCCTTATAGGATACGAACTGGTGCGTGCTTGATCAGATGGATGTAAACTCAGCAATCAATCTTTTCTATGACACTCTGTATTCCTTAATAGATATATACGTACCTAAAATCAGGATGAAAAAGCGTAATTTTTCACCTTGGTATAGCTCTGAATTGAAATACCTTGTTTTCAGGAAGAAGGCAGCCCACTACAAATATAAGGTCTCAAATCTCCTTGATGACTACACAAACTTTTCCTTGTTGCGCTCGCAAAGCAAGTCTCTTGCTAAGTCTTGCTTCAATAACTACACACACCGGCCAATGAATTAGAAACATTCGTTCAATATGGTATTGACCCTCTTTTGGCTGTAATTATAGAACATACGCGGTTTGGCATGGACTCCACAAGTTGTTGCAATGCAGGTAAGGTAATCGCAGACCATGCATTCGTCAGAGAGACCTTCAGGTCCTGCAGAGTAGACGAAAGCGGATGCCTTCGACGAATGTCTCTTTCCAACATGTCCCAAATCCGGACTTTGCGCTGGCCAGGGCAGATGTTGCAACTCGGTGTCATGTTCAGAAAACCACTCCTGAACAATTCTTGCTCGATGGACAGTAGCATTGTCGTCCATGAAGAACCCGTCACCATTTGGGTACAAATGCACCATTGCAGGATGGACTTGATCTGCAACAATGTTCAGGTAGTCTTTGGCTTCCACCCGACTGTCAAGGAATATCAGGGGACCCTTGCCATACCAATAAAACATGGTCATACCATGACACCTACTTCATGGGGCTGCCGCCAAATTCTCTGCCGGCCATCAGTGCAAAACAATGTGTAACGTGACTCGTCCGACCACATCACCTTTTTCCAGTCGTCTACTGTACAGTCACACCGTTCTTTACACCACTGCAGGCGAACTTTACGGTTTGTTGCTGACACCAGGGGCTTCCTCACTGGCATGCGACTTCCCATCCCTATTCGCTTCAACTCTCGGCGCATTGTTCTGGAGGAGATGGGTTGCGACGATCCTTCAATGAAGTCTGCCGTCAGTTGCTCCACAGTAGACCTTCGGTTTTGCCGCACAATCCGTCTCAGACGACGTCGGTCCCTGTCTGTGTTGATTGTTTTTGATCCACAATTCTGTCGTTTCGACAGCCCTTGTAGATTCCGTTTCCACGCATTGAACACCTTGGAGACCTGACCTTTTGCGATACTGCTCAGTTGTACTGTCCTGGAAATCGTGGCTCCAGCTAGACGGGCTCCCACAATAACTCCTTTTTGGAACTCAGATAGGTCTGCTGTTTTCCCCACTTGGCTCAACTTGAGCAGCTGCAGCTTGGAATGAGCATGTACCTCACATGATTGCATTCATTTGCTTATCACAATCGTTTCTGACCTGTTACCCCGCTTTACATATCAGTACAGTAATTCATCATGGGTTTCTAATTCATTGGCTAGTGTGTGTATACCCTGAAGGTAGAATCTTCTATCTCTACTAATATCAGAAATTTTTGGAAATATGTAAACACTAAAAGATCTGATAATTTCCTACCAACCTCTATGTACTACAATAACGACATGCAAAACAACTCCAAGGCGTATCTGAATTGTTCTCACGATATTTCTCTTCAGTCCTTGTCGACAACAGTGCTCCACATGATACCACTACAACTGAATACAGCAACGAAGTTGATATATCAAAAATTCTCATCTCTTCATCAGATCTTGAAAATGAACTAAATGACCTTTAACACTAGTAAGAGTCCCGGCCCTGATAAACTGCATCCAGTCCTCATCTCATTCTGTGCCTCATCTTTATGTCTCCCTTTGCTCATCTTATTTAATAACTCTTTGTTTAGTGGTGTTTTTCCTGATTTCTGGAAACAAAGTTTTGTAGTCCCAATTTACAATCTGGTGATAAGCACAATGTTACTAACTATAGACCCATAACTATTCAATCGGTGATCCCAAAGATGTTTGAATCTATTGTCCTGGACAAAATCCAACACTTGTTTAAACAAATCATTATTCCTGAACAACATTTGGGAGACCAACAACTACTAACTTGCTGTCATACGAAAAATACATATTTGACAGCTTAGATGCCTTATGCCAGGTTGATGCCTTATATATTGATTTTGCCAAAGCTTTGATAGAGTAGATCATGTCATTCTGCACAGCAAACTAAAAGCCCTTGGCATCAGTGATCCCCTTCTATCTTGGATTCATAGTTTCATCACCCAGCGTCGCTCATACGTCAAAATTAAGGAGACTATATCTACCCCCTTTCTTACCCATCTTGGACCGCTACTGTTTCTTTTGTTCATCAACGGTATCCCTTTCCTTCTCTTTGCTGATGACCTAAACAATTTTTTCACTGTTAAGGATCTGTCTGACTGCATATTATTGCAAAATGCACTCGATACCATTTCCTCATGGTGTTCCCAAAATAATGTGACTCTAAATGCTGACAAATGTAAATTACTTTCATTCTGCAGAAATTATCATCCTATCCCCTTTACTAATAAAATTAATAATGTGCCTTTAAAAAGGGTTTTTCAGATTAATGACTTTGGAGTCATCCTCGATTCAAAAATGTCATTTAACCCTCACATTAACAATATAATAAGGAGATCTTACAAAACATTGGGCTTCATCAATCGGCAAACGAAGCTCTTCAGTGATACCAAGTCCCTAAAGACCTTGTACACTGCTCTAGTCCGTTGAGGACTGGAAACGTGTTCTCTGGAGCGATGAATCCCGCTTCACATTGTTTCGACCGGATGGCAGAGTTTGGGTGTGGCGTTTACCTGGAGAACGGCTCCTTCCTGAGTGTATCATCCCAACAGTGATGTTCGGCGGAGGAGGAATTATGGTGTGGGGCTGTTTTTCGTGGTATGGCATAGGCCCGGTCGTGAAGGTGGAAGGCACCATGAGGGCTACGGACTACACTACCATCCTGGACAATAATGTTCTCCCAACCCTTTGGCAAACCTACGGTCTAAAGCCATGCCTATACCAAGACGACAATGCCAGGCCACATGTTGCAGCTCATACCCTGCGATGGTATGCCGATAATAATGTTAAACGCATGCAGTGGCCAGCCCAGAGCCCCGACCTGAATCCCATCGAGCATCTGTGGGATGAAGTCGAGCGTCGGTTGAGGGGTTGTAGCCCACTCCCAAAACACTACCTGAACTGTGGACGGCTGTACGGGACATTTGGCGGGAGATTCCTGTGGGGGTCGTACGTACTCTTGTGGAAAGCATGCCCCGGAGAGTGGCCGCCGTGATTGCAGCCAGAGGGGGGCCGACAGGATATTAGCTGTTATCAATAAAAGCAAATAAACGCACTGTGCGAGGTGTCCAATTACTTTCTTCCAATCAGAGTATAAATTTACATTTATTTATGTATTTATGGTTTCCTCTTTTGTTCCTTCTTGTGTTAATAATAAGCCTTAAGATGACCCAAATGAGGTAACTCTGCATTTTGCTCATATTATGTACGGGATCATTCACGAAATGCGTTTGCTTGACGGAGGAGAGAGGAGGGGGACTTCAAGTATGACTTCTTGTACAGATGATCGCATGGTTGCTCGACTTGCTAGCCATCTCTTCGAGAATTATTGCGTGAATCAGGATTAAATGTCTCAAAAAATACTGTCAATAATGACCCCACGGGAATGCTCAGGGAAACTGTATGAGCTTCCATAACAGTAAAATATGAAAGCTAACAAATAATCTAAATATTTATGTAACTACGTACAATGAAGAAAAAATCCTTTAATAAATAAACACCAGAGTACCAGGCTTGATTGTACGAGCTGGCAAGATGAATGGATCCAAATTTTTAGTGATGAAAACAATTAATCTTGACGACTTCAGGGATAGAGATATTATTGGCATGATTTGAGAAAAGAACCCCGAGAATTCTTCAGAAGGGAGCTTGATGGAGGCTCTATGACATTTTCTCAAGACAACGTTCTTTCACTTGCGGAAACACTGGTGGACGTGAAGTGGGGGGGGGGGATCTCAGCTCGAGCTACGTCGTTTTTCATTTATTTTATTTGACTTAAACTGGTTACACAAATACACAATAGCATTTGTCAATTATGGATATGTATTTCCGTAATTTAGTTGTCATAGTCAGCACGGCGCCATGGGTTATAGGCGTCGGGTTGTACCAAGGCTGGTTATGATTGTGCGATGTGGGCGCGTTTGAACTAGTCGACGCGCCAGCGAACGATATCGATGTATTATAAACATTAGGCACGCGGCAACTGTAAACGATGAGCGTGCGTGCAAAAGGGCATAAATGCAATTTTGGTGAAATTTAAACGACGCCTATCCTTGCTTTTGCAATGTTAAATTTTATTGCAATGAGCAGTTATTGTGTCCAAAACGACATAAATTCTGACCAAATCGTGTTGATAACAAGCACCATTTGGAGCAAAAGGATTCTCTAAATCTGATGTGTAGTGTACAAAAAGACACGTCGCAATGGAACAATTGACACGCTGTGAGCAGTCACGTTTGCATAAGCTGGAAACAAGGTTAGACTGTGTAAAGTTCTGCTTTGATATGCAACAAATAGAAACCTCTGCCAAAAGTTTTTATACAGAAAATATTTTACGCACGTCAACGCGCATGAACTAGAAGTATTTTACGCACTCGGTTCTATGATCTTTTAGTATTAGGTACTGCTGTAAAAGAGACCCCCCCCCTTTTTTTTTACAAATGGTTAGAGTCACAAGCAGGAAAAAGACCCAACGGGGTGGGATCGGGACTCTATGATCTTCTTTAGCGTACAAATTTTGGAACTGCACATACATTGCTCGTTCTGTGATGGATGCGGTACTCAAAATAAAAATAGCCACTTAGTTCACATGCTTTATTTCTGTCTGCAACAAATTGCACCAAGAATTCTTAGTGATGTTATTCTCACCTTTCCTGTGTTAGGTCACTCGTTTTATCCGCCAACAGGATATTTGGTTTGAGGAAAAAAGATACCATCGCCACTGAATAAGCGTACTGAAACTTTTACAACGACGTTGAATTGATTCCATATGGTATAGTGGTCAACTAATTGCAAGAGTTTTGTCAGTTGCCCGTAGGCCTCCGACATGGCTTAACGACTGCTGTCACACGACAACAGCCACGACCAATGTCTTTACGTGCCCTCCGAAGCACGGAGGGGGACGAAGATTGAATGCCACTAGTGATCACCCATCCACTGGCTGATTGTGCCCAGCGAACGCATCTAGGCTACGTTCCACCATCCACCCCTCGCCACCCCAAAACGACATTGGAGAAGTTAGACAAGTTGGCCAGGAATGGACTTTGTATTATCTGGCCAGTTGTCACCGAACACCTCTTCCAAAAGCGCATAGGATCATCCGTGCACGTCTTAGAACCTATAAAAGACGTTGACGGGTTAGAATACATTCATAGCATCTACTGCAGTCAAGATGAACAAACGATCCGAACTTTAGGGCGTGTCTAAAAAGTCTGACCGGTCGGATCGGTCGAACCCCGTCGCGAACAGCCTGTCCATAAAGTAACGACCGGTCGCGATGAGCGTTTTCATAAAACGACCGGTCGGCTGCCTCGGTGAGTAGAATCAAAATGGCGGACAAAAGTTAACAAATTCAAGTGTTCAAGTGCCCGATACGTACGAAATAATTTTTGGAGACAGGAGATGGCGAAATTCGAGGGTAGCCCAGAAAGTAATGCACCACAATTTTTTTCTCCGTCCCTAACAATGGTACGAATGCGAAACTTGAGATACGCATTCTTTGAAATTTTCGGAGTGCGGACGCAAAGTTTCCGTTTCTTCCGACATATAGCGTACGTGCAGCAATGGAACAATATGGGGTCTGTAAGTGATGTACGTTACAAGCAGCGTGTCGAAAGATCGGGAAAAAACATGGCGGAGATGATAGTGATCACGAACGAGTGTGAAGTTTCGGATCACTGAATTCGTTGACGTCTACCCTTTTCCAGAAAATCTTTACCCTGTTTCAGATAAGACTGTTTTGCTGGTTCGAATAGTTACACTATCACACGCATGGTTAGAGTCGGGGTGTGGGTTCATTAAGGTTTCGAGACCCAAAAAAGATACGACTCGGACACTAAATGCGTGGGATTTCACTAGCTAGTTTATCATTTTACTCAACACTACATAGACAGCATACATTTCGCAGTGCGCTTGACACTGAGGGATCAATCGCAGTCATACGTAGATAATACAGTAAAATTACCATCATACTTTGAGCGACGCTCAGTTTACGTAACCCACGGTTGTAATCCAGACGCATCTGACCATGAGTACCCCTGAGTATGCACAGGAGTATGCCTTTGTGGGAGACGAGAGATATGCGTACAACGCAGCCGTGGTCTATGTGCGCATCCACAACCTCCGAATAAGTATTCCTCCATTTACTACGCCAAGTCGCGTTCGTTGTCTCCTTTTAGGGCGAAAATGAAAGGGGGGAGGCACTGTAACCCCTCTTGGCAAGTTCTGGATGACATCGATCCTGATTCGCTAATGCGATGGCTTGTAGTGCGGCTGAGTTTCACACACTAACACGGAAACACCATACTTCGGGGTGCCTGTGCGAGACGCCCTCTGCCTTATACCACTACTCCACTGTGTCTCAGCTAAGGTACTATCATGCACAATGCGTCGGGTCCAACAAGATTAAATCTACAATTAAGACTAGGACCACACATGGCGGTATTCAGTTAATAGTTTTTTTATTTCTACAGTGGTGCACTTGAATCACTGCGCGAACAGTTTGGCGGTGAATTTTCCGCACGGCTGAGCTCCATAGACTTGGCGGGAGGGACCAAAATCCAGGCGCTTAAATTGCATGAAAGTACTAATCTTTCCGGCGAACGTTCCACGTAGAAATAGAAAGGAAAATGTCACTCACCATATAGCTGCATCACTATCACCTGAGTTACTTAGGAAGACTTGCTTGATTGCAGCAATACAACTCCAAGGCTAGGGCGTCCTCGTCAAACGTACATGAATGCGTCTCGTTGGCGACCCTACTCACAAGGAGACTCCAAGTACTCTGACTCACCGATTTTGATAGAAAAAAAATTATGCATGTAGCTTTCACCAAATTAAACACACATGCAAAGCCATTCGATAAATATTCCGAGAAAAAATTTCATAAAGTTTGTTATAATTGACCACACTATAAATATCCTAATTGTAGCATAAAATTTTATCGTGTTCAGGTGGTCTAGTGGTTAAACACGCCCTTTCTGCTTTGCAGATACGGACTCAAATCCCGCCGTCGATATTTTTTTTTCTCTTCGTAATTTTTTTTAACATATATGGGAATGTGTAATTCATTTTACTAAATATATTTCCGATTTTCTAATTTGCTACCATCATTTTTTTTATAAAATCCATATGCGAATTATAGTTAATAATCCAATGTGATAAACGAGCATTTAAGGGGGAAGAAAGATTAATTATTTTTATAAATTTTGTAACTTTTGGGATGATATTTAACTCCCACAAAGATTAAATAATTATTTCACCATGTACTTACTATTAAATATAATGCATCTTATTGGTATCTATAGTTTATCAATCACCCTTCATTAACATTTTTAACTATCACATTATCCAACAAATTTCAATTTCCTATTTTTAGGAGCAAAAGTTTGTTATGAACGGAAATAACTATTACTCCTGTCTGTACCTACACGTCAATTGTGTTTTTTTTTAAAAAAAAAAAAAGGAAATAAAAAAAATCTGCAATAACCTTTCAATTTATGTACAATAAATTTAGTGACATATTCTTCAGGTCAAAAGAAGACGAAAATGTTCTATAGCACTTTTTCTGGAAACGATTTGTTTGCGAGTAATCCAATATCATACAGTAGGGAAGCACGGTAGTTAGCGGACGATATTTTAGCAGTTCCAACCCTAGGTTGAGTGGTTTGTTCCATTTAAACCTACTTTAGGGTTGTTCCATTAGTTGTGTACGGTTGTTTCCATTACTGTACATCCACTAGGAATATCAATTTCAGAACGTTTGCGTGCTTTGACATACGCATTACGATTTACGTAAAAAAAAAGTCATGTACACGTATTCCAGTGCAGAATACACTGACATGCACCTAATGTATGGTCTTGCGGACGGAAATGCTGTGGAAGCAA
>JAHWFO010074831.1:73696-110831 GCA_023313115.1 Rhysida immarginata | reverse complement strand
CGACCAACTGACAGGTCGACGAATTGACATTCGACTAATTGACCTCCAACAAATTGACCGCCCGACCAACTGACACTCTCAACGAAATGACGCTCGACGAATTGACCTCCGACGAACTAACCGCGCGACCAACTGACACTCTCAACGAATTGACGCTCGACGAATTGACGCCGACGAACTGACGCTCGACGAATTGACCCTCGACGAATTGACACGTAACCGTTTTACCATCAGATTAGAGGAAGGGGGTATGAAATTTCTGCATCGTGATAAGCGGTGAAAGTTTCTTTTGTGCTTTGAAATTATTTATGCCTTATATATTGTACTCATTTCATTACACCGAACGGACATTTCACCGAAGGACATTTAACCGACGGAGAAATACCTGCATTTCACCGACATTTAGACATTCGACGGAAAGAGATGCTTTCGGCAATATAATTCGTTTAATGCAAAAAAAAAAAAAATGTTTTCAGGAGGTTATTTTATATAACAAATCTTTTATATATTATGATACAAATCCGTTTAATTCTTTTCATTAAGCAAGCATATTGTACTGTATTTTATCTATAAAATTATTCTTTTTTGCATATCTTTTTAAATAAATGTTTGTTTTCATAACGTTAGGTAGGTTAAGATGGGAACCGGACAAAATGCAACTCAGTGTCTTGTATTATTAAATAATATCAATTCTTTTCCTGTATGTCTTTTTAAATGAATA
Source organism: Rhysida immarginata (assembly GCA_023313115.1). Taxonomy (NCBI): domain Eukaryota; kingdom Metazoa; phylum Arthropoda; class Chilopoda; order Scolopendromorpha; family Scolopendridae; genus Rhysida; species Rhysida immarginata. Next base: position 110,110 of record JAHWFO010074831.1, on the reverse strand, counting down.
TTTTACTTCTATAAAATGAGATACTCATTAGTGATGGGCGATATTTGATACGAGTATCGTGTATTAAAAGTTTATTCCATACACTTCAGGTTTCTGTCCTGCTTTATGAGGAGACATAAAAATTATTAATCGGATACTATCAAATATGAAAATCAACTGGTAATGGGTTGAGTATTTCTAACATTTTTCATTGTAGCGTTCATTTTCAGAGTTATATACCAGCTATTGAAACATAGACTGAAATCTATAATTGAGAACTATTACGAGTTGCCGAGGATTGATTTCCTGAGAGCAATTGTCCACAATGTTTAATTGTTTTCTTGTGGACAATTGCTTTTATACATTTCAGTAATTACATGAAATTACATAAAAAAAGGATTTAAAGATAATATTTGTTATAAAATTTCTTATTAAACGACTGAAAGGCATCTAATGATATTGACACTAGAGCATACGATTTAGGACGGGTAATAAAAGCACACGGGTACACGGGTCCCGGATTTGGTATCGCTTTTTTTATAACCATCGATATATTGATAAAGATGAATATACTCCTTTAATTAAAATAGTAAAATTAAAATAAATAATAAAAAAATGATAATTATAATATAATAAAATAATAAAAAAAACAAGGGAAAAGTCTCTCAGAATTTTCGCATTTGACTATCCGATATTAGAATTTTTATGTCTCCTCATAAAGCAGGACAGAAACCTGATGTGTATGGAACAAACTTTTAATACACGATACTAATTTTAAATATTGCCCATCACTAATAAATATCTCATTTTATAGAAGTAAAATATTCACTTAAAAAGAATAATTTTTTAGACCCATACAATATGCTTGCTTAGTAGAAAGAATTAAATGGATTTGTCTCATAATGTATGCAGTATAAGATTTGTTATTCAAAATAATCTACTGAAAACATTTTTTTTTTTTTTTGCATTAAACGAATTATATTGCCTAAAATATCTCTTTACGTCGAATATTGCCTAAAATATCTCCTTACGTTGAACAACGTCTGGATGGCACAGCAAAGCTCCGTATCGTCGCCGATCAAGTCCACCCTGTCATGTTGATGGCGTACCGCAATGGAGATGGCTACTTCCAGCAAGACAATGCGCCATGCCACAGAGCTCGTATTGTGCAGGAGTGATTCCAGGAACATGAGGGGGACTTTACCTTACTTCGTTGGTCCCCACAATCCCCAGATCTCACTCCAATTGGGCATTGTGGGACGAAGTCGAACGAACCATCAGACGGCTGGATCCACCACCGTCCAATCTAGCACAACTAGACAGTGCTATCCATCAGGCATGGTGTCAGGTTCCTCCCACCACCTTCCAACATTTCGTGGAATCAATGCCACGAAGAATTACTGCAGTATTAAAGGCAAAAGGTGGCCCAACGAGATACTGACAGGGTGGTCATAATATGCTCACTCAGTGTATATACAGGGTGATTCAGAATGGTAGGTCAAGAATGAAATACCATATACAATTTGTAGCGGGGAACAAAATTTTTCCTATAAACATGGGTCCGGAAATACAGAGATAATGCAACTTGTACGAGGTAAGAATGACATTACAGTAAGTGTTCAAAATGCAGGTGTTTAGTCTGCAGACGAGATTCTCGCGTACTCTGGTGAAGATGTCCGGAAAATCACTGACTTCTCCACACGCTGTTGGTAAATCCTTTCCGCTTCAGTAGCATTACCCTGTGCCTCGCCGTAGACGAGATGCATGTCCGCCAGCTCCGCATTAGTCAAGCGATCCATTGTACGACAATGGAGTTACATGTTTCGTTTCCTCTCTTTTAAAAGAGAGAACACGAACAATTTACATGTTTAGATCCTAATTTACATGCACCCTACCATTGCCGTCCGGGTAACGCACATCCATTCCTACCTTGTACAAGTTGCATTATCTCTGTAAGGATGCATTTCCGGACCCATTTTTATAGGAAAAATATTGTTTCCCGCTACAAACTGTACATGGTATTTCATTCTTGACCTACCTTTCTAAATCACCCTGTATAATAAAATAGTAGCGGAGGCGAAAATTTTACATTTAATTTTTTTGAGAAAAAGTGATTGCTACGTGTATTGTATACTATACTGAAGCTCAAACAACGGTTTTTAGAATTTTTGTGTGGTTATAAACGATACAGAAGCCCAAACAATAGTTTTAGGATTTTTGTCTGTCTGTCTGTCTGTGTCTCTGTAAAAGCATCTTTAGTTGGCTAGAGGTTGGCGCCAAAACTACTGAAGGGATTTAGTTGAAATTTGCTGTGAAGGTTATTTACTACCTGAGTCAACATAGGATACTTTTTTCTGCGGGAAAAAAGTCTCATTCCCACGGGAAAAAACAACAACTGGTTCCAGCAAAAAAATAATGTCAACAGATGTCGTAACGAGTAAATCGCACATAGAGTCACTTTATAAGAAGAGTATCGCAATCGTCTTGAGCGACGCCATTTTGAGTTTAATTCTTCTCTGAATACAAAGGGCAGTATGGAGATTACGTTGTTTTGTCAAAGTAATCACGCCGCATTTAGAGTAAAATGTTATGATGTAATATTTTACGATTTGTAAATTCCCTTAATACATGATAAATAGGTTTTTTAATATATTTAACGTGGTAAAAATAAAAGATAACTCTACTGCTCAAATTAAATTGTTACATCACTTCTTTTTTTTTTTTTTAGGTCATCAATAACAAAATATAATCTGTATTTCGATAACTTATAAAATTTCATAAATTTAATATTTAATTCAAATGAATGTAGAAAGAATTTTAGGTTTTACATGGTATTTATGAATTTGAAATTTAAAAAAAATAGACAAGTTAATATTTATATTTTTCTTTTTCATTTTTACATCGTTTTTGCACTGCTTAAAATAAATCTCTTAAAATAAGTTTCATTTAGAGTGGGCAGAGCCGGCCCGGTGGCCGAGAGGAATGGGGCGTAGGCTTTCCAGTTCTCGAATCTGTCGGGTCGCGGGTTCGAATCCCGCCGTGGCCATGGATGTTTGTTCTTCCCAGTTGGAATGTAAAACATTAATTTCCCTTTTCTACTGGATTTAGTGCAGTTTACCGCGCAACAATTTGGCATAATGGCCCGGATAAAGCGAAAGCTAATTGACGAAATTTTTCATCTCTAAACCTTAGGAAAACTTTGTTTATTATTAAGTAGCGGAAGAATGGAGCTACTTATTGTTTTCACAATGTCCGTCCGTCCGTCCCCTTCATAATTTCCGCATTTTTTGAGGTATAAAGTTGAAATTCGGAATGTAGCTTACTATGGGCATGTGCACCTTCAATATTTAGTTTGGTTTTGATTGGCCCACTGGGGTCGGAGTTTCGGGGGCGGAAATTAGAGAGGACCAAAAAGTCTACCCATATAAAAAGAGTGAAATTCGGTATGCAGATTCCTCTAAGCAAGATCAACTTTACTGTAAAATTTGGGCCAAATTGTCCCAATAGGGTCGGAGTTGTGGGGGTGGCAGTCACCTGGTCTTTAGAACTATGACAACATTAGGCATGTCATATATCATTTGATCGAAAATGATGAGAAACGAAAGAAGATAGAGCTCTTTTTCATTTTCTAAATACTACGAACGAAAAAATCAATATTTCGATTAAAAAATGGGAAAGGGGGTGGGGTAAAATTGCGGATAAAAGGGTAAAAATAGACGACCTCAGCGCTTCCGCTACTTTCCTATACCTTTCTCGGGAGGATTAATTTCTTGTTAATACATGCAACTGCTATCGATAAAATAGTTTGTTTATCGATTGAAACTTACTATTTGTTGATTAAAGTCTCAAGTGCTCCCAAGTTAGTTTCAAAGCTCACTGAAATACATAGAAACGATTAGCAAGCATTCACCTGGGAAAACTCAATCGCTGCGATTATGCCACGTGATACCGAAAAGCCAATCAAAAGCCTTGCGGCAGAGTTCACTCAAATGCGGTACTCTTCCTATAAAGTGACTCTAATCGCACAATGGTTTTGTTCCTTACGAATCTATATATAAGGAGAATAATTGCCAACAGGTGTCGCCAAGATGCATGTCGATAGAGTGCCTTTATCACGGAGCATATATCGAGGGGCGCGTTCGACATGTGCACACTAAATGCACCTAGTGACCTCCGTCAGAGCGAGCGGTGAAAACAGTGTAGTGCATTTTGTGTGTGTCATGAAAAACGGGAAAGAGCACAAAAGTGGGATGTTCACCTCACCCGTGCTATCATGAATAGAAAGCCTACTGCTCAAAATAAAACCCATCATAACATCTGCATTCATATAACACGCCGAAATCGATCATTACACAGTAGATTTCAATGTCAGGTTAAACGATATACAGATTTCAATTACTTTATTATACCTGTTGGCTCTTTAACGGTAACTAAAACTCCGAACTATCTATCGCTACATTTCAAGCTCTAGGGCAGCGCCATCTTGCAACGCACTAAACGACTCTGCTCCTAATCTAGGATCATTTGGTGCGCGCACGAAACGCTCGGTAGTGCGCGCACTCGCGATGACGAACACGCGCGGGTTCCATGACGAATACGTTAGTGCGTTTAGTGGACGCACAAAGGTGTTTAGTGCGCGATGTCGAACGCGCCCGAGGACTTCGTGAGCGGAGCACGGAGCTTAGGGCCGAATCACTAGGCGCTGTAAGAGTCGAGTCGAGTAAGGTTTCCTACTCCAGCGACCGCATTCAAGGGAAGATCTGCCCTCATCTCATCATTAACGCGTTATAGTGGCGTGTACAGAGAGTTTGCAACTCCAAATTTCAAGTGACTAATTTTGGCCACTTGAGGAGCGAATTCTCTACTCCACCCAACGCCACCTGTTTCTAGGTGGCGTTGCTCCACCTCGCTGATCTAGTGAAACAGCATGGCAGCCATTTCATCGCTTCGTAGTAAAACTGTCATGCCATTGCATTGTTTTTACTTCAGCGCGAAAAACGAACAAGTTATAGAATGCCTTTAATTGAAAGGTATCATTATATCTTGTTGCGAGATACCGTCGTATTAAAAACTTATTAAAAACGTTCATTTTGAAATGGGCTCCACATAGGAGGAGTTCAAACGAATAGAGGCGGGGGGAGGGAAGAAAGACTGCTGTGGCGAAATTTATTATGTATGCCTTTATTATTTTACTAGCAAACCCGCGTCCGGCGTTGCCTGGGCTTTTTGAATCATGAAATAAAAATACAGTATAGGTAAATTTTAAAAAACATTTATTTAATGTCAAAAAATTAATGGAAGTTTTTGGACTACACCTAAGTCTTGAGTACTTCCTTATAAACGACATTTAATGTTGTTGCATCTTTACTGCAAATGTATAAATTTCTAGGGTCGCTAACTCTAGAACAGGCAACATACAGTTGGCCATGTGAGAAACAATCTTTTTGCAAATTTACTCCAGCTACTTTCAATGTTTGGCCTTGAGATTTGTTAATTGTTATGGCAAAGCAAAGTTTAACTGGAAATTGAATGCGTTTGAACTGAAAAGGTAAGTCTGTAGGTATTAAAGGGACTCTTGGAATTAAAACTGTTTCACCAAGACCACTTCCAGTAATAATTGAACCTTCTATCACATTATCTTTTAGTGATTTCACAATTAACCTTGTTCCATTACAAAGTGTTGGAGGATTTAAATTTCTAAGTAATCTTATAGGAACACCAATTTTAATTTGTAATAAATGAAGTGGAAAACCAGAAGGTTGCAATGAGTTTAAAAATTCCACAGGGTAATGCACTGCATTTTCAGTTTGTAAAACTGTGTTGATGGAACAATACTGTTTTACATTTCCTTCAACTTTGTTCATTATTTTTAAGTTTATTAGGTTAGCAGAATCGTTACGTGGTGTTAATATAGTCCTCTCTTGGAACCATCCTAAAGACTTGGACTGAATATTAGAAATATCGGGGTAAATTTTTTCAATCAAAGAATCTAGTGATTCGACATAATTGCACAATGAAGAATCAAGTTTTATCATTATTTAAAAGGACCCTCATGTTTTTAGTGAGTGAAAGGTGAATAACATGCTCCCAAATAAAAGACTTTTTTAAGCAAGCATTTACTTCGTCAGCAACTGTACCGTTTGTTATAACTGGTAGAGTTTGACGAAAGTCACCTGTGAATAAAAATGTCAAGCCACCCATTATTTGATTGGAGTTTCTAAGATCTTTCAGAGTGCGATGCAGAGCTTCAACAACAACCTTATTTGCCATAGTAGCTTCATCCCAAACTATCAAGGAAGATTGACGAAGTAATTTTGCAGTAACACTTTGTTTTTTTATTTGGCAGAAAGGAGTGTCCCCTGGTATAATTGTGAGGGGAAGTTTAAAATTGGAGTGTGCAGTTCGTCCCCCTAGTAACAATGCTGCTGCTATTCCTGAAGATGCAACGGCAATAGCTATCTTATTGAAACTTCTAATTTTGCATAGTATTAAGTTTGTTAAAAAAGTTTTTCCTGTGCCTCCAGGAGCATCTAAAAAGAATAGCTCTCCTTCACCATTTTGTACACTTGTAATAACCTTATCGTATGCGAAACGTTCGGTTTCGCTTCGCATGGTTTCTGTTTACACAGCTGTTAAGGGAGAAAAAAGCATGGCAGCCTATCGCAAAAATAGTACGTATTTCATTGAGTTCTTTTGAATTTTTTTGTGTTATATATTTTTTATTTTTTTATTGAATTAGTGTATTGAAATATTAAGTTGTGGAGTTACAGTGTAGGTAAATTTTAAAAAACCTTTATTTAATGTCAAAAAATTAATGGAAGTTTTTGGACTACACCTAAGTCTTGAGTACTTCCTTATAAACGACATTTAATGTTGTTGCATCTTTACTGCAAATGTATAAATTTCTAGGATCGCTAACTCTAGAACAGGCAACATACAGTTGGCCATGTGAGAAACAATGTTCTTGCAAATTTACTCAGCTATTAAGATGAAGTAGAATCAGCTTATGTTTGTTTGTTTGCTCAAGAGATGGCGCTAAGCGTTTCGATCGCCGATCACCATATGATGAGCAGCCATGTTGACGCATTTTGAGAGCAATTAACGTAAATAATTTAATATAAAACCAATTTTTATGAATTAATACCTAGCCTACAAAGTTTCTACATAAATCCCCTAACAAACAAAACTTGTTTCATAAAAATCGATGCAGTAGTTCTTAAGGTAATCGAGCACATACACCGGGGAAGTGACTTAGATTTATACTATGTATAGATAAACATGCATATATATTTTTAAATTATATGCGCGTTCTAACATTTATGCTATTAAAAATTATTACTATTTTATACGAAAATATTGGATTACAATCAATAAATTAAATTAAATAAATAAAATTAAATTAAGTAAATAAAATAATTAAATAAATAAATTGATATGAAGCAGTATTTAAAAATTTTTGTCGTTTATTTTATTAAGCTTATGAACTATTAATTCCCTTAATTAACCTAAAATGAATATTTAAGAAATGTAAAATGATAAAATATATTTAACTATTTAATAATTTATTTAAGGCAAAAAGTTTTTGTTAAATAAGCTTTATTTGTGTAGGCAACACTAAACAAAGATTTTCTTTTCTACTTCACTGCTTGTTTCATTGACCTATGTTCTCCATTGTTGTTGCCTAGCAACGTGTCACTTTTGTTAAAAATATCCTCAAACCCATGACTGGTTTCTTCAAGGAAGGGATCAAGCAACACTCATATGAGGGAAGACGGTAAATGCGTTAATGATTGGAATCTGGGTTTTTCGAGTAGCCCTTGACCTTCAGCCCTTGATCGAGTGTCGTTTGTCACTCTTTCGAGGGCTGTGCTAGTGATTCGGCCCTTATTTCGAGTTCTTCGAGTACAACAAAGTTTGTATATATTAATTGACAACTGTATGTCGCTTGCTCTCGCGTCACCAGCCCTGACTTTCTATTTATTTTGGCTCCCGAAGGTAAAACAACGAACGTAAAAACAAATAAATTTGTATGGCGGAATGATACATTCGCACAGGCCTACCACGAGATAATGATACGGATGGAAAAAAGAAAATTGTGTTTTTCAAAAGAGGAAAATTGTGTTCATGTCGTTTACATTGTGTTTGGGGTGACGAAATGAATGCTTCTGCCATTTCTTCTTTTTTACTAAAAGAAATTAAATTCTCTAAAAAGGCTTAGCCCATTTCCATAAAAAATGCGTCAATGCATAGTTTTAGGACCCCTCTAAATGTGAATTACTTTAAAAAAAAAAAGAAAAAAATTGACGAGGAAGGAGATAGTTAATAACACCAAAACGGCTCATCACAGCCAAACAAGTCATGTATAAAACAAATTCGCCTTAATGAGAGGAGTACATACATGTCAAGTTTATTGAATTTGGTTCGCTGGTGTGAACGCTACAGCCAAAAAAATTAATATCTTGAAAAATATACGCTAAGGCACAATTTAGGGGACCCTCTAAGTACAGGGTGACCCAAAAAAACGGGAACTTTTTAACAATCCAATAAAACCAAGAGTGATGGAAGAAAAACATTGTATTTATGACCTTTGCCATGAAATACCACTCTACACATTGGGTGTCATTATGACCTTTACTTGTCAGATCAGGGCCCCCCCCCCCGGGGTGTGGGTGTTTCTCACAATAAAACCAAAAATCAAAGTCAAAGGATTGATTAACAGCTAGCTCAATATTTACTTATTAATAGGCTCAATCAAAGACAAAGGTCGGGTTCTTTAAAGAAGTGGCAGGTTGTGTCTTATCTATTCCATTAAGATAGGCAAGGATTAGAATTAAATAAATATCTTTTTACTCAAAGTTAAAAGATTACCAAAGAGATACAAGAATAAAATAAGTCTTAAATCTAAAGAAAAAAAAAGTGATAGTACTTAATGTTAAATAAGAAAGTTAATCCTAAATCCCCAATTACTTAAAGCTACGATAACATGCAAAAATTTAATAAATGCAAACATGATAATTGGATTCAATAAGAAAAGTTCAAGTTCTTTCAATTACTCTGAGAACAGGGATAATTATTCTAAATACTCAATTTTAATAAAGCTCACTCAAATCTGTCCCTTATGACACACTTGTCATGACCACCTATGAATTTTATATAAATCAAAATGTTTCACTCTACTTACAGTTGTGTAGTCTTAAACATCCGTAGATCTGTGATCACACATAATCCAACTTTGGGCACCAAACACTTTTTATATTAACAGGCTATAATCATATTTCACTAAACATACTGAAGCACAAAAACACACTTTAAAATGATCCGGATCGATTAGTGAGTGGGTCCACTGGAGATCTCAAAGTGTCCCCACTAAGTTCAACAGAAGATTTCAAATGAGAAGTTGTCTTCCTCTCACAACAGTGGGCTCTTGACCACGATGATCTGTCGCAATAGTCTTCTCTCTTGCTTCACCAAGCTCTGAAGAATGCCGAGGTTCCACTTCCAATGATTACTCCACTTTATGCTGAAGTTACTTATTGTCTATTAATAAACTTCTCGGGAAACGTCTTTTTCTGTAGATTTAATTGTTAGACTAATGAGAACCGAGGAGAGATCGAATCCTTCACTGGGGTTTATTCTAAATGTCTCTATTTAATGAGTCTGCTTAGGCCATAACTTGGAAGGAGAAGCCAATGGATTTATTAACTGACTGTGAGGGTTTCACAGTAGCTGTTTACATCACAATATGCCCCTCCCTCAAATCTCCTTATTGCCAGAACTCACTATTAACATATCCTTGATGAGACTGCACGAGCCCTGATTTCGGGAAGAGAGGTTACCAGACCGCTTCGCAGCAGCCTCACGCATCTCAACTGACCTTCCCCCATCAATCACCCAAGCGGAGAGCCACTATCTCTCCCCCTGACCACTATCTCGGCAGATCTCATAAGTTTCGTTTTCTCACGCTTGCTTATATACGGAAAACATTTCTGGTCTCCCTTCTCATTTCTCATTTTATCAAAATCTAACTAGAATAATTGAGAAAATCACAATAATCTCAAATTCTTTTATAAAATCCATAATACATATTACCCTTTTATTAATTTAATATTTCAGTTCACCAATGAACCAAAAGACTAACTCCAGTTCTATTCAAATAAATCTCTAAAGGCGGTTTCTTCCTGTCACAGCACCTTCCCTCCAAATATTTCACAATTGAGTGATCTAGATTTATATCCAACCTTAGAATTACCAATTCTATCAACCCTATAAATCCTCATCCTAAAAACTTCTATTCAGTTATATTCCCACTGAATAACTGAATAATACACACTATTATTCTAGTGACCAAGTTTCTCATCAAAATGGATTTTTAACACAACACGTGATAACGTCACATATTCATAGTAATTGAAACCTGTATACTTGCCATTTGCGAAACATTAATGGAATTTATCATTTTTTATGGCGTCCTCCTGTACGAATACATTCTTGAAATCTGCTGTTGAGATTTCTCACCGACCCCTGCAACATCTCAGCTGGGATACTGTGAATTTCATCCTGAATTCTCTGTTTTAACTCATCCAGAGTTTTTGGTCGAATCGTGTACACTTTACTCTTGAGATGGCCCCACAAGAAAAAATCACAAACGGATAAATCTGTCGATCTAGGGGACCAGGGAACGTTACCGAATCTTGAGATCACACGGTTAAAAACATTTTTATGGCTAACGCACGCTGTTGCTCGCTCCACTGACTCATGGTTCCTAAAATGGCAAAGTGTTTACTTGCTCAAGGTCACTGTCCAACAGTGCTGCCATCTGCTCGAGGCTGCCACTACGCATTTCAAAAATTCCCGTTTTCTTGGGTCACCCTGTATGTAAAATTTTTATTTGGTTCTGCTATTTGCGTTTCAGAAGAGTTAGCTGCACAAAATTGGTCACATGTACAGACGGAATTTTTTTTTCTCAAAATTACATCTTATCTTTTTCGAATCATGAATTTTTAAGTCGATTTCAGCAAAAAAATAATATAAAAATTTGAGTTTCTGAAACGAACACATATGCCTTCACTGAAACTTTTTAATAATTTTTTGGCCTTCACATTAATTTTGTTCAACCATAAAATATAGTCATAATTTAGTTTTTCCTTCCTGTTCTCGATTTATTTGGGGCAGTGTCTTAATATAAAAGGGAAATGCCTCTCACTGACTAATCAAGAAATTTCGGGAAATAAGAAATCTATACTTGCAGGCAATTTATCTATTTTGACCTTAATGCGGATGAAGTCGCGGGTAACAGCTAGTTTTGAAACAAAATGCTCACGACCGCGCTATCCATGAATGAACAAACGGAAGCGAACGGCCGCTGACCGATCGCCGATCATAGCACGTGACCTGTTGGCGACCGGTCGGACTTTTTAGATGTTTAGCTGCACTCCAGTACTCCAGGCAAAGTTTGAATCGTCGCCGTCTAATTCCTATACTAATTTGGTAGCGTGCACGGGGTGGAACTTCTAGAATACAGTTCACTATTTGGCTTTTGCGAGGAAAGATCTGTGCGGGTTATAAAGCACTTGATAATACTAGTGCTTTAGCGGGTTACAGTTAGGGTTGCCACCTTCAGAGAGGTTCAAAACCGGAGAACCGGAAATTGGCAAACTGGAAGTCAATGTTTTAAGATTGAATACCGGAAATGGGCACATTAGGCGCATTCGGCGGTGCTCAGATCTGACTCAGATCTGAGAGAGCAGCGTTCGGCGAGCACTTTGGTACTTCCGCCTGAGAAGAAAACGTGTTCGGCACGCAACGAATCTGTCAGATTCTGAGCTCAGACGCTCAGCAAGCGTTTCTTTTTCTGAGTGCTCAGATTGAATATGGCGGCGTCCACTACGATGCGAAGCTATCAAAAAAGCTACGAGAGCCACATCATGGCGATGCCCAGTGTACCCTTTCCTCCCTGGCCTTATGATATACTCTTCTCGCGATCGAATATTAATCATGCTTAGTTGTTCATTTGATACAAATTTTTATTTCATGCACACTAATATTAGTAAAACCGCCGTTTCTTCTTAATATTTGTAAAGTCGGTAAAGCCATTTCCTTCTGAGATAAAAGCGCGTTCGGCAACAGTCACTCAGACGCTCAGAAAAGCAGTCAGACACCACGCGACAGTTCTCTCAGATCTGAGCCAGATCTGAGTGCCGCCGAATGCGCCTATTGATTTCAAATAATGAAAATGATATAAATTGTATGTAAAATTACATGATAAAAAATATGTAAATGCTTACCATTTAAATTACAAGATTCAAATTAAAAATATATGATGCACATTTTATTAAATTTGAACGTATATTTTGAATTCTCCCGGCAACCTTCCAGTGAACTTAAATGTTCTGGGTGTTTAATATATTCATAAAAATCCATGCAGGTCATGTTATAATTTATTAACCTAACCTAACCTTCAAAATGACTTTCGAGTCCCACAGTTACGGCTGCAAAACCGGAGATTGGCTGTTTGAAACCGGAGACCGGAGAAATAAGGCAAAAACCGGAGACTCCGGCCCAAAACCGGAGAGGTGGCAACCCTAGTTACAGTGGTCCTCCCGTGTTAAAAAGGATCACGTGATGCGTTCTAGCATTGCATGGTGGTATTGGCAGATTCATTACGTAGGCATAATAAGCGGTGCTATGCAGTAAAGTGCGACTATTGTGGGGCAAGTTACATGTTAGAGATTGTGTTAAAGCTAGTTAAAGCACATCAGTCATTTCCTCAACTGACTCCTACTTAATCATATATTATTGATAAGTAAAAACTAATTTAGGGATTTTTAGAGGAATATAGTTGTAATTAATCAAGTGATAAGCACGATAATGCTAGGATCTTGTAAACATTAGTTCTCATAGTATAATTAGCCATTTATTCAGACAGGTATACCTGATAGGTAGTAATAAATAATTTTAAGGTGTTTTGTACTATAGCCTTGATGGGAAGAAATAAAATGATATATATTTTGATGATAATTAAAATGAAACGCACAGTCCTCGAATTAATATCAGTCCCGAACCCTGACTCCTACCCCACCTAGCGGTCACCTGTTTGGGTAACGTTAAAATATTATTGTGGGAGGGGTGGGCGGTCTCAAATGAATGAATGAATGGGATGAATGGTGAGATTGTCTATGTCTAGTAATTTGAAAAAAATTGGATGCCATAAGCGAAGCCAAGAGAATCTTCTTACACTGCTTAAAGCAGAATAACCTGCCTGTGAAAAGTGAAATTTTTTATCGATCTAATGTTAACACATTCAAACCACTGAAAAGAAAAAAAAGCGTCAAGTCGTCTTTCAAACCCCCTGGAACTAGGTCTTATGTATTCCACTCCTGGTGCAAAGCTATGAGACGTGGCAAATCTTATGGGAAAAGCTCTCGGTAAAAGTTGTACACAGGAGGACAGATTCTAGCTCTATTGGCAGCTGGTGCAGACGATTCAGACGACCAATAGGATGAGCAAGAAGATGTCGACAGAAACAATGGGAACTACGACTGTATGGATGAAGATATTGGGCTTCGCGTTTGAAATTTTCAACCAATTAAATGTTTTAACACCAGTTTTTAAGGCTTTTGTTGTATTATTAAAATAGTTCTTAAGGTAAAGAAAGAATACCGCTAACATAATATTACTTTTTATAATTAAGTAGATAATTTTGCTTTCGCTGCGATAATGGGCAAAAATTTTTTCAGTAATCGCTGATACGTTGTTTGCTACAAAAGGGCAAAAAATTTAGTTGCGCATTCAAAGGGCACATAGTCAAAAAAATTTTTTTTTAAAACAGAACGTTCGCAACTCTAATGGGATACATTTCGTAATTAGTGACATAACACTAGGAGGTACAGTTTTCGGTGTTGATGCGTTTAGCATAAGTTTCTCGAATTCACAATCAGAGGACTTATGCCCTTTTACACGCATGCTCCACAAATTCGCTTGTGACTGTAAATTAGGTTAGGTTAGGTTTGAGAGTGGCTCGATGAAAACTGAAAGCGAACGTCAGGAAGCAAAGGAAACCCCTGGCTGTACCTGAAGAAGATATTTTCTCAACGATTCTAATTTATAGGAATGCTAGTATCACCATTTGCTGATTCAGAATATTTATAATTATTAAAATACATAAAGTAAATATCGGTCATGCTTATTATATACCCAATAATTCTAACGATAGTTCTGGCAACAAAAAAACAGCACAAATGTCTTCTGGAATCAATTACGTAGCACCCCCGGGGGGGGGGGGCAAGGCAAAAGCCACGTTAGACTACACGGGGAGAGGGAGGGGGGGTCAAAGAGACCAAAATGCAAACACGTGGTTTATGAACCCTCCCTTAGTGTCTAAATGAACCAGGCGGCTACTGCAAGTATGTCCAGATCGACAGTGCAGCGAAAGTTGCTGCGTATGGCTCCGCAGCAGACGGATGGTACCAACACCTATGTTAACGACTGTGCATTGGTAGAAGAGGCTGGAATTTGCACGGCAGTACCGATACTGGACATCCACTGACTGGCAAAGATTCCCTTCTCAGATAAATCACGTATTATTATTATTATTATTATTATTATTATTATTATTATTTGCTCCAAGTGACGGATGGATGTTGACGCATACGGCGAGAAATGTCAGAAAACAAATCCCCTTAAACTATTTGTTAACGACAATAAGCTGGCGGAGGCAGTGTTATGGTCTGGGTAATGTTTTCGTGGCATTCTCTGGATCCACTCATCATTGTATATGGCAATATGAATAAATATAAGTACGTATCGATCCTTGCTGGCCATGTAAACACATACACGAACTGCTTATCCTGGGACTGATAGCATCTTCCAGCGCGACTGTTATACAGCTGGAATTGTACGCGAGTGATTAGAAGAGCACGAGGCTTTACTGTACTTCCCTGGTCCCCAGATTCCCCGGAAATAATTGAGTATCTATGGGGCCACCTCGATAAGTTATTCGCTCCGTGTATACTCCACCTCGCACCCTCCAACAGCTGTCAACTGAACTGCAGTCAGCATGGCTCAATATCCCTGTGAATACTTTCCTGCACCTCACAGTCTCCACGGGTACGTCACAGCTGGACGACAGTCAACTGGACGATAGTCAACTAGGCGATGTCAACTGAACGAAAACCAAGTGGGCGACGGTAAAACTGGACGATAACCAAGTGGACGACGATAATTTTATAATTTAAAAAAAATAAGCCAACTAAAAATACCAACTTTATTTTGCCGTCCGTTTTAATTGTAATTCTTAGTATTTTTAATTTTAACATTGATGTATTTAAATGCAAACAAATATATTTATTTATCGGTCATAATAACTTTTAAGTAATTTTTTAAACTTTATAAATCCTTCAATGAAAAAATTCCTAATGAAAAATGACTAATTGAACAATGTTATCATAATTAGCTTTCTAAACTAATTGGTTAAAAAAAAGGGTTCTAAATACGAATTGACGTTGATAAAAATGCGAAGATTCTGTGGTTAGATCCTCATTTGAAACGATAACACTTACTTTGATGAGTCATTTTGCGTACTTTGCATACTTTCTTTTTCGAAAATATTTTTTATTGCATTATTTTACTGATCTGATAGTATATTTATTAGAGTTGACTTTTGTCTCTCATCGCTGAAGATGGCTACTGGGTAGCCGAAATACGTATCTGATATTTCAAATCTCCTTGCAGATTAGAGGTTCCCTCCGATTTTGGTACTTAATTCTGTATATTTATTTTAGATGAATCCTATTTCAAGTCAGAAACGAGGACAAATATCTTTGAAATAAAATATTTATTTAAAAACAATATAATAAAATGTCATGTTGCATTAGTTCATAGATATTAATATGTAATAATAATAAAATTAACTTTGTGAAATTTGAAGTTTTAAAATATTTCTGTCGTCCAAATGTCCATAAAAACAGAATGGCAAAGTTGTTTTTTTTTAAGTTATAAAATTTTCGTCGTCCAGTTTTACCGTCGCCCACTTGGTTTTCGTCCAGTAGACTATCGTCCACTTGACCAGCGCCTAGTTGCACTCGTCCAGTTGACGTGTTCCCGTCTCCACCAGCCCGTCTAGCCGCACATGGTGGTTATTCCGGACATTATTAACAGGTGATCACTTTAATGTGACTCAGCTGTTTACACTCACCAAAAGTCATGGCACCCCCCTCCAATCAGGTTCCCTGTCCATAATGAGACAGACCCCGCTGCTTCCATTCTCGGAATGCAGGTGCACAGGACTCCTTGATATCACAAAAACATTGTCAGCAAAACTAGCTGCAAAAATGGCAGCACGCCGAGAGCTATCCGCATTTGAACGGGGGATGATTGTTGGTGCCAGAATGATGGGTGCCTCAATATCAGATGTAACCAACATCCTGCAATTTTCCCGCACAACAGTTGCAAGGGTCTATCGAGAGTACACCCAACAAGGGGCTACAACCCATGACAGACAGCGGACGGGGCGCCCACGCCTCTTTGATGCCAGAGGTGTTCGCTGGGTCACCCGGCTTGCAACTGCTGACCTAAGGGAGACAGCAGGCCAAATCACCATGCAGTACAACCAGGGGCGTCCCACAACTGTGTCCGTGATGACAATTCGGCGAACCTTGGCAGCTGCAGGCTTTGGGAGCAGGAGGCCACGACGGGTGCCACTCGTGACAGCTACACATCGTCGGCAACGCCTAGCCTGGGCCAACCAACATCGACATAGGACCGTTGAAGACTGGCGAAGGGTTGCCTGATCCGACGAGTCACGGTTTCAGCTATATCGGGCCGATGATCGTGTCCAAGTCTGGCGCAGGCCACACGAAGCCATGGACCCTGCTTGTCATGTGGTGACCACTCAGGCAGATGGAGGCTTCATACTGGTCTGGGGTGTTCTCTCGTGGCATGCAATGGGCCCATTAGTGTATCTGACATCCACTCCGCATGTTACTTTCTACGTCGATCTGCTTGGGGACCCCCTTCATGAAATGTTTTTACCCCGCAGGCGATGGCATCTTCCAGCAAGATAATGCACCTCCACGCACGGCCCTTGTGACATGGCAGTGGCTGGAGGAACATGCTACCAACTTCACGACAATGATTTGGCCTCCACTTTCCCTAGATTGTAATCCCATTGAATATTTGTGAGACGTCATCAAACAATCTGTCAGTCGTCACCAACACAACTGGTAAATGCAGCATCGTTATGGAGTGCAGTGGAGGCAGCATGGCTTGCAGTGCCTGAGGATGTGTTCCAGGGACTGGTAGACGAATCACCGCTGTTATCCGGGCCAGAGGAGGCCCAACACGTTATTAGGCAGGCGTGCCATGATTTTTGGTGAGTGAGTGTATATCGTAATGATATCCCACAGTTATATGGCCCTTGGGCAAAGACGTGTACATCCACCAGGACAAAGCATCCAGCCACTTTGCTAAATAGACTGTCCAGTACTGTGCTCAAAACCGGAAACTGGGATTAAGGTCATCCCATTCTCAGACATGCCTGTCAAGAGATTCCTCTCCCATGGATTTTGTTGTTTGGCTCCTTAAAGAGCTCTTCATGCTCTTCAAGAGACGTCCGAGAAAACTTTCTGGAGTATGGAAAGCCTGTCAAGAGGCGTGGAACAGAATCGACCTCTTTATTCTTCGTAGAAGCTTCTTACAGTGGAAATTAAGATGTCGAGCGATTGCTAGAAGAAAGGGCCATCACATAAAGCACAATAGGTGATGGAAAAATGGGTTCCAGTTTTCGTCACCATAAACAGAAAACAACCCTCCATATACATTGAAGAGCCAAAACATTATGACCACCTACTCAATAATGCGTTGCGCCACCTTTGGCCTGCAAAACAGCTGCAACTCGCCTTGGCATGTATGCCATAAGTTCTTGGTAGATGACTGGAGACAGGCTGTACTAAATGTCTAAGCAGCGGTCACGCAAAGTCGAGATATTCCGACATGGTGATGTTTGAGCTCTGAGCTGCCGCTCCATGACATTCCAAATGTGCTCTATCGGATTAAGATCCGGCCGAGTTAGGTGGCCAGGACATTAATTGGAATTCATCCTTATGCTCCTCGAACCACTCCAACACACAATTCGAGCCTTGTGACATGGGGCGTTGTCGTGCTGGAAGATTCCATTTCCATTTGGGAAGACAGACGCCATGCAAGGGTGCAACTGGTCCGCAATGATGTTCATATAGTCCGCAGCTTTCATGGTCCGCTCTACCACAACTACGGGTCCCAGAGCCGCTCATGAGAAACCGATATTCATCCGACCAGGCAACTCTCTTTAACTTATCCATGATCCAGTCTCGGATGTTCCTGGGCCCACTGTAGGCGTAGTTGACAATGACGCTTGGTCAACAGAGGTACACGGGTGGGACGTCTGCTGCGCAGTCTCATATCCAACAGTGTCCGCTGAACTGTGTGTTCCGAAACACTTGCGCACTTGGACCTGCATTGTAGTGGGCTGTCAGCTGAGCCACTGTCTGGCGCCGATCTTGCTTTACCAAGCGGGACAGTCTCCGACGTCCTTTTTCTTTGATAACGCGTGGGCGTCCAACACCTTGGCGTCTACTGCTGGTTTTACCGTCATTTATCCACTTTGCATAAATACTAACTACGGCAGATCGTGAACAACCTACCAGTCGTGCCGAGTCTTCGGGCCATTACAAATCTGGCCTCTATCAAATTCGCTTAGATCAGCAGTCTTTACCATCACTCGCAAAAGTAAGTGCTAGATTGATTCCTTACCTTCTCCAGCAGCAGTTAAATACCATTCCCACTTAATTACGTGCCCTCCACTTGATCCAGTCGAGTTCTTTCACCAATGTGGTGATGGTCATAATGTTTTGGCTCTTCAGTGTATGCTGTTCAATGTAAAAACAGATGGGCACGCCAAATATTGGACATTGATACAATAAAAACTAAACAATAAACTCAACATTTATATTGAATACATCCATCATTTCCAACATTGAACAAGGTATAGCAATAAAATTTTGAAAGTCATCACAAATCCATTAGTAATTTTAAAAAATTTTTCAATAAGCAATTATTGTTATCTTTGAAAATAGTTGCTTGAATTTACTGAGCTTTATAAAAAAAAAAAGATACTATGTGTATGTGTAATAAAAAATTATTTATTTAATTTTTTACAAGTTTTCATAAGCAAATAAAAAAAATTTGAGGATTATTCTGATCAGAAAAAAAAAAATTCCATAAAAAAAAATTAAAAAATATCTTTACAAATAAACAAATATATAAAATATAAAAGTTTATAAATAATCAGTCTCACCCAATTAAAGTAAATTAAGAAAACAATTACTACAAAGCTAGAATGGTTGCTTTTTTTTTTATTTCTCATCCTGTAAAGAGAAGCTTAAACATGATTTGATAAATCTGTTCTTTTCTATAAGAGGCACTTGTTAATTAGCATGGATGATATTTGTTAGTCTGGTCTTGTGCAGAAGAGGAAATAAGACAAAATACCTATATATTATAACATTCACCCATCTTTGAATAATCATTCTGGAAAGTCTTTAAGTCAACCATTTTGCAATTAATGTTCTATGTATAGTGCTTCCCAAACTTTCTCGACTAGTGTTTAACTTTTGCAGCAAGAGCATTGACAGATTCAACATAGGCATTATGAAAACTCCTAAAATTTTTAAGTACTATTTATAAAAGTTGAATTTGTACATATATTAAATGTTAAAATAACATTTCTCAAAATTTTTAACTTGCAAGAGTATTGAAAGATTCAACATAGGCATTATTTCAAAAGTGCATAGATATGTTAACATTTTTCAAAGCTTCGATTAACAATTCAAATTTACACTGCGAGTTTCACAAATATCTTTTCAAGTTATTTTAAAAGAAACTATCAGGCAAAATCTGGCTGCATCTTATTCAATAACTATCTGATAAGTATAAAAAAAACATTTTTAGCTGCAAAAAGTATAGTTTGGGAAGCACAAAAATCTATGAAATGATGCATCACTCTAAACACTGTGAAACAAGTCAATGTTTCAAAAAATGACTAAAAGGCATTATGCTACAACCTTCAATTGAAACAGAATTTGCTAACGGATTCCTAAGCGATCGTAAACAGTGTGCCAAATTTTTGATTAGTTTTGGTGTTTCTGCTTCACTCTGGAATGTTTTTCACTTTATCATATATAATTTTTTTTTGGCCAAATTCCATATCTCAAATGTGATGTGGGAGGAACATTGTTAAGATTTGCATATTAAACTTAATCAAAAGTTGACTTAAAGCTTGTACAAATATTTAAATTAACTTTTTATTGTAACCTTGTAATTATTTGATCATGGGATATCTTCTACTGTTTAGAACAGGGTAAGTAAGCTAACCTTCCTTCTCACATGTCACGTCCATATCTACATTTCAAGGAACTGTTACTTGACACCAAGTCATGAAAAGGTTGGCCAGCAAAGGATTAGAGCATCTAAACGATTTGTACAAATTAATCTCAGACCAACAACACCTTGCATATAATGGAAATCTATTGGCATTAACCTTTCCCCCAACAATCTATTAGCAATAATTAAGCTCCATTCCTCCCTCATAAGGAAATGTAAAATATAAAGCAAATCAAATCTGCCTGAACTTTCAGTTATCTTATAACTTATACATCTCATCCATAGCAGATTCACCAAAAGGCTTTTTTTCCTTTATTTATTAAATTAGGCATTTTAATTCCTTTCAAAAGTAGATGGAGAGAATTTCACCCATCTTGTTTTCACAAGTGCATGATGCAGAATATTTTTAAATATTCCTTAATACAAATGGCTGCAAGAAAATTGGAATAATGATTAAAGACAACGATTTGGTTTTGCTTTTTCTTTTCTTTAACAGAAAATAGCTGTTTACAATTTCTTCCGTCATTTTCCCTACAGTAATTTGCAGTTTATTCTTTCCATGATATTTTTAAAGAGTACAATGCATAAAAAGTTATACAAAAGCAGCATTTTACTGTTGTGATTAGAAGCATTTGATGTACTTTATTCAATTTTTATCTGGATGTATTTTTGTTTTTTGTTTTGGTTTTTTTTTTCTTTCTTTTTTTGCTTTTTTTTTTTAAAATTTTATAATTCTTTTATGTATTTAGTCTTCTTAACAAGAAGGCAGCAACCACTGATGGTTCCTTTGGCTAAATGCAATTGGGAGAGTGAGAGCGGCTGTTGTTTATATTCAAGCCGATCTTCAAACACCTATGAGAAACAATTTACAGAATTTAAATAAAATTAAAAAAGTTGCTTTATGAGATATTATATTCATCATTTTTTAACACCTCTTTTATTTAATATAATGATGGTTTTAAATTTTATTTAATCTTTAAAAAATGAAATTTTATAATATTTGAAAACCCAAAACACAAATATTGCTTCAAAATTTCATTTAAGAAAAATTTACTAGTAAATCACCAACTCTTAAAATACTGCAATTAAAATTCAATCCTTAAAAAATAATATAAAAAAAACATGTGTATGTTAACATTTCACAGCTTAAAATCATGCGCAGTGAAATTATAATGTCCAAGCATTTATGTATCTCTTGAATTTAATAATTTTTCACGAATTTAACAATTTTTTAAAGTAATGACTTCATAATGTACCAAAAAAATATAAAGTTTGCTTAATGTGAAATGCTGAAAAAGAGGATTCGCTTTACATCAACTGTACGATTAAATAAAATTAGATATAAGAAAGGGAATACAGTACATGTATATCAGATAATCTGGCGGTTTCACCATTCACTATAAGTCAGATTATCGTGTGAAGTCAGATTAACAGATTAACTGTTATGTAATACACCCATATATCAGATCTCATTTGCCACTGGTATATAACATATTAAAGGAATTGAACTGCATTAAAATAAATCCCTAATGTAAAAGGCAACTAATTAAAATGGTGCTTATTTGTATTAAATATATTCTACAGAATTCTGGAGTTTATCAGTAATGGCTATTCCGTATTTGGAACACAAGTTTTTATTCTAAAAATGGGCTAATGAAACATAATTCAAAACATTTACAAGATCACCGCTTTAAAAATGTAGGTAACTTAAAATCTATGTACCAGTACATGATAACCTTTGAATTCACCAAGGACATTATAATTGACTGGAAGTTTTTGGTTTGTAAAAATAATTCCTACTTTGATAAGCATATAATCAGATTTCTCCAGATTAAAAGACCACAAAATATTTACTGTAAATAACAGTGTGATAACAAAAGTTTTATTTTAATACCAGACTTTTTTCATTTTGGTATCAATTAAAAATTTTCAGATTATAAAAAAATTATTCCATGAAAATTTATTATTAATCCATTATATTATGTTCAATTTGAATAAAAAGCCTTTTAATGGAATTTTGATATGTCAGGATAAAGAAAAATAATATTCTTGACAACTTATGTGAATATACAGGGTGATTCAAAATGATGTCCAGCATTTCAAAATTTCACTATGCATTAATTTTATAACAGAAACTAACCAGACTGGTTTAAAATGCAGGAAAACTCAAATATTTATTGATTCTAGCATTATAAATGTTCTATGTGACTCCCTCGAGTCACCCAGACAATGTCAAGACGATAGTCAATCTCATCCCAACTCCTTTCAGCATGTCTGCTGTTACTAGTCCGAGAGCATTACGAATTCAGTCTCCTTAACCCTCATCACACAGTTGTTTGTGGAAGTTGTAGTTCACGACTAGTTTTACGAGTTGACTTCTGCAGCCTGCAGGTGTACGTGGCCCTTATTGCTTCCACCTTTTCTTCACTTACACGTGGCCTTCCCATGCTTTTGCGTTTACAAAGACATCCAGTTTCCAGAAATTGATCATATCACGGTCTCAATTGTGGGAAGATTTAAAATATTTGACTTTTCCTGCATTTTAAACCCTGAGTTTTCCTGCATGGTTAGTTTATCTTAAAAAATAAAGTTAAGAGTAAAATTTTGAAATGCCGGACATCATTTTGAATCACCCTGTATTACACTGGAGATTTCTGATTTTCTTTATTAATTTAAACACAACAAACAAGTGAGCATGTAATTGTTTTTTACACCTCTTGCAAATGCTTCTTTTTACACATAATAAATCATAAAGTATTTTAGAGTACAATGTATTTATTAATAAAATTAATAAAGTAATAAACATTTAAAGTAAACAACATTCATTTTTATTCACGAAGCTTAAATGAATTCAGATGCAAAAGTGAAACAATTTTGCTCCCCTGTTACGCAATTTAATATCATACATTATTTAGAAGGCAGAAAAGTCTAAAGCAAACATGCAAAAAATAATAAAAAAATAAATATGTAAAAAAGGAAACTGTGTAAATAGAATGAAAAAATAAAAAATAACATTTCTAATTTACAAAAAATTAAAAAAAAAACAATAGAAATTAAAAAAATCTTAAATTAAAAGAATTGCAGCTTATGAAGCCAAGTTCTCTTGAAAGTTCACATGCAAGCACGTGAAGAAGTTTACAATTAAGCTTTAAAAGATTTTCAGAATACTGACTAATTACATATGTACATGTAATTACTGAAGTCTGCTGAATGCATCTTTTTCAGCATCCAAAAGAGGAGAGGGAAAGAGAGAAGCAAAGAATAGGAGAAAGGTCTCAGGAATGCAGTAAATTCAATAAACAAATTCTTTTAATGGAAATCTTTTTTTTTATTTATTTACAAAGTCTTGCTAAATATAAAAAAATTTATTATACGAAAATTGATGCTTGGACCAGTTTGTAAAATTACTAACCTCTCTTCATCTTACTCATTTATTTTATTATGAAAAGTTTAACAAAAGCATAAAGGGGTTGCCTTAAATTATGTAACACTTCTGGGGGAGGGGCATTTTGGACAGCATTATGCAATTATAGATGGGGCAGAAGAGGGGGGGGGGGATGGGTCTGGCATTACGTAATGCTTCTTTTGAGATTTATTTGAGACTTATCAATTGAAGAACCATGTAATAAAAGATTTTATTTAACTCTTTGCAGTCTAAGTAAGTTTACTGCATTTTTCAAAATTTTAATTATGGAATTACTGTTAGTATGACTCATAAAATCTATGTAATCTGAACAGTGCATTACAAGTACAATATCCTTTATCTAAAATTCTAAAAACCAAAAAGTTCTAAAAACGGCATTTTTTGTGAAGTTACAGGATAAGTTTACTGTAACGCAAATAAAAATTTTCCAAAGCCAAGGTGAATCAAGGGTTGGTATCATACAGCTCTGTTGCATTCATGCTTTAAATATTACTGAACCATCTTTGCTTTAATAATTGAAATGCTCATCTTTTTTTTTTTTATAATTTATTTACTAAGAAATTCGCACAGGGTAAATGCATGAAAGCTCCATGCTTTTGACTTTTGTGCAAATTTCAATTACAACTGCAAATGTGTAACAGTGAGAAAATAAAAGAGGAAGCATTGATTGCTATCAATAATGCAGAAACTTGACATTGGTGTATCTGCGCAATTACCAAACCCAAGAGAGGCTTTTTTAATCACAATGAGCATTTCAGATACTGTGTAACTTTTTATCCTTTACACACAAATATCAGGATTTGCAGATATTTATAGCTTGGGTTCTATTCCTTCCATAATGCACTGTTCAAATTTTCCTAGATTGGTACTCATTACAACCCAAAGCATGTGCCCCTTGATATCTGTTGCACTTTGAAATGTCTTTTTCTTTTAAAAGCAATGCTGTGAAGACCTCTGCATTCTTTTATTTCCCCATTCATCAATTCATCATCGGAATACCAACTTTTCACCTTAGAAGAGGATGAAGATATCACTTGTTCATATTTAAAAAGTATTCTATCTTGTCACATATTACAAGGGTAGCCCAGAAAGTAATGCACCACAATTTTTTTCTCCGTCCCCACCAATGATATGAATGCAAAACTTGAGATATGCATTCTTTGAAGTTTTCGGAGTGCGCGCGCAAAGTTTCCATTTCTTCCGACAGATAGCGTACGTGCAGCAATGGAACAACATGGAGTCTGTAAGTGATGTACGTTACAAGCAGCGTGTTGTCATTGAATTTCTCACTGCAAAGCAAGAAACAGTTGAAAACATTCACAAACGTTTATGTGCAGTTTATGGAGCATCAGCAGTCAACAGAAGTACAGTTAGTCGCTGGGCACAGAGGATGAGGCCATCAGAAAGCGGTTCGGCAGAGCCATCCTCGGCTGTCACACCTGACAAGATGCAGCGTGCTGATGCGCTCATTCGTCTGGAAGTTGACGCTGGAGCTGTCAATCAGCAAAGAAGTGTGGGTGAAATCATCCGTGCTCTTGATTACACAAAAACATGTTCACGATGGGTTCGGCGCTGCCTTACGGAGGAATACAAAGCTCTGAGAAAAAAACCTCTTCCCAGTCGCTCCCCCCCTCCCCCCCCCCCCGGGGGGGGCCAGCCTTCTTGTCCCGGATTGTGAGAGCTGATGAAACCTGGTTGCACCTTTTTGAGCCCAAAACAAAATGACAATCGATGGAATGGCATCACCTGCACTCTCCACAGAAGAAAAAATTCAAAGCAACTGCTTCTGCTGGTAAGGTCATGATCACTATGTTTTGGGACTGTGATATTGTCATACCCATTGATGTGATGCTGAGAGGCAGCACCATTAATTCTGAGGCATATGTGAACACATTAACCAAACTCAAGAAGTGCTTCCAGCGACTTGGACACCACAACAACCCAGCTGATTGTTTGCTTCAACACGATAACGCTCACCCTCAAACAAGTTTGAGGAAGTCGGAACACATCACAAAACAGGGTCGGACAGTGTTACTTCATCTACCCTACAGCCTTGACCTAGCGCTTTCAGACTTTCACTTGTTTGGGCTATTGAAGAATGCCATTTGTGGAAGACATTTTGAGGATGACGAAGAGGTGATTCGCACAGTAAAGACATGGCTGTGTGAACAGAACAAGGACTAGTACCGACAGTGCATACACGCCCTTGTGTCTCGCTAGAGGAAGGCCATAGAACGGGACGGAGATTATGTGGAAAAATAGGGATGTAGAAGAAACATTATTCTTTCGTGTGTAAAAGTTTCATTGTGTTCAATAAATAATTGTTGAAGAAAAAAATTGTGGTGCATTATTTTCTGGCCTACCCTCATATTTCATTAATTTTTATAATTGGCACTAATATCTTGCATTCACTGGCAGAAATAACCCAATTATTTAAGTTCCTGAACTTTAATATTCAGGTTATCTTTTACAAAAGATCCCAGTTATAAAGAAACCCAGTTATTCAATTTAGATATTTAAAAAATAAATAAAAAGGTTAGAAAAAAATATCCTAGCTATTGAAGTCATGACGAGGACAATGAGTCATAATCAGCATATGTTGACTTTTGTTCCAAATGGCAGCAGATTCCTTTGCTTTACTACAATTTCTAATAAAGTAACTGGAAAATTATGGGGGGGAGGGGGGGGGGGACCTAGCTCAACGTTACATACAGTAATTATCCATGTGGTGATCCGGAAATGTGCTACAAGGGGGAGGGGGGGGGGACAGGGGGAGGGTTTAAAAAAAAAAAAAAAAAAAAGCCAATTTTGCATTATGCAATTTATCGACGACCCCAAAGTCAAATGTTTTAATGCTTATTCCAGATAAGCTATTTGGATAGCTGCATCTCTTGTATGCCATTGAACTACTGTATAATCTGTCCAGCAAACGTTTGTCTGGATGTGTCCAGTTAAACTTCCAATTTCAATTATCAGAGATTGTTGCAAAGTAAAATTAACAATGTCTAACAAGTGAAATTAGAAATTTAATTGGACTTTCGTTGGACAGGCTATAATATTATATATTTTAAGTACTATGGATACTTGCACAACTTTAATTTTGCATTACACTTTTTTCTTCTCCTTCCACCTTAGAATTGTCACACAACTTGTAGTATATTAAGAATTGACTTCTCTGGTATAAAATGATGCCCTTTATTATCAGTTACAAACAATAACATTAAATAATCTGCAGGTAAGAACTCCTTATAACGAACCTCTTTATAAAAATTCTTTTTCTTAAAAATTCATAATGTATTGTCGAGGAAAAAATATGAAGATGCTCAACTGAAACATCCAACTCTCTTAATTAACAAATAAATAATAAACATACATATGTAAGTATAAGAAGGTACAGTATAATTGATTTCACTTATCGTTGGCATGACAACATTTCTCCTTAAAAACTAACAATAGAATGATACCATGCACGCTAACAATTAACCATGTTTAGTAATTACATCATTACACATACAACTATTGTTGAGTTATAAATCTCACATTTTACTCCTAAAGTCAACAAGACATTGGTGGCTCAGTGCAGAAGGGTCCTCCCACTCCCCTTAAATCTCTCCAAACAAGACATGTCCCTTATTGCTAGGTTCCGGTCGGAACACCTCCCAACCAAAGCATTCCTGTTCCGCCTTAGCTTGTGTGCCTCTCCAGCCTGTGAATGTGGTGCCGTTGAATCTCTGAAACACATCCTCTTTAATTGTCCCCTCTATGACTATCTTAGACCCCGTTCCGAATTCGAAAGATCCCTTTTGACTTCCCAAACATTCTCCTGCTTAATGTGGATGCCAAATCTCACTCCCGCTTTATTCTTTTGGCTGTCAAAGACTTCCTGGCCAAATCTAACCTACTCCCGAGGCTACTTGCCCCCTCTCTCAAGGCTTGTCAACTGCTTAATGCTCGTTAACTTTATTTGTCTCTAATAGGGATAGGTCATCTCCTAATCAAGAGAAGGCAGGACCTGGTGTGAGATAGTTAAAAGTTCTATTTAAAAAAAAAAAAAATTCAAGTAGTTTTAATATGAAATAAATAAATGCACTTATCTCTTTAAAGTATTTAATATACAGCATCACAAAGCAAGCAATGACAGCCATATTAGCTTTTAAAACTTAGCAGAAAAAAATTTAAGTTCTTAAAGCGCAAAATTCAGAGTGAATCTCACACGAAAGAAAAGAGGAGAAAAAAGCAACAAATACTTAAAATACAAAATAAATGAGTGAAGAGAAATGTTCTTTTAAATGAAATCATTCTCATCACTGCTAAAAGATGTATTATACCTGAAGCGAATAAATGTGAAAAAAAAATAAATTTATTGCTTCTTAGCGATTCTAGATTTCTTGATGAGAACACAGCAGCTGGTAATGTTACCAGCAGCTTTGGAAAATTCCGAAAAAGCTAATGGCTGGCGAGGGAAATCAACTTTTTCTTCAAACACCTGAATTGTTGAATTGGTCAAGAATAAAGTTAAGACTTATACATAAACATTTCTGAAAACAAACTTATCAATAGGAAAAACAAAAATTAACTATTATTTAGAAATAATAAAGAGTAACTCGCAAAACAAAAATAAAAATAAATAAAAGCAATTAAAAAATATATAATGCAATAAAATAATCAAAACAAAAATATTTGTAATAATCCAAACTATAAAAAAATAAATGAATACCAAAGCAAACTAATTACTATAATTAACAACATTAAATACGTTTAAATGCACGATAAATTTAAATTCCTGAATAAGGAGAGAAAGAAAAAGAAAAAAAAAGTGAAAAAAAAAATCTTACGAATAATGACTTCAATAAAAACAATAAAACTAAAATATGAACAATAAACTTATCTGTTTCCTAATGGGAAATAATGAATCCACCAATTTAAATAAAAAGCAACATGATTCATATACTAACATTTACAATATAATTCATAATGTTCTACTTCCTTTCAGGAAGACATTTAAAGTTTAAAATTTCCTTTAAAACTCTCTCAGCAATAATTAGTAACTCTGGCGTATAAATTAATCCAATAGGTATATGTACGTAGACATATAGTTACATGGAAGTCTTCAGTCTATGGCGCGCATTTGTCGGGTCCGGGATCCTAGTGTCTTCTGCATGACAAGATAAGGCCGCATATCGCTACAAAGGTGAAGCAATTCCTCGAGCCAAAACAGATTCCAGAACTTTACCACCTCCAGACCTGTTACCACCAGACTTCTTCCTCTTTCCTCATTTTAAATCAACAATGAAAGGACACAGATTTCTCGGCATTCCGGATACTCAATGACTGTATCGAGGGAACTTCAAGCAGTACTGAATTTTCACACACCACACAACAGTTGTATGAACAATGTCAAAAGTGTAATGTGGCCATGGGAGCTTATTTTGAAAGACAGTAAAAGTATCATCTTTGAAATACCTGTCCCCGTTTGTTTTTCCGAGTCATTCACTGAACTTTCCACTCTCACCATGTATAATTTTTACATGGTGGTGATATGCTGACTTGAATTTTCAAGATCAAAACAAAAAATAAAATAAAATACATTAATTTTATTATTACAGTCTGTGAAGTTACCCACAGGTAGCACTTATATTTCAACTTTGGGCTACTTTCTGTGAAAAAACAATCTGGCAACCTTGCTATAGAGCAGGCAGGGGTGGGCAAGGTGTGGCCTGCAGAATTTTATTTGGTCTGCCACCGGATTCCATGCAGCTTGCAAGATTATTTTAAAAATGTGTAAGAGCGGCCAGAAATGGGATAATTTGAAATTATTTTTAGGGAAACAGCGCACTTTATATTAAAAATCTTAGAACAGATTAAAAATATTTAATAAAAAACTTTGATAAAAAAGTTTGCCTGCCTCTGCTATAGAGGGTTGGATGGATATGTCCCTAGATAAATAACAATAACTGTAAATCAAGATTGCTTTGAAAGCTAAGAATAGTCTCTTGGCAGGGGCCTTGCAGTCTCAATCTCAAATCAAGCTATAAATTTAAAACCAGAAGTCCAGAAACCTGAATTGTTTTATAGTTAGAATGTGTTGCTTAAAATTTTAGCTATTTCACACTAAAATTCTATTAAGGTTTGTTTCTAATAAAATGCAGCAGTGTATGTAAATATGAAACTTTAGTAAAGATGCCCAGAATAGCACTGTGTCAGTAACATGACGTTTTTTTGTACAACAGAGAGTTTATAGGAGGTTCATGCTGAAAGTTGTGAGCAACGGTTTTTTACAAATCAGAATTTATTGATACAGAAAAGTCAAGTATATTACCTAAAGACAAAAACTTTTCTTTAGTTTTTAACATAATCTCCATTTCTCTGCACACGTTTTTTTCCATCATTTTGCAAGCTTGAAGATTTCCTTGTATTAGAACTCCCTTCCTATTGCAAGTTTTGCTGTGATTTCAGACACTGTGACACGTCTGTTTTCGTTAATGACGATATCAACCTTTCTTTGTTGCGTCAGTGGCAGCAGTTCAAGAGTGATCAATATGAGGGAGATCTTGGATGATCGTGATTCCATCTTTGAAATGTTTTCATATGCATGCAGAAGTCTTTAATGAATTTGTGATTATCAGCAACAGAGATTTCTTCTTTAAAACATAATTCTATGACATATAGACAGGGCCTTGTATTGCTGGAAAATTAATAAACAGATACAGACCA
Source organism: Rhysida immarginata (assembly GCA_023313115.1). Lineage (NCBI taxonomy): Eukaryota > Metazoa > Arthropoda > Chilopoda > Scolopendromorpha > Scolopendridae > Rhysida > Rhysida immarginata. The sequence goes on along the minus strand of JAHWFO010074831.1, from coordinate 79,578 downwards.
TAAAGCAACACAATGAATGTATTTAAAAAAATCTTCGACTGACACGAGCTTCTATCTGAGATCATCAACAGAATCATAATATTTGAAATCCAAAGATAAAATGAAAGAGCCAATAGTGAGTTGGCATATTTGTGCCCAGGGATGGCGAGTTGGCATATTTGGGATTACTCCAAAAGATAAACATTTTTTGTTGAACCAGATATTAAATAAGACAAATATTTCTTCCAGTAGAATAGTAATTGAATGTAGAATAGATAGGACCTTATATTGCTGGAGAGTAAATAAATACAATAGATACAGAACATAAAGCAATACAAAGAATTTATGGTATTCATTTATAAAACTGTTGAATTTTGCACCTCCACATTTGCACCTCAAGCCGCTTTGTGGACGGCAAAGATGGATGACTTGCTGGAAGTCACTTTTATAGAAGTCCTCCTTATGGCTGTTGAGAAACTGCTCCATGTCGAAGATGATCTCATCATCGTCTTGGAAATGCTGTCCACAAAGCGGCTTCTTCAGGTGAGGGAAGAGGAAGAAGTCATTTGGGGCCAGATCGTATGAACACGTCAGATGGGGCAGTATTTCAAACCCCAGCTCCCCCCACCAACGCGCACAGTCTCATGTGCGGAATGTGCTGGCGCGTTCTTGTGCAGAAGTCTGACCCCTTTGGACACCTTGCCTTGCCGCTTTGACTTGATGGTCTCCCGTAACTTTCGCATTTGTCTGGTTCTGTGATTGTCTGGCATTTCTGCAAGTAGTCCGTCAAAACAACCCCTCATGAGTGCCAAAAAATGCTCAACATGATCTTTCCTGTGGGGAAGAAGTGTGTTTCCACTGCTTGCTCTGGTTTTTCATTTCAGGGTCTTAATGACAGACCTAGCATTCGACTGCAGTGACAAACCACTCGAAGAAATCATGCATGTCAGCCTGATACAGGTTCAAAACATCAGAAGCTGCATCCCTAGTCCGCTCTTTTTGCAGAGACGTGAGCAAACGTGGCATCTGCCTGGTAACAACCTTTGTCATGTGGAGTTCTGCATGTAGGATGTTGCAAACTGTGCCATGGCTGACACTGACCTTTCCCATGATATGTTCCACAGTGATATGGCGGTCTGATACTTGCTTTGCAATTTGTGGCTCGTCACAGATGGAGGGGCATCCGCTCCGAGGTTTGTCTTCCAAGCTTGTCTGGCTGCACTGGAAACACCAACGCCGCTTGGCGACTATCTTCCACGATGGAGCATTGTCACCATAAATGGCCATTAATTCATCATGGATTTGTTTGGCTGTTCCCCACCTTATCACGGCTTGCACCTCAAATTTTCTGACGGGCTGCACAATGTTACTTTCGACTTCTGGAGCTTTAGCACCAAACACTCGGGGGATGTCGCTTCCCAGTGGCACCATAAGTTTTCAAAAGCCATCATTTTTTCATGTTGATTGTAATAACTTTATGACTGCCCCTCGTATTCTCTTTAAGTTTCAAGTTGATAGATGGCTGCACTACATAAAAAGCACACACTTATGCACTTGCTGAATTTTCACATCTATGATTTTTGTGCTCAGAGAAAATGCTTGACTTTCCACCAAGTGCAGCTAAGGGTTATGTGTTGCAGGATCATTGAGGCACAGTAAGTCAATAGGATTCCAATAGATTTTCTTCAAGACGCTAGTGGGAAAACCATCCTTCACTGTTAGCAACACTGAATTATAAATGGAGCAACTAAAATCACAGTTGTGAAAATTCTGTCAGTGTGTAAATGTGCCTACATAGAGCTGCCATCTATGAATATGAAATCTAACAAGAACATAGAAAAATGTTCAACTATAGTCTGTATAATAAAAGAAAAACCTGACGTGGTGCCAGAATGTGCTATTAGCAAATCAGAAGTAATGAGCCAAATGCACTTACAATGTCTGGTTTAAGCCCCGTAGGAGAAGTTTTAAGAAGACACAAAAACTACAAAGTTTACATCGTAATAAACAATGCAATAAAATATTTTTTTTCTTTATATTTATTAATATAAATTTTAAAAAAAATCTTCATATATCTGGACTTTAATGAATAGCCTTGCCTTCTCAACTGAATGATAAGAAGCATTATCCATTATGATCAGTGAATTACTCAGGATATTTGGCAACAGTTATGTCTTACACCAATCCAGAAAAGAATCACCGTTCATTTCCTCATGGTAATCTGATGACTTACTTTTTGATCTGAACAATAAGCAGGTGTCGTTCACAAATACACAATCGCTCCCCGTGTGCAGCAAAATCAGCCGAGAGCCTTTTCCCGCTGGGATGAATCGGTCACGAAACTGTTCAGTGCTCGTCGTACTGACACAGCTTTCTTCACTGACATGCCACTGTCGTTCCCAATGTTTGTTTTTTTGTCAGGTTCTCTTTTCTCTATGTACTTGAAAACATGCACACAATCTCCCAGATTGACTATGAAGAGTTTTTCCTTTTCTCCCCACACTGTTTTTAAGTGTAGTCGCCATTAAAATCGTCGCTAACTTTGGAGGAGAACGAGAAATCCCACACTTCCGCAGGAGAGGTAATCGGCATGCCTAATCGATATCAGCACCGACCACGCCCAGGTTTTTCATTGTACAGACTGTAAGATATTAATAAGAGTCTCTAATTTGGCATTTAAATAATAATAAAGAAAAAAAAATCAGTCCCGAAACTTTTTGATCAAAGCTTGTACATTCATTGTATAATAGCAATTAGTACATAACATTACTGTGGCAGTAATTGTGCCACTGAACAAAAGATGTTCAAAGCGGCCTCCTTGGGATGTGATTGCTTAATGATCTGTATCTATTTATCAGAACATTGACAGAACATTGATGAAACAAAACATCATTATCAGTCATTTTGTACCTAGTGTTTGTGATCTTGTCATACACCCTACTGACATCACAATACCCCAACAACTCATGTAAAGTTGGCAGATTAAGATGCTATAATTGTTTTCTCTATATCAATAAATTCTGATTTGAAAAAAAATTGTTGCTCAAGACTTTCAGTATGACTCTCGTATCTAGATTCTTGCTAATGAATGTAAAAATTGATCTTTTACAAAAAAGGGAGGAAAAATGATGAGCATCAATTTATAATGCCGATTAAAAATGATTTCTGAAAATTATTTTGGTGCAGTTTATTTTATCAATGACTTACTATTCATCAGACATGCACCAAGAATTTAAAATTTTGTGACAATATAAGTGGATTAAAACCATTATTTATTCAAATTTTAAGCAAAAGATTTCAAATTGTTATCATCTATAAACGAAACAGAATCACCTTTAAAGTTAAATAAACAGAATATTAATCCTTTTCAAACTATAATTTATTTATACATAAACCTCAGAAATGAATAGATGGTTTTCTAAGTAGGATATGGTTTTATGAAAATATGATATTTACAACCAGAAAATTCTAGAAAATTAACCAAAATGAAGAAACAAGAAACAAGGAAAATACAATATACAATTTCAAGTAAGATTCAATGTAATAAACTTTTTTGGCTTACTTTAATGCTTTCTGGGTAATCAATACTATGAATCAGTGTTCCATTAGCATAGATGCAATTAGCAGCATCATCATCAGGCACTGTCAGGGTCTGGTATTGGAATGTGGCTTCTCGTTCTATCCGCTATAGATAGAAAAGAATTTTCCACAATAAGAATTTTCAGGAATGCAATGTCATCTACTCCATTTTAAACCATTTGAGCAAACACTGTGAAATGGAACAACCAAAATCGGAGGGAACCTCTAATCCATTCCCTCCGATTTTGGTCATTTGAGCTAAATTATACTTTTTTTAATGAAAAATTTTTAAGAAAAATAAAATACACTAATACTGTATATTCTCGAATATAGGTCGCATAATTTTGTACCCAATTTTGAGTGAAAAAAACTGGGGTGCGACTTTTACTGAAGCCTATAAAGAAACCTGTTGATGGGCTGCCTATCGATGTTGATATAGTTTGTTTCGTTACGAGCTTTTGCCATGTTTGATTGAGTAACAAACAAGAAGTTATTATATTCCACTTAAATTTTATTAGATTAATATCTATTTATTATTATTAACACTAATCACCTATAAAAAATTATTTGTCTTTGGATATTTGTAAATATCACTGAATAATATCGAGGATAATAACTTCGATGGAGATTTAAACACGGCTTCGCTTCGCATGCTGCCATTTTGAATAAACTAACACAGCCCTCTTCCCTGCAATGGAACTTTTTTCCACTTTTCTTTTATGAAATCATTGTCAGTGATGCTCATGGGATCACCATGTTTTCCACTTTTTATGAACTGAGAAGCAGTGAAAATTACAAAAACTATGCCATAGATTTCTATAACGATTCCAATTAGACCTATTTTTCCGAAGCATAATAGCAATAAAAATCTGTTCAATTTATGCGATAATTTAGGTTTTAATGGACGAATTAATTATTAAATGTGAATTTAATATGGGATACATGAATTTGGCACCATTTAAAGAGGTTTATCCTTTTTTTTTTTTCTTTTTTGTATTGTTAAATTTAGTAAAAAGTTTAATCTAGTATAGCCACCAACTACATGGATAATAAGAACCACATACGTCATGGGTCACCAACAGTACAATTCTTCACTTTAAGCTAATGGACTCTTTAAGCAAACTTCACATTTCATTGATTGGTCAGTGATTGCTAAATGAACTTTATAATTTTCAAGTTTAATACAAAGCAGTTCATTCATTCCAAGCTGTTCAGTTCATTCCATTCGGAAGATTCTACAAGAAACCTTCTATCGATGCTTCCAAAAATGGCAGAATCGATGGCGCAATTGTGTGTGCTTGCAAGAGTTCAGCTTTGAAGGAGACTGATTATATTCTTACCATTAGAGTGCTATACTGTCATTCTGGGAACTTTTTGATTGCCGCTCGTATATTGTGGCCAATGGCAATTATTTTGAAAATCAATAAAAGGAATTTGTTTGTACCTTCTGTTTTTTTATTTTCTGATACCATTCACTAAACTTTAAGACACACTTTGTACAATGTATAAGAAACAAATTTATTTATTAGTATGAGAATAACTTCAAAGATATTGGCTCTTATTTGTTTGTAAATATAAGTTGATGGAAATTTAAAACAGCAAGTAATTTTACAACACATTTATGGTCTAAAACAATACTGTCTATGACACCCCCACCGATGAATAATCAACAAACAAAAAATTATAAGCAATTAAATAAATAAATAAATTGTATTATTTATTTATTTGCTTATACTGTACTTATAAGTTTGTTGATTATTCATTGACAAGGGTGGCACAGACTACTCTGTTTCAACTACTGTAAGTTCCTTCCTATAATTTCATTGTGAAAGGGAATGCTTGCCAACTACCCCCTCCCCTACCATTTTCTTTAAAGGATTTGTATCCAGATGTAAGCTATTATCTCCCCTACTTTGTTTGGCAAGTGTTACTTTTTAACTCACCCAAAGTGTTTTAAAGATCCATATGCTTATAAGAGAATAACTATTTTGCTTGATCCAAATACTTGAGTTTTTGTAGTTGAATGGGGGAAAAAACCCAAAGCTAATTAAAGTCGATTTTATCTCTACTAAGCAGAAGATCTATGTGAGCAAAGTCGCAGGAAAAAGGTGGTTTTTAATAAAAATACTGTTTCATACATCCATAGTTATTACTTTTGCTATAACTATTTGCATATACGAGGTTGTGCATAACCTTTTGCTAGGGGGCTGCGACTTAAACCGCAGCGTTGTAGCACACTCTTATGACGCTTCGGCAGAGAGTAGTTCATTGTGCGTTTATTGGTATCAAACAAATATGGCTGGTTTAATAAATGACAGTGAAGA
>JAHWFO010074831.1:35771-73686 GCA_023313115.1 Rhysida immarginata | reverse complement strand
TTTTATTAATCGCAAATGGGTTGCGAACAAGTTAAACCGATGTTTTTACGTTTTTTCGAGATCCAAACAACACTATCGACCCACATGAAGTTTGTTTTTTGCACGATAAGGCACCTTGCTTTAAGGCTAATGCAACACAGCAAATCCTAAGAGAAAGTGCTATCGATTTCTTCTCATCAAACGAATGGCCCGGTGCATCCCCTGACCTAAACGTTGCTGAACATTTTGGAGCAGTGTTAAAAGACGCAGTGGAATCTTTAATGATTCAAGAACGTGGTGAAAATCGGTATTCTCGAGACCTTCTAATGGGACACCTGACATCTGTGCTGAAGGACATGGAGTACGATACTGCTCTGTTTGAGACACTCCTCCGCTCCTACACGAAACGGATGTGTGCTGTTCGAGAAGCAGGTGGTGGCCACACTAAATGTTTATGTGATAAAAGCAGAAATAAACGTACTTTTTGATTATCAACCGCAGAACATTCCACTTAGTTTTGTTTATTTTCCAGACCCCTAGCAAAAGGTTATGCACAACCCTGTATATCACTAACCTTTAATATCTCTTGGGCTTCTGGACTGGCTCCAATGCATAAAATATCTGGACCAGCCATAGCCACAGAGGACTTGAGATGAAGTTTTGATGTTACTTTGATAGGTGTTACTGGGTATTCAGGAAAAGCTGCAGCCACTGCCCTTGCTCCTGCTTCATTCGTCCGTGTTGACAGGCCAACAAAGAACTCTTTCCCTATATAAAATTTTAGATTTTATTGCAAAATTTAATATTCCAAAAGTTATAAGCAAATGATGAATTTTACCTATGCATTTAATATCACAAATTTCTTATTCTATCTACTATCATGAGAGAAACCAGTGTTTTTAACCTGAAGCTAAAAACATTAAGATGTGAACTAGTATTGGACAAAATAATGTGAACACTATATGAATGCATACTTAATAATTCTTTGCTTAATGACTAGGTTCCATTCTATCAATCTGATCGTAAATTTAATTGGTCATAAATGAATTCCTCACATAACGATCAGGTCCCACTCTAATAATCTGCTTGTAAGGCAATTGTTATGGTTTAAATGTCCTTTGGTGAATAATATGTGAGAATCCAATAGAGTATGAACAGTAACAAGTATGTTTTTAAATTAATCTTTTAAATAAAAAAATTCGTCAATGAAAATATTATCTTAGTAACAATACATAGGATGATTCAGAATAAAATATCCCTATTCAAAACACTCTGGAGAGGAATCCAGTGGGCATAATAACACAAGCTTGGCCAATACGCATTTCAGACCACAGGGAAACAATTGGTGCAATAAAAGAATCATGTCCAAAAATGACTTCCAGCAGAAGATATAGCGCTGTGAACAGCACCAAATGATGGAATGTTATGCTTCCCATCTCTTTGAACCAATGAACAATTTGTTACACAATACTTGCCGTCAGCAGATCTTTCTGCAATGATTTCACAAGGGAAGAAATGTACACCATCTTATAACATTTATTCTTTAATTTACATATATGCAATTAACATAATTCATGAACAATTTTCACTTTTATGAATATGTTTTCAGAAAGGATTATTTTGAAACTCTTCATTCATGAAAATGATACAAATCCACTATCACATTTATTTTAATATCACATCCATTTGATATCAAACACATCCAACTAATTGCTTGGATGAGAGAAAAGATTCCAAGGTAAAGGATTTTGAGAAATCAGAGGAACAAAATTCTGAGGCTCAAACACGTTATTTCAAAAACTATTTACTGGGAAATAAAATGCAAACAAAAAATTATAAACAATTAAACAATTAAATAAATAAATAAATTCTATTATTTATTTATTTGCTTATACTGTACTTATAAGTTTGTTGATTATTCATTGAAAAGGGTGGCGCATATTATACTGTTTCAACTTGTGAAAGGGAATGCTAGCCAACTACCCCATCCCCTACCATTTTCTTTAAAGGATTTGTATCCAGATGTAAGCTATTATCTCCCCTAGTTATGCCAAAAAACTAATGCAACAATCCCTAATCAATGCATTCATACACAGAGATATAGCTATAAAAACTTGGAAGAATGCAATGGCCATAATATGGCATCATTTGCTTCTTTCTCAGCCAGTCAGGAACAGACTTTAGTGCATTTTCTGATTGGTCTTACAAATAAAACCAATAGAGTGAAAAATAATGAAAAATTAAAAAAAACAACAACAACAGAATGAAATGACTTTATACAATTCAATTATTTGGTCCAGTTCATCAGATTTAATAACAAATGACTAGATATTCAGTTAACCTACCGAATGAATGTGGCTTCAAGTGATCGATCACATTGGCATGATACAAAGTTTATCAAAGTAAATCAAAGAAATTCTGACTAGATAATAAGTATTTCCTTAAAGACACAGTTTTTGATAAGGTAAGGAGAAGACAGGCTTGTCTTTGAGACGGACAAACTTTGTAAAAGGAGGAAGTGTTTACACGGTGATTCTATCACTCTTGATTTTAATAACTTTCACTTTCTGATTTTGAAGAGAGCTCTGCTCCACAGTCTGTACAAAATAAGAAAAAACTGGCATGGTGCCAGAATGTGCTATTAGCCAATCAGAAGTGCTCAGCCAGGCATCTGATTGGCTAATAGCACATTCTGGCACCATGCCAGTTTTTTCTTTTATTGTACAGACTGTAAGTATATACAAGGTGAACTAAAACCATAGGGACAAACATCAGGGGAAATAACTGTACACACGGCATGATGGCCCCATAACAATACAGACAGTGTTTTTTTTTCTGTCGCAGAGTTAATTTTGAGTAATCGTTTGCCATATTTAAACCCCTTTGACTTTTACTTGTGGGGGCACCTCAAAAATGTTGTGCATGCGGAGTCAGTTCCTGATGTGGAAGCAGTTGAACAGGGTGTCAATGCAGCCTGTGACAGTATTCGGTTACAGGCTGGAACATTCGAAAGAGTGCAGCACTCTATGAGGAGACGTATGATCTTGCAATGCATCCCAAGGAGACCACTTTGAACATCTTTTGTAAAGTTGACAAAATTATTGCCAGAGTAATGTCATGTTCTGTACAGATTATTCTATTGCAGACAAACTGTCCATTTCCAGACAAATGTTCACATGAGATTTTTTTTGTTACTTTTCAGGTCAGGAATCATCTCCTGAAGTTTGTCCCTATTGTTTTAGTTCACTCTGTATACAGTAATTTTAAACTTGGATAAAATCTTAAGATAGCACAGACATGTTTTTCAACTTTAATTTTATAGAGTAAGAGAATGAAATTTGCAATATGGATATTGGTTGTTGCTGCTTTCCTAGTCATTGTTTTCAGCGAGAGCAAAGTGTTATTAGGCACACAATATTGGTTATGTGTGTAAGGGATCATTAAATGATCAATACTTAAAATATTATTAACAAAGGGAAAGCTCATTCATATTTTCCTGATATACCAGATCAGTATTCTCCCCAGATAAATGCTGGGCAGCCACAAATTAAAAAGAACTAGAACATTATGCTGTGTTGTGCAAATTTTCATTTATTCAGCCAGGTGGTCAACAAAACCAGCCAGGCAGCATGCCCCTTCAAAAGAGCCTGGGGAAAAACCCTGCCAGATACTATGTACATATCTATTCACTATGGATAAAATTACACCAAAACAGAGTTCTGATTTTAATTATTTTTAAGTTTTGATTTCGGTCGTCAGTATCTTACTTTTTATCATGATTTAATAATAAAGAGAAGCATAAATCAAGATATGGCACAGTTACTATACCTGTAAATAACACATCTCCACCATCAACAGTAGCATTATCATCTCTGATTTCAACTAAAGGTAATTCTAATTCTTTCTTTAAGATGGTACGAATGATCTCAACCTGAAATTTTTCATTAAAAAAAAGCAAAATAAATGAATTTGAAGGAGGGGGGAGATATTAGCAACTAATATCTCTAATGATTTATATAGTGTAAAATAAAAGAAAAGCAAATTATAATATTACCATCTTTCAAAAGCTTAATTGGACATGACAGAAAAATGCTCACTTAAGTTTGGTTACAACTACAACTGGAAAATTATGTTTTGAATCATTTTGGCATATCAAGTGAGATTAATGAAAAAAGTGGCACAGATATTTGAAAATCCGGAAAAAGTAACATCTTTTAATGAAATTAAACTGGAGCAGATATGCTCGACGCCTCTACCAAATGGAGAATCAGCTCCAGTTTAACCTTGTTATGTATTGTGTGCGTTCATCAAACTTTCTGATGGTTGGATAGGAGAAATTCTTGTCCTCGAGCCAGGTGCCCACCTCCCATTGGGCTTTCCACCCTGACAACTTAGGTTGTCTTTAAAACGCATAGTGACAGCATGGCTGTGCGTGTGTCTGCAATAGCCCAATTGGTAGAGGCATTGAGCATATGACACTAGAGGTCCTGGTTCGAATCCAGGTCACAGAATTTTTCCTTCCATTTTTTTCAAATAAAATATTTTTTCTTTTTAAAAATATAAAAAACATCCCAAACTATAAGTATAGTATCACAATATTATCTGTAATCTCATTATTTTCATTATATCAATATAACATAAATTATGTATAGCCTATATAGACCACAAGAAAAGCACCGAAGATGGCTATATAGGTGAAAACAATATGCGGAATCCATAATCCAATAAACGTTAAAAGAAACCATCCAATAAATCTGTTCAGAGGGGTAATAACACGCTTGCCGCACCAGTACCGATGGCAGCAATCGTTTTCTTAGGGTCTGCAGTATGACAGCTTTGAAAAGAATCAAAGAACTGTTTTTCTTTAATTACGTGAAATGAGCTGCCCGTGTCAACTATCCAATCCTTGTCTGGAACATCAACACAGTTGGCTGCAGGTTTCTTGCTTTGTCCTTTTGTACCCGATTTGCGAGGCTTACGCTTAGGACGTGAAGCTGATGCACGAGGCATGCACTTTGTTGATGCAGGATCCTGCGAACGAGAGGGTATTGCGGTGTGTGAAGTAGCTGGACCTGCAGTAGTGGGATAAATTTTGGACGGACAAACCGTTTTTACGTGTCCTCGGCCTCCACAATTATGGCATGTTACGTCATTTGTTCGACGGGCATTTGGATGTGGACGCAGGAAAGAAACAGAGGTGGCACACGAGGCTACACCTATTGAGGTATTTAGTGTGGTGTGGTCCTTAAAAACCACATTTAGTTGACTCAGGAAGGTTTCAATTGACATTGATGGGTTTGATTGGACCGCGAGTCTCAACGGAGTATAAGTTGAGGGTAGACCTGCGACCATATGGTCAATCAAAATTTTATCATCCAGAACCAGGGACACGGCTCCAGCCTGAGCACGGATTTGTAGCGCTCTTGCTACATAGGCATTCGGATCATCAGCGTCTAAGAAATGCAAGGCTGAGAGACGCCACATTATTTCAGCCTGTGTCACTGAATCCGGCCTTCCATATCGACGCTTAATTGCTTCCCACAATGTATAGGGATTGTCATCTTGAAGCATGATGACAATATCATCACTCACCATACTCAGGAGGTAATGCCGTACTCTTGCCCAATCAAGGCGCATGGATGAGCTGGCTGATGCTTCTGTAGGGAGAGAGATCTTTTCTTGGACATATTTGACTAGCCCTTTGGTTTCGAGAAAGGTTAAAACTCGATACATCCATTGAATATAATTGGCACTCGTTGGTCTAGGGAGGGAACGACCCTCTTCAAAATATGATTCCTCCATATTGTATTAAAATAAAAGAAAGAAACCACGCTCTGCTACCATATGTTCAGAGGGGGAAGCAAAATAAAAAGAATTTAATGGGTGGTACTTTAAAAGAAAGATCCCCAAAACTAAAGAGTAAACGTGGCTCGTTAAAAGACTTATTTTGGTTTAAAAATTGCGATATTTATTTATAAAATACAAAAATTCTGTACAAAAGAATGTTGTATACAATATGATTTAAATTGAGGAATAGGCATTGCGATCTCAATTACAAAAGAAAATATTTCTCGGAATAAAATAAAGAAATACTTAAATGTACGTTAAATACAGCAAAACACTGTAACGAGAAATATTAATCGCTACATTGAATGAATTGAGATTAAATATAAAAAGAATTGAGACAGTCCAATTCCTTATAAAGAATAAGGAAAAAGAAATTTCAAATTCCCATTTAATGTCTAAAGAAAGACTGCGAAATCATAATTAATTATTAATGGGAAATAAGAATTGAAATGTGCAGCATGGCGTCCCTTATGCACGTTATTGTTGAAATAGCATTAAAAGAAATTTCATTATTACCTTATGGGTAAACCCGCAAAACAATGCTGCTCGGTAAAGAATCATGGCTGCCGCAGACAGTGAGAAATTCAATAAGAAACTAAACATCGAACGGCAGGATAGGAGTAATTTGCAGAGCATTGGAATGAAAATGATAAATGGAAGTTGAACGCCATGCTGCAGGCTAGGAAGGACGTGGAGGACCAGAAGGAGGGACGACTGGTCAAGCCAGAAGCTGGAAGTGGTCTGTCTGAAATAAAAACAGTAACCACGGAAAGAACATCAACAATAGTGGGACACATCCTCGCGATCACAAAAATTATTCGCGAGGGACAACTAGCTGCAGACAGTGATAATCACGTGGAGATTTTTTAATTAACATTTATTAAAACAATATATACTCAACAATCACTGTCTGCAAAACAGTAAAAAAAAAACTTAAAGAATAGAAAAATAGAATAATTACAAATAAAATTATATCTATTTTTACATAAAAAATCTGAGTTTTCCCGAACAAAATCATTATAATAAATATGATCCTACTTCTCTGTAAGGATTTTTCTTTATCGTATTTCATTATAAAAACATCAAAATGAAATTCAAAGAATCTAATGATCTAAATGTAGTAGGACTTTGAAATGGGAGGAAGCAAAATTCACATTAAGGTAAAATGTGCACGTTCCGAATTGTATTATGGAAAATGGGAGAAGGATGATAATTGCAGAAAGACCCAATATCATATAGAAGTTAAGCTCACCAAATAAAATACTAGTCATCCATAGTTAATAGCAAGTAACGCCTCCTTTCACTTGAATTATAGCTACAATGCAGGTCAGCAGCAATTCTATCGGGGTCTGAATATACAGGGTACGGCAGATATTTGAGAACAAAATGACGACAGCAGGTAAAAGGAGCAGACACTTAAGATACCATAGAGTCTTTAATACAATTTATATTTTTGTACAAAGGACTACAAAATGCATATTGTTATTCAAAAAAACTACCATCCGCCGCAATGACAGCCTCTACACGCTGTCAGAATTGCTGGCAGGCAGCTATGAGGTGGGTCTTCTGGATTTCTGCCATTGCCTCCATAATAGCTGGCCTGAGAGCTTGTTGGACTCCCTCTCAACGGTGTTGTGTGGATACTTGTTGGACTCCCTCTCAATGACGCCCCAGACATAATAGTCCAAAGGATTGAGATCAGGGGAGCTGGAGGGCCACATGTTGGGAGGGATGTGGGCGTGAAGATTCTTGGTCATCCATGCTTGGGTGCTGTGGGCCTTATGACTTGGAGCAGAGTCTTGTTGAAAAACATAAGACTTATAACGGAGGTCTTTATGCATCACACATCGAATGATCGCCTCATTAACCTGCAGCTCCCTCCCGAGCACCCTTATGGACTTCCCAGGGTCCTCATCGATTGCAGCTTGGACAGAACGGATAATTTCAGACGTCCTGATACAGTCCGAGCGCCGACTATGTCTTTCCTCTGTGAAACAGTTGGCACATCACCAATGGCAGCGTCCAGTTCTCCCCGAACTTTGAACACTAATGAATGCAGGTTCATTTTAGGCAGGGTTTACGGAGCGCACCACCCCGTTTGCCCTTTTGATGAAAAATTTCCATCCCGCTGCCCTTTGATCCTGATCACACGTGCCGACATCCGAAAATTTGCCTGCAAAGAAAAATCTAAAAATCTTGTAAAGGGTTAAAGAACTTCAAAAAGAACTATTCATTTTTTATAGAAAAAAAAGTTTTTTGAAATCATAATGCGCTTTTTTGAAAATTAAGTGCTTTTTCAGGGGGCAAAGTGCCCTTTTTTGATAACATCATGCCCTTTTTAGCCCTTAGGACCATGCCCTTTTTAAGTCTAGAATGAACCCTGCGAATTGGCGACTTTCAGGAATGCAGCAATCTCGAAGTCAGGGTGTCCTGCAGCCAAGGAGACGATGACAGCATTTTGCTTCATTTGCTGGGTTATCTTTAGATCCGCCATGTTTATCTGCCTCATTTCGGAATTGTTAAATAGTATGACGTATTGACTATTACGTCATATTCACGTGTTCTCAAATACCTGCTGCACCCTATACTGCGTATCAATTTCCAACCATGCTTACTCCAGCTGATCCCAGAGTTCACCCAGATTGGCACGATGGCTTTTATAATGGTTTACCTTCTATCCCAATGATTCGACAGATTCTCGAGGATTCAAATCCAGAGATTACGTAGGTCAGTCGACATTCATCAAATTAGTCACATGCCAGCGCAGCCTTGTGAATGCAGCAATTGTCATCTGGGAAAACTGAATGCTCCATGTTGTATAGTCCATCCAGGAAAAGAAAACTATGCCAAGCTGAGAAATTCAAAATTAACCAACAAAGTGTTTTAGGATTGATTTAATGCACTTGATTGGTTAATTTCGAATTGCTCACTTTGACATAGTTTTTCTTTTTCTCCCTGGATGGACTGCAGTCAGCTTTTGAGATTCTGCACGAAAGGCAGTATGTGTCATCCAGAAGCTGAATATAATAGAATCTGTTCACATGAGGGGCCCAATTCGATGTATGTAAAACACACCCACAACATCACAGATGTTACACGGGCTTTATTTAAGGATTCAGTTGATCAGTGATTAACTCTTCTTGCATCATTCAAGTACAAACAAGAGTTGTCTGTCCAGATAATACTTTTCAAAGTCTACAGTCCAATGGTAATGGCTCTTGTCACACAATAACCGTGCTTTTTTTTGTGTACGGCATTTAGCATAGATCTCTTCCGAGCTATTCTCCTCTAAATACCTTTGAATGAAGTTCCGAAATCGGTTGATGTTGGACTGCATTGACAGTTTGTAGAAATTACCCATCATAAATCAATTAGAACTGAATTATTAAACTAATAGGGAACTGGAGCTAATATACAGGGTGTTCCAAAAATGTAGGATAATAAGTACCTAGCATGATCCTTTGCATGATGATAAACTTAAAGTTCCTTATGCAAACTGTTCAAAATTCAAATTTTAAAGGTCTAAACATCATGCAAAGTTTGCTAAAAAGCTGGTGGAAAACGTCATTTAATCTTAACAACTGCCGCCATTTTCTCGTGGCCTAGCATAGTTGTGATAAGTTTATCCTTAGGTGTTTTTCCTCGGGTTTTTTTTTCTAAATTTTGTGTTTTAGACATTTTCGGGAAGGAACTTTTTGCTTAGATTGATGCATGGAATCACATTATGTAATTATTATGCTACATTTTCCAAACACCTTGTTTTACTCATTAAGACAGAAGTTATTAAATAATTACTGAATGCAGTAAAATATTTGAATTGAAAAAGGATAATTTATAAATTACAACTAGGACCATAGTCAGAAGCAACTAGAAAACATCTAAAGGCTCTGTAGATCTTTATCATAAGCATGGATGATCATAAGTTTGATGGTCAAAAATTAGGTTACACCTTTGTGTTCTGAATATGGCATATTTTTCATGTTAAAAGCCAAATATAGAGGTGGCTTAGCTGCACTTCTATTCAAAACTGATGGCATTCCATCCATAACACATCCATGCCATACGGGACATATGGCATTCACGAATCAGTAAAGGATCGTTGTGCTTTCTCTGCAGCACCAAACCCTGATGCAACCATCAACTACACGACAATTGCAGTGGGAATTATTGGAAAACACACTGTATCACCATTCCTCTGTTCAATACTGACGTTCTGGACACCATTGGATAATGTGCTACATGATGCCGAGAGGTCAAAGGAAAACACTGTAATGGCTGCCATGTCTATAGCCCAACCTCATTCAAATAGCAATGAACTGGTTCTTGTTAAGACTAACAAATGTTGTGCAGGCCCTGCAGACTGCAGGATATCTCTGGATGCAATGTCATTTGCTGCTTTTGCACGCTAGAGGATATGACAATCTTCTCTATCTGTAGTGCGCCTGGGAGAACTAATCTACATGATGTACAACCTGTGACTCCTTCTCAGCATAGTGATTTCCATGGACAGCAGAGTGTTTAAGAGAAACCTAATAATTAATAAAATAAAGTGAAAGCTTCCACTTTGCAACAAGAAGAATTTATTATGAGGACGCGTTCACTGAATAATTAATAAAAGGCAAATTTAATAGTTATTACCGGTAAATACTAATGAAATTCTACTCTATTCGCAAATTAAAATCAAAAACTTCAAATTTTTAATTTTGTTCTGTCAATGGTGTTTGCTGTTTAGCCACTTAAGTCATTCTGCCATTTTGATTTCCAAACGACTACAAGCAACCAGCAAATGATTAGAGTTATAATGGTCGCCAGTAGTCAAATGAGAATCAAATCACTTTTCCCCATACGTTCTCTAGGGCAGTGACTGGGAACCTTTTGGACCTCATGGGTCATTAAAATCAAAATTTTGAAAACCCTGGATTAATATTAAGCATCACAAAAATTTTCTGGCAGAACCTCAGTGCTCCGGTGGTCCGTGGACCACTGGTTGCTGACCGCTGCTCTAGAAGATTCGTATCCAGAGCAACCCACAGAAGATGCTGTATATCACTATGATGCTCTGGAACCACTCCTGAAGATTTTTGCACAATAGAAAGTGCAAATGTCATCTACAATGCAATCACACACTTTCATTTCGATCATGCATGCATCGTGGTCACTTTTGAGATGGACTGGAAGAGGAGTGGTCATCATACAGTCAATTTAGGAGATACGAGCTTAAAAATTATTTAGAATTTATAGAAAGTATTTGTTAGTGCAATTCACACTAAAAACAAAATTTCTAGATAACAATGACTTTATTTATTGTACAGTTAAAAATAAAAATTCTAACTGCATACAAAAGTGAAGATTATAAAAAAAAACTGTAAAATGAATAAATAAATGCCTAAGGGAAACTACTTCAAACAAATAATTCCGCCTCCAAAAGATGATATCATTTCTTCCTTCTTATCTTATAATCATTTGTACTAAATTCTGAATAAAATGACAATTTATGTCACTCTGCTAATTTATGCCTTCAATATTTTTAACATTTTTCAAAACTTGAATTGAACAATTTTCATTATCAGAAATAATATTTTGATTATTGCTTGTACAACATCAGGGTTAAATGTATAAGTTACTGAAAAATAAAACAATTATTTATTGTAATTAAAATGAAATGATTTTTTTTTCTTTCCTATTCTGATGAGAAGTAATGAAAACGTGTTTAATAAATTTTGTTCTATCCATAAGGGGATAAATTGGTGAAAAAATGAATGAATATTTGGAAAATTTTTATCGAAATTATGAAAAACAAAAACAAGAAATACCTTTATACAATTAAAATTTAATCTAAGATATACCATATTATCTTCTGAAATTGGTTATGTTTAATATAGCAGAATAATCAAAGGCTTAAATTGCATATACAAATACAAAATAACTCAAGTATTTTAAAACTGCAGTTTCTATATTTATTTCAGAATCGCTATAAAAAATATTACAGAATGTATTATGAAAATGCATTTTAAAAGGTAACAATAGTTTCGGTTACTTGACTTTGATCTTAACAGGTTTTCATAATGCAAATGGCATTTCTTACGTTTACCCCTTGACATTTAAATTTTAAAGTTCAATGCTCAAACAAATAATTTAGAGTGCCATATAAAAATTGCACAACTTAGTAAAGAAAAGAAATATCTTAGGTTTGTTAGTTTGAATCTCCCTGAAGAAAAATTAAAGAATTTCGTACAATAAACTCTTTGATCTTAAATTGTTATATGTACGATAATTAACCATCTAAAACGTAAAGCATATTTTATTAGGCTGAACTCAAGTGACCAATCAAAAAATTTAACCTTAAAATTGACTAAACCCCTGTGGTAAAGCAGACACTTTATCTGGTGTTGTCTGGATCGTTTAATATCTTAATGAAATAAAAGCCTTCTTTCTCCAGAGGCTAATTAATTCGGCAGGCAATAAAAAAAGGGAGGGGTGAGATCAAAATTAAATATTCTGCTGTTTATCACGTATGATCATTCCCAATTACAATGACAGATATTCAACAAATGTTATTTGCATTTTTCTCATATTCATCCCTCATTTCTTTATTTTGCTAATTACGATCAAGTTCATCTTCTTTTTTTTTATTATAAGGGATTAAATTTTCACTGGTTTCTGCATTATGAGTCACAAAGCGGCATTTTTTTTTTGTTGTTTTTTTTTCTCCTCCCCTCCCGCTCAGCTCATCGCTGCTTCATAGGTTTCTTTCCATGAAAAATTTACTGGAAAACTTGCTCTTATTGATTTTTTTTTTTAAACTTCTTTAGCGAATCTACAAAATATGTATATCGATGAAAATTCTTAATGCTATTTTATGGCTTAAAAAATTATTGTGGAAAATTTTCAATGAGATTATTTATCAAGGTCTAAAATCAGTTATACTAGGTTAGGTAAATATTGGTAGAGAAATTAATTAAGAAATATGTAAATTATATAATAATATTTTATTAATAATAAGATAATAATATTTTTTATAAAGAGCCGACTGTTCAAAGCAAAAAATATAAAATAAATAAATTAGATTAAAATTTTAAAAATACAAAATAAAATTATAAAAAATTTATTTTAAAAAATCACAATTAAAGTCTTTAAAGTACACCTCTTTAAAGTACTATATGACATACAGACACTTCAAAATAGAATTTCATTATTAAGAAGAGCAATAATTAAATGAGGAAATCTATTGAATCTTCAGTTACGCTAATTGGTTTTAAAACAATGATTCTAATGACATCACAATCATTAAAAGATGTAATATCGACTTTTGTTTATTTTTATTTTTAGGCCAGGTCATATAGTAAGATCTATTGAATTTCCATCAATGCTACAACTCATTCGTAGATATGAATGGTTTTTGTTTTTTTTAATTTTAATATTAGCGTATCTGTTTTAAGAAATAATATTTCAATTCGGATTCCTTTATCTTAAGTTAAGTTGTTGATTATTCTCACTAATCGTACCACCCGGTTTCGGTGATTGGTGTTTTAACGCTGCAGTGCCAAGTGTAATCGATGTCAACGAGCCGCCAAAGCAATTCCCCGGGTGATAATAATTTGCTGACCATTAATTTGTTTCAATATCTGCTATGCAGTTAAGTTTATTTTTATGAAGCAATATTTAAACACTTTACGAGCAGAATATAAAATTAAAACATAAAATCGTTTAATTTGTTTTCTTTAGTTTTATTTCTCGGTTAATAAATAATGGAAATTATAATATAAATCAATGGGAATGACAAGCTCAACCAACAACTTGCCTCCTTTTTGCGGGTCGGGTGGCCTGGCTTGGTGATGAGCGCCGTACCATTGCAGATGACAGCGGTGTCTTCGACAAACACACAGTCGGGCAAATTCTCGTCAGCCGGCAGCTCGATCACGTCCAAACCGATGTCTCTCAAGGCACGGCAGTAATTTTCATGTTGTTTCCTGGCTTCTTCTACATTTATTCCTGCTTGCGCACCTACAGCGCTCGATTTGAAACTTGTTGGTATTCGGCAAACGATGGCGTGGGTATAACGGTAGGAAGCCATTTTGTTTCTAAGCGGCGCCCTCTTGAAAACGAGGCTCCAGGAGAAAGGGAAAACGAGAAAGGGGTGAAGACATAATAACGACAAACCTCCACCTGCGGGGGAGGTTGTTATTGCGGGTTTGGATACAAAGTCCATATTGTTATTAAATTTTAATTTCACGATTTTCCCCATTAAAAGGAGACTAACCACATTTAAATTTTCAAAGATTTATTATAATTTCAATTTGTACACCGTAAGTTTCTTGTTCTTTATTTCGAAGAAAAACTTAATTTGAAATAAAGTATTAAAGATGTTTTAAAAGCCTTCACCAATACAGCAAACAAAAACAATAACAAAACTATTCGCCTTTATCGAAAAGTAAGCAAGGAAATAAAAGTTGATAAGAAACCTGTAAACAGCGTAATTAAGGTTTTTTTGGAGCGGGGAGGGGGTTTGACAGTTGATAGCACGAAAAATTATCGTGCAGTTTTGATTTTTTTTTTCCTTTTTCTAAATTTGTTTGTTATTGTTATTCTATCTATATATATAAAGAAGGATGTTTGTGGGTTTGTTTTTTATACAAATCTACAGTTTTATTCTGATCTTGAAATTTTGCATACTAGACCTTCAAACCATAAGGAAGGTCACTGTCTACCTCAGATTACGGAAAAAAATAATTATCGATAAAAAATCGATATTCATGGTTATCTCAGAGCATATTAATGAGAAATATCTCATGACCAACAATGCAAAGAAAACTTTGTGCAACAATAGGTATCAACAATGGTGTCAACACTAGGCAGGGATCAACAATATAAATATACCGGGTGGGCAAGAAATAACGTGAGGTGTTCAGAGCTCGCTAGCGGGAATTCTATTAGGCCAAATGCAGTACATTTTGGTGTATATACTTAGTGGAATATGCAGTTTCGATTTCTGCAACAAAAAAAAAATAGTACCAAAAGTCGCCATAGGGGGCGCTTATTTTAAGAAAACAATGAATACATTTGCATAAGCGCGTTCCGTGTTGAGCAATCATGACAGTAAAAGGCAAGGCTAAGGATTTCTCATCATTCACGAACGAATGGCCTGACGATGACGCTTACACTGCCTGACCGGGCGTTATTAGTCAAGTTGTTTTATCAGAAGAACGACAATGCAAGTGCTGCCCTTCGTGAATTCCGGCGATTGAAACGTTACGAAGAGGACCGATGAGCATAACTAACTTACGGAAAATGATTGAACGATTTGAATCCACCGGAACTCTAGGAGTGCAACCAGGCCGGGGACGCAAACGAATCAGCCGCCTACTCAGACTAATACTGCCTCATATGAAATGGATGAATTTAAAGTTAACGGAAAGACTCATTTCAGGTCTCCTGCTTCTAAAAGTCCCTTAAAAAACCTATAGCTATTGGGAATCTGGCGAACAGCGTTGGTTGTATAAGTGCAATTAACTTTAAACCGCTTACAAAAAGATTATTCATATCCAGATTAGAGCCCAGTGTCTCTGTCGAGAGTATAAAAAGGCACATTGCTGTAGTCTCTACAAGTAGTAATGTTATTAAATGCCACAAAATTAAGACAAAATTTGCTTCATACTCTTCCTTTGTCATTGAACTTTTGCCTGATGATTTTAATGTATTATTTGATGCATCTCTATGGCCTCAGGGAACTTTACTTACTACATTTGTTGGCAAATTACATAAAGAGCAAATCTGTCTTAACGGTCAGGAGGAGACCTCACTTAATACCGATAATGATAAAGAGGATTAAATATCAAAATGTCAGGGGCGTCAGGACCAAAATTAAGGAGATTTTCGATTTTACTCTTGCAAATCGGAATGTAATTTTTTGCCTCTCTGAAACTTGGCTCGATGCGTCTATCCCTGATTATCTCTTGTTTGGCGATTCTTTTTCCGTCTTTAGGGCGGACAGGTCTGATGGCCGATTGGGAGGAGGGGTGCTGATAGCTGTACCTCTCCTCGTCGAAGCCTACAGGATTAATTTTTCTTCTTCTTGTAAAGCTATAGATATAGTTGGTGTTTCTGTGAGTTGTCGCAGTAGATCGTCTAATAAGAGGGCTCTAAATTTATGGAATGTGTACGTTCCGCCGTCAGTTCCCTCACGGGACTACGAAATATTTTAGGAAGAATTTGCGGATTGTATTTTTAAGAATTATACCGAGTCTATTATAGTAGGAGATTTCAATTATTCTGACCTCAGGAGTTCTTCTAATTGCACTTTTGTGGCTAAGCAAAGACAATTTTATACTAATTGCTGGAGTTCCGAAATTAATGTTCGGAATTATAATTTTGTGCCTAATTATTTGGGAGACAATCTTGACAAGGTCTTCTCTAGTTGCTGTGTAAATGTTTGTATTGATCTGAATCCTATGTTAAAAGTTGATCAATTTCACCCTCCTTTGGTTGTAGATATTCCCGTAATTGATACTGTTCCCTTGATGCGAGTTGTTCCTGGAGTTGATTTTAGATGTGGAGACTTCTTTTCGCTGTTTAAGTTTCTCGAGGAATTTGATTGGGCTAGCCTGCATAGCCTTGATGATGTTGATCTAGTTTGGGATATGATAGAGCATACAGTTAGAAAAGCTATATCGCAATACTTTCCGAAAAAGAGATTAAATAATGATAAACGTAAAAGTTATGTTGCTTTTCCTGGCTGGGTTCAATTTCAAACCAGGCAAGCTTGGTATTGGAAGAACAAATGTTTTAAAGTATATAAGAGAACGCTAAATCCCAACTATTATAATCTCTTTAGTCATGCCAGGAAGACGTTTAAAAGTCTTTGGAGAAAAGATAAAGCGTCCTACTTTAGTTGGGCCGAATCTGAATTAACTTCAAATGCGAAAAATTTTTGGTTTATTGCAAATAAATTATTAGGCAAAAAAAAATAAGTCAAACAATGCAATTTTGACTCATAGTACTTTAGCTGAAATAGCAAAATTTTTGAAGAAACTTTTTCCAACAAATGCCATATTAATTTTAGCAACTCAAATTTAGAACAGTGTTGGAGTAATGTTGGGCAGCAGTTTTCTTATGAACCGATAACCGAGTTAGAACTTATTAGTACAGCTAGAAGGCTATCTGCCTCCAGATCTTGTCTTCTGGCTGATATTCCTGATTATTTGTTTAAAGGTTGCATATCTGCCCTGGTTTTGCCTCTGGTCTATTTGTTTAATCTCTCTATCTCGACCGGCAAATATCCCACAATATGGAAGCAGGCTACAATTCGTCCAATTCCCAAAAAATCAACTGTCGAGGGTATTGGTAATTTTCGCCCTATCACTCTGATTATTTTTCCAGCCAAACTGTTGGAGACTATAATCGCTACTCGTCTATCTGAGTTTATTGACAATTACTTGCCGGACTCTCAGCATGGCTTTCGGAAACATCGTTCCACTCAGACAAATCTTGCGACTTTAACTCAGACTCTCTCGCTCCATTTAGATCGCAGGGATCAGGTTGACGTGATTTATTTGGATTTCTCAAAAGCCTTTGATCACGTCAACATCGAACTTTTAATTCACAAACTAAACTTCATTGGTCTTTCTAATACTCTATGCGGTTGGTTTAGTTCGCTGCTTACTGATCGTTGTTTTTTGCTCCGTGCCTGTGGCTTGGAAACTGGTCCTTATAAGATCCGTAGTGGAGTCCCCCAGGGCTCCCCGCTAGGTCCTATTTTGTTTAATGTTTTTATTGCGGACTTACCTTATGCAGTTTCATCGAAGCGTATTGGCTTCTTACTTTATGCTGACGATGTCAAAATCTTTTGTCGCATTTCCTGCTGGAATGATTGTGCTCTTTTACAGACAGCTTTGAATGACATTTATGATTGGGCTTCGGGAAATGGACTATCCCTTAATCCCGATAAATCCTATGTGATATCTTATTATTTTGATTACTTTTTGCAAAATAATATTATTGAAAGAAAGACTTCAGCAGTCGATCTCGGTATTATTTTCACGAAGAACCTTTCATTTGCTGAACATATTGATTCACTTACACGTGACATTTGTCGGAGACTAGGTACTTTGAAAAGGCTAATCAACTTTTTTGCTAAACCCCTGTCTTTTCTCTGTCTGTTTAAGAGCATCGTTCTTGCGAAACTACTGTACTGTATCTGGATATGGTACAGTACTCCTACGCAGAAGATGCTCTTTCTGTATAATAAATTGATTAACTTTAAGCGTTTCTTTTTGGCGAAGTTTCCTACGTTTAAAGTGAATGATCATTTTCACAAAACTTTTGATATTTTTAATATAATAAAAAATGTCTTCTTTAATATTTTTATGGGGATTTTACACAACCGCATAAGAGTTAGATACATCTCCACTTTTCTTCAGTATCGTTCAGTTCGCCCTTTTCGTACTAATAAAAACTTAATTATGAAATACAAGTGGAGGACGCATGTTTCGGATGTCAATCCCTTGGTCAAATTATTAATTTTTATAATAATACTCAATTTTTAGATATTAATCTTGATATATATCAACATAGATATATTTTTTTGTAAAAATTCATGGTTTTGTATACATTTCTGTTCTCTTTGCTTGTAATTTAGATAAAATGTTATTAATCATTGTTTTATTATAATTTTTTTTTATCTAGTTCTACATCTTTGATTTCTGAGTTTTTTAATTTCGTAACTATGTGTACGTCTTTATTTTTGATTTTCTTTTTTTTTTTCATTTGTTGCTAATGTGATTTTCATTAACCCCGTTTTTGGGCAGTTTGCCTGTAGGGGGACAACATGGGGCTTTCCCCTCCGGACTATCTGGCGGGGTTTTCCCTCACTGTTGTTACAAATATTAAAAGATATTAAAAGATATCAATACCCACAACTGCCGTATTTGGGCTGCATCAAATCCACAAGTGTGTCTGCCAACTCCTATGCATTCACCGAAACTAACAGTATGGTGCGGCTTTACTGCTTCTTTCATCATCGGCCCGTACTTTTTTGAAGAAATCTGTCCCCGTGGACCGGTGACTTGTTCCGTCAATTCTGCCAGGTATGCCGATATGCTTGAGAATTTTGTGATACCACGATTGCTGGAAAAGGGTTGTCTGGATTCTACCATTTTTATGCAGAATAGTGCGCCACCGCACATTGGACGTCAGGTGCAGCAAATCTTGCGAGAACGTTTTTCAGACAACAGAATAATTAGTCGTGCATTTCCCATGGTATGGCCACCCGGGTCGCCTGATCTCAACCCTTGTGATTTTTGGTTATGGGGATATTTGAAAAGCCTTGTGTATCAAGCACATGTTCCTGGCCACTCAACCTTAAAGGATCAAATAACGTTACAAATCAGACTAATTAATGCAGATATGTTGCGAGCTGCCGTAGAAAATGTCGTGTACCGCATGCAGCTATTGGAACAGCACACTGGTGGTCATATTGAAACACATTTGGAATTAAAAATAAAACATTGTTTATTGTTGTTACTAAAGTTGGTTTGTACGGTATTTGTTCATTTGACAATTAGGTATTCATTGTTTTTTTGAAATAAGCGCCCCCTATGGAGACTTTTGGTACTATTTTTATTTTTTTTTGCAGAAATCGAAACTGCATGTTCCACTAAGTATATACACCAAAATGTACTGCATTTGGCCTAATAGAATTCCCGCTAGCGAGCTCTGAACACCTCACGTTATTTCTTGCCCACCCGGTACATCTCATGACCAACAATGAAAGGCAAAGTTTGTGCAATATACATAAATTTCAATTTGTAACAATACATAGAATTCCTGTTATTCAGACTTTTCTTGAAAAGAGAGTTCTTAATACTTAACAATTTCTTGAAAATCTTTAAAAATGATCAGTAACTGGAGATAATGGAGAGTTAGCAGAGTATCGAGAAAGAGTGACTAGACGACAGAGGAAGCACTCCTTTAGCTCCGTGCTGTATTGAGCAAAAGGTAAGCATGTCAATAGAAGAATCGGCGACCGGTAGACTACACAAAGAGATGAATGGCCTTTAGTATTGCAACAAAATTAAGTATTAAGATTACGCGAGTAAGAAATTATTTAGACTCCTTATTTAGCAGAGGCATCCTTGGAGAGGTCCATCCATTGTGAGCCTTTAAAAATTTTTTTTTTTGAATTTTCATTAAGAATTTTTAATGTATTAATTTTATGCGTTTTCATGTATTTATTTTTAAGATATTGCAAAATTTAATCCAAGGAAAAAAAAAAGTCTGAGCCACGCCGGGGTTATCACCTAGCTTATTTGGTAGCACATCAGATTCAAACATTTCATAAAAATACATTTCACTACATTCTGTGGGAATGTGTATATTTTGGAAACTGAGATGCTGATAATGCGATGATTGAACGTTCGTTTCCAAGAATTATTGATAATGACCATAAAATGATGATGCAGTGACAGAACATAAATAAGGCAGCGTCTATTGAAGAGGCAAAGGAGTCACGTGTGTCTCCCTTGAGCTCCTATCAAACATCCAGACAATTGGCAAAAATTTTTGTGTCTGGAAAGGAAAGAGAAAGAACGAGTAGTGGTCATAGAAACTCTCCAACTAAAATAGAAAAGGCTATATGGGCATTTGAAACATCTGAACAACGGGAGTTTCGAATAGAGCAAGAGGGTATAAGAGTTTCCACGTCAAGGGCAAGAAAAACTGTTGATGCTCCGCAGTCGTGAGGTAAGTCAAGAAGAGTTTAGATAAAGTCCCGATATATCACCTAGAATTTCTGTTTTTCGTAGTTTTCGTAGAATGGATAGTCTTTTTGCTCTGTGTTGTATTGATTGAGTTATTATTTAACCAATTGGGAGTTATAATTTAATTTTTTGAGTTTGTTCTGTTTACCTACAAGTCTAATTATCCCGGGCAGGGGGTGGCCGTGGCCTGGTTGTCTCGTCGGTTGGCTTGCCAATCGATGGAGTTCAGCAACTTCAGGCGCGGCCAGCTGCTGGCTGGGTGACGGCCAGGGCTTGAGGGCCACCGCTGGCGGGACAGCTATTTGGGGCGCGGCTGTTGGGGGACTTTGGTCTGACCCATTTGCCGATTGACCAGTGTTGGTTTTCCAGTAGTGGTTTATCCGCCAGCAGCTCTTCCATCATGAAACCCCCCGTGCTTCGGAGGGCACGTTAAGCCGTTGGTCCCGGCTGCTACTGTCATCTCGTAGCAGTCGTTATTTACTGGGATGGCGCAAAACTCCCTCGTAGGAGTAGGTGCCGCAGATTATCGCTTCGATTATCGCTTAGGTACTAGATACTAGATCCCGGGCAACGCCGGGTACCTCTGCTAGTTTATTATATTAATGTTATTATCTTAATACATAAATAAAAAGTAGAATCAACAATGTTTAACAATTGAAATAGGAATTTTAACTGGACACGCCCATTTTCGTTAGATAGAGTATAGTCGTTTCTTCTACTATCTATATACACAAAGAAGGATGTTTGTTTGTTTATTTTTTATACAAATCTACAGTTTTATTCCGATCTTGATAAAATTTCGCATACATGACCTTCAAGCATGAGGAAGGTCACTATCTACCTCAGATTTCTAAAAAATAATAATTATTGATAAAAAATCGATGGCAGGGCATATTAATGAGAAATATCTCATGACCAACAATGCAAGACAAAGTTTTTGCAACAATAAGTATCGACAATGATATAAACACGCAATTCACAAACACTCTGCATGGACCAACAATATATATCTCATGACCAACAATGCAAATAAAAGTTTGTGCAACAATAGGTATCATCAATGGTGTCAGCACGCAATGCACCAACACTATGCAAGGATTAACAATATACGTCTCGTAACCAACAATGCAAGGCAAAATTTGTGCAATATAGAATTCAATGCAAAGAATTCCTGTTATTCAGGCTTTTCTTAGAAAAGAGAATTCTTAACAATTTCTTGAAAATCTTTAAAAATGATCAGTAACTGGAAATAATGAATTAGCAGACTATTGAGAAAGAGTGAAAGACGATAGAGGAAGCATTCCTTTAGCTCCGTGCTGTATTGAGCAAATGGTAAGCAAGTAAATGGAAGAATCTGCTACACAAAGTGATGAATGGCCAATTTTTGCTTCAAAACATCGAAAGAAAAAAGGAAATTGCAACAACATCAAGTGTAATTATCCCGGGCAACGCCGGGTCCTCTGCTAGTCTATATATATAAAGAAGGATGGTTGTGGGTGGGTTTGTTTGTTTGTTTCTTATACAAATCTACAGTTTTATTCCGATCTTGATAAAAAATCCACATTCATGGTTATGGCAAGGCATATTAATGAGAAATATTTCATGACCAACATTGCAAGGCAAAGTTTGTGCAACAATGCTTATCAACAATGGTAGCAAAACGCAATTCACAAACACACTGCACGGACCAACAATATATATCTCATGACCAACAATGCAAGGAAAAGATTGCGCAACAATACGTATCAACAATGGTGTAAATACGCAATTCACCAATACTATGCCAGGACCAACAATAGGGGAACCCGGGGCAAGTTGGCTAGGAATAAGCTGAAAAATGATTAAAAAATATTTCGCTTGTATCTATAACGCTAGCTTTTTTTATTGAAGGTAGACAGAATGTCATGCACCATCACCAAAACCAACGTTATTCGGATTAGTCATTTATTTGTCACAAAATTACAATAACAAAAGATGACTAACATTTACTGGTTATTGCAACAGTCACAAATGAAGTTATTGTAGCCTTCATAGCTTGTGCACGATTCATGGCACTAATTGCTGCATGTGAAGCACTGAATCCAGTCATCTTTTGGGAGATCTTGATATTTTTCTTTACATCCTGGGCATACATACTCAACATCCTTTTTTGGAAAAACTAAAAAATATATAAAATATAACTGACCTTATGATCTGTGGATACTTGTGTATAGATGAAGGAAGGATGCCACTTTTCCACAAAAGAATTTTAATAATCTTCATAAATGTATACATTTCAACTACCAGGTAGTCATCATCAGTATGAGTCGAGGTAACAAACAAGGAGAAGGTTTATATAGGATTAAGAAGCCAATAGGGCGCAACAGAAATTGCCACTCAAGAGTGGTTGGTCCAACTTAGCGGACCTAGGAGAGAGCTCTACAGAGTCTTAACAGAAAATACAGAAGAAAAATCCAAAAAAACAAAAGGAAGGGGAAAAGGGGAAAAGGGGGCCAAGAAAATCGTTATTTAGCATGGGCTAACAATGTGTCCCATCGTGATAGATCGAGAGGTCCAGCATCATGATTCAGGAGTTTTTGTTCTTCGCACTTCATAATCTCCAGGGACACCAAGAAATTAAGTCTTTTGTAGTCATCAGCCACATGTAGAATGTTGAAGTTTTCTGTCTTCATAACGTGTCCAGTATTAATTATATGTTCAGCATAAGCTGATTTTTCTGGTCTGTGGCTTCTTACGTAGTCAAAATGTTCCTTAATTCTGGTTTCAATTCTTCTGCGGGTTTGTCCGATATATTTGTGGTCACAAGTGCCACACGTGATTTCGTATATCCCGGATTTCTCTGTTGTCTGGATTTTATCTTTGGTATTGCCTAAGAGTCTTCTCAACGTTTGGCTACTTCTGTAAGCCACGTGAAGACCAAACAATCCTAGGATTTTCTCCAGGCCTCTAGTTAACCTCCTATTATATGGTAGGCAAAAATATTTCTTCCTGTCCCGAGTTCCATGAGTAAGGGTTGTGGCTTCCGTAAGTTTCAACATGAAGTTATGCCTCTTAATTAATTTATCAACGGTTTCATTATTGAAACCACTGGCAGCAGCAGCTTCTTTGATCAGGTGGAATTCCATGTTCCTTTTCTTTCGCGTCATAGGGATGTTCAATGCTCGGTGAATCATGTGGTTATACGCAGCCAGCTTGTGGCCAAAACAGTGGTTGGAATTGCTGTGGATATAGGCTGGTACGTAGTTAGGCTTCCTGTAGATACTGAAGGCAAGTTTACTTCCCTCTCTATCCACCAGCAGATCCAAGAAAGGGAGTGAATTATTGCTTTCCCTCTCCACAGTGAAAGATATAGAGGGGCATAGGCCATTGAGATCATCTTTCAATTGATCAATATGGTCGATATGACAGACAGTAAAAATGTCATCTACATACCTATACCAGACCTTGGGAAAGTAATTAAAATTAGTACAGGCTAAATTTTCCAGATGATTGAGAAACAAGTTGGCTAAGAAAGGGCTCAAACTGCTACCCATGGGTGTGCCCTTTTCCATTTTGTAAAATTTGCTGTCAAACTGGAAAAAGTTGTTGTAGCAGCAAAGTCTGCTGAGTAGCAGCAAGTCTCTAACCTTAGCCAAAGGAGTGTCATTGTCGTGTAAAACATCTTCAAGAATGTTTATTGTGTCTTCGATAGGTATGCTGGGAATAGTTGCCACTTTTCCACAAAAGAATTTTAATAATCTTCATAAATGTATACATTTCAACTACCAGGTAGTCATCATCAGTATGAGTCGAGGTAACAAACAAGGAGAAGGTTTATATAGGATTAAGAAGCCAATAGGGCGCAACAGAAATTGCCACTCAAGAGTGGTTGGTCCAACTTAGCGGACCTAGGAGAGAGCTCTACAGAGTCTTAACAGAAAATACAGAAGAAAAATCAAAAAAAACAAAAGGAAGGGGAAAAGGGGAATAGGGGGCCAAGAAAACCGTTATTTAGCATGGGCTAACAATGTGTCCCATCGTGATAGATCGAGAGGTCCAGCATCTTTCAACATCCCTGACAACCACGTCCTGGTCTTCTTTGATGTCACAGCGATGTTTCCCAGCATACCTATCGAGGACACAATAAACATTCTTGAAGATGTTTTACACGACAATGACACTCCTTTGGCTAAGGTTAGAGACTTGCTGCTACTCAGCAGACTTTGCTGCTACAACAACTTTTTCCAGTTTGACAGCAAATTTTACAAAATGGAAAAGGGCACACCCATGGGTAGCAGTTTGAGCCCTTTCTTAGCCAACTTGTTTCTCAATCATCTGGAAAATTTAGCCTGTACTAATTTTAATTACTTTCCCAAGGTCTGGTATAGGTATGTAGATGACATTTTTACTGTCTGTCATATCGACCATATTGATCAATTGAAAGATGATCTCAATGGCCTATGCCCCTCTATATCTTTCACTGTGGAGAGGGAAAGCAATAATTCACTCCCTTTCTTGGATCTGCTGGTGGATAGAGAGGGAAGTAAACTTGCCTTCAGTATCTACAGGAAGCCTAACTACGTACCAGCCTATATCCACAGCAATTCCAACCACTGTTTTGGCCACAAGCTGGCTGCGTATAACCACATGATTCACCGAGCATTGAACATCCCTATGACGCGAAAGAAAAGGAACATGGAATTCCACCTGATCAAAGAAGCTGCTGCTGCCAGTGGTTTCAATAATGAAACCGTTGATAAATTAATTAAGAGGCATAACTTCATGTTGAAACTTACGGAAGCCACAACCCTTACTCATGGAACTCGGGACAGGAAGAAATATTTTTGCCTACCATATAATAGGAGGTTAACTAGAGGCCTGGAGAAAATCCTAGGATTGTTTGGTCTTCACGTGGCTTACAGAAGTAGCCAAACGTTGAGAAGACTCTTAGGCAATACCAAAGATAAAATCCAGACAACAGAGAAATCCGGGATATACGAAATCACGTGTGGCACTTGTGACCACAAATATATCGGACAAACCCGCAGAAGAATTGAAACCAGAATTAAGGAACATTTTGACTACGTAAGAAACCACAGACCAGAAAAATCAGCTTATGCTGAACATATAATTAATACTGGACACGTTATGAAGACAGAAAACTTCAACATTCTACATGTGGCTGATGACTACAAAAGACTTAATTTCTTGGTGTCCCTGGAGATTATGAAGTGCGAAGAACAAAAACTCCTGAATCATGATGCTGGACCTCTCGATCTATCACGATGGGACACATTGTTAGCCCATGCTAAATAACGGTTTTCTTGGCCCCCTTTTCCCCTTTTCCCCTTCCTTTTGTTTTTTTGGATTTTTCTTCTGTATTTTCTGTTAAGACTCTGTAGAGCTCTCTCCTAGGTCCGCTAAGTTGGACCAACCACTCTTGAGTGGCAATTTCTGTTGCGCCCTATTGGCTTCTTAATCCTATATAAACCTTCTCCTTGTTTGTTACCTCGACTCATACTGATGATGACTACCTGGTAGTTGAAATGTATACATTTATGAAGATTATTAAAATTCTTTTGTGGAAAAGTGGCATCCTTCCTTCATCTATCCTTTTTTGGATTGATTAATTGATCGCTTTGGTGCAGCTATTTTTGCTAGTTTTCGACATTTGTATTTTTTTCCCTTTTCCTGCTTCTCCTTTTCCTTCATGTCTAATGCGCTCTTTCCACTTGTAGATAGCTTTCGTTTGGAACATCTGGGCGATCGAATCATCTTCCTTAATGGTCGTATGTCGGATGGTTTCAAAACACTGTAGACTTCTTTTGTAGACCACTTGGTCCGGCTGCTGCATTGATTTCACTTGATGGATTGTGATCTGTAGGGCTATTAAAGTGATTTCACTGGTTTGATCTTCAGTGGCAGTGCATCATTGGTCTGTCGAATCTGTTGTGTTCTGTAGATATGGAAGGCAGTCTCGTTTGCTTGCATCAGCAGGTGCAAAATCCTTGTCTGTGAAGATCTGCGAATCATACGGTTCGATTCCAGCAAGTTTGAACCCAGCTAAGGCATTCCAACATTTGCTGCCATATTGTAAGCAGTGGAAAGCAGAGATCCTACATCCATGTGTGTGATAGTCTTCCCTCGGTTTTGGTACCATGAAATTTACGCAAGTTTGGCCATAGAATCTCTTCAAGGGGATGTGTGTGTGTGGCAGAAATCCGATCATCACAACTCCATTTTCACATGCTCAAATGAGATTTAGATTGTCCAGAAGCACCAGTACTGGATTTGTCGAAGATGGTTTGACATGCTTAATAAAATGAACCAAATATGATACAAATAATTCGCTTGTGATCCATCCGTCAACTTACCCCTGTCATCTTGGCCCAAAGTGCAACTGACATGAAAACGAACATGCTTGCTTTTTCACCAACTTTACACCTGAACTAAAATGATGACTAACATCTAAAAAAGCATGCTTTATCTATCCATAACAATTATATTTCAGTATTTCAGTTTGCCAACGTGACAGGTCTTAAGTTTCATTGACACGAATTACTAAAGAAGGAATAGGACAACAAATTTACCTAAAGAATTCGTTTCCCACTTTGCCAATGGAACTAACACATTCAGCAGCAGGGAACATTTGCATTGGGAAATAAATGTGATAGTCATCTTACTCCGGGTCCCCCTACATCACTGACTTATTATGGACATGGCATGCGTAAGATTACATCACATTTACTGGAGAAGTCTATGCAATCCCAGATGGCGTACGGATAGGATCACCGATGAAATCAACTTTATTTGAAATGGCAAGATTAAGCCAATTGTCAAGGAAGGTCACTAACACCGTGTACCACAGACCGTAACAAGAAAATTTAGAATAGCCAAAGAATGAAAGAATTCGCAACATTTACTTCCACTGGACGGAATATAGAAACGGAATATATCAAGGCTGTTCCGGAAACCGGGTATAGGCATAACATTCCGCACATGTAACAACGCAGGGCGGATCATGAACCCCATACAGAAAAACGATGAAGCAGATGCGCTGTCTAGATTATGATGCAGTTTACGTGGGCTCGACTATTAATTCATTCCGTGAAACGGTTCAAAGAACATCGTAGAGCCCGGAACAATATGGACGGTAAGTCGGCCTACGTGGACTACCTCATAGATGATGGACATCGTATGATGGACAAAGATGAACGGATAGAAATCCTCTGGATGGGATGCAACAAATGGAAGATATAATGAAAGAAGAAATGGAAATTATAGCCGAAGAGATGTCGTCCTCCTCAACGAACAAAGGGTTGTACTCTTCAAATATGACCCTTCTCGTTATCACCCAATTCTTTCAAATGTTAAACATCAAGAATGATAGTTGCTGCTTCATCTTTAACCTAACATCTTCGTTGTAGGAAGAGAAATAGACGCCCCTATCTTATATGCTAATGACATATAAATATAACAGATGTCAGCACTCTACTCAAAGGAACCACCATCACTGCCCTTATATTTGATCGCAGGTTAATCCTCGGGAATAGGAATACAACGACACTTTATGATATATATATTTTTGGTGAAAGGATATACTGCTATTTTACAAATATAACCCATACACAGTATATGGCAGGAGGAAGATATAAGAGAAAGGAAGGTACTTCAATCTGCCCATCCACGCCCTGCTGAGCTTTACAAATTCGGTAATATAGTCATTAGAAATGCGAATCTCGATTGGGGGGGGGGGATATGGCCAACCCATCTATAA
The DNA here is from genome assembly GCA_023313115.1 of Rhysida immarginata. NCBI lineage: Eukaryota > Metazoa > Arthropoda > Chilopoda > Scolopendromorpha > Scolopendridae > Rhysida > Rhysida immarginata. Next base: position 45,351 of record JAHWFO010074831.1, on the reverse strand, counting down.
TCTCCCAACACTCCAAGCTGGAATGACTCGCCAAGAAAAGCAAATCTTTAACGCCAGAACAAAATGGAGGAAATTGTTCTGGAGAGAGAGAGCGAGAGATTACTGAATATTGGCAGATTAAAGCTGCAGCTTGGTTCGAGGCTGGATATAGCTGGATACTTTCACTAAAACGAAATCATGCTCCAGTCAAGCATGGGTCACCTCTTTACCGATTGGTCAACCTGTACAGGTTTTATCTAAATAAAAAAAGCCCGATCTCTTATTCACTTTGTAGAGTTAGATCCTTATGAAACTGTAGGAAGCTCACGAGGAATGTTAGATAACCGTCAGACAAGGAATGTTACATATGAAGACCTCGAGAATATTACCCTGTTTCCAACACACTTACCAGCAGCAGTGCCATTATAATCTGTACAAACACCTAGCCAAGAGTTTATAGTCCAAGATCAATCCACTGAGTTTTCACGCGGTTAATGACTCTTCTACTTAACTTATACTCAAGGATATCACGTGGAATAATACGTAACAAGACGAATTTCAAAAAAGTGTTACGGTATACAAGAGTTTAGGACCTTACACTCTTTTTTCGATTGTCCTCACCGTATCCCTTTTATATTGCTAGAGATAGCAGACCTATTGGCGGGCTCTTCCGCGCTTTTGTTCACCTTCGATGATGCCATCTCTCTCAGACGATGTTTGTCCGTTGAGGAGAACGACGTCGCTTCGGTGATAATGCCTTTTAATTTCCATTTCTTTTTCCATTAATATCTTCCCTTTGTTGGCCGGCCAGGTGGTCGAGAGGGCTAGGGCGTAGGCTTTCTAGTTCTCGAGTCCGCCTGACCGTGGGTTCGAATCCCGCCGTGGGCATGGATGTTTGTGTTTGTCCCGGGCTGCGTACAGATATAACTTGTGTAAAAGGCGCAAAATGACCTAAGTAGTCGACGTCTAAATTTTTAGAACCCCCCCCCCCTACGTTGCATCCCGTATACATTAATCTATGCCCATCGTACGATGAGGTGATCCGCTAGGCCGAATTATTGATCCAGGCTTTATGATTGGAATGACCTAATCGTCGAGCCCACGTAAACAATCTCACACTCCAGCTTCATCGTTTTTTTTTTTCTGTACATGTGCAGAATGTTACGCCTATACCCTGTTTCTGGAACTGTTTTGATATGCGGTATATATTCCGTCCCGTGAAAGTAAGCATTGCAGATTCTTTCTGTCTGTGGCTATTGTAAATGGGTACGCTCTTCTCCATCACGTCCTTGAAATAGATTCAATCTTGCCATCCCAATTGTCAATTTTCTTATGTGTCCTCAAGTGTACAGAATCGTATGGTATAACATTGCTGATTCTTGAATGTAAAGACTGAAGCTTAGTCGGTTGTTCACTCTGGTTCCTTCCATGGTGTCCTTTAGATTGGGGTGTAATGAATTGAACCGCGCCAGCAACCTTTCTTCTCTGCATTTTCTACTATCGAAAATAATGAACAAATAAAAATGTGACCGTGCCTTCATGTCCTTTACCCATCGCTCTTGTACGTTGTGCAAGAATAATTCTGACACAATGGAATTAATCGGTGATCCCCTCCCTACGCCACCCAGGATTGCATAGATTTCTCCATTAAACGTGAGGTATAGCAATGTCCATAATAAATCACTGATGTCCTTCATTGTTCTGTTGTCCTTGATTGTCTCGTCAGCGAGGTTTATGATCTCGACAAATGGCACAGAACTACATCCAGCAGGAAGACCATTTTCTTATCTTGTAACGGTCATTTAATAAGCTGACTGAGTCCTTAACAACGTACCTGTTGTCCTTCTTTTTGTCCTTATGGGATTCCTTATATTCACATTTCTGGATCACTTTGTTCCCATCGAAGAGGCACCCCTGAAGTCATGAACATAAAATTCCGAGGTGACATCGACGAAGCACTGAGACCGATGAAGGGGGAGAAGTTTGAAAAAATGATGAACAATCTAGACAGATTACGAAGCAAGGATCAAACAGGAAGGAACCACTTTAACTTCAAGGAAAAGGTCGTCAATCGAGAGGAAATCAATTCCGATGAGAACAAAACCGCACTCCTAAACAAAGGTTTGAAATTGAATACAGCCAGGCCAATGCAAGTAATGAACATCATAGAGGTAACAACACAAGACACAGAACGACCGGCAATCCAGACCTATGAAAGAATAGAATAACAGCGACGTATGAGATAATGAAATTAAAGTAGGCTCAGGTTGGAGGAAAATAGCTAAACGGATTAGAAAGAAATTGGAGGAAAATAAAGTGGATCTAAAGGTAGAGGGGGAACAAAGTGAAGAGGACGATAGAAAATCTCAGGCCATGTGAATATAAGGAACCCCACAGCATGTAGGATGGAGTCCTGTGTGAAAGTTCATAAGGAGGGATGCCCCATAAGGCTAGAAGAACAGATTAGTTACATTGTGTCAGAACATATTATTCTTGCAGACCATAGAAGGACGATGGGTAAAGGACATGATTGAAGAAGGCATTTTATTATTTTCGATAGTAAAAAATGCAATGAAGAAAGGTTGCTGGCGCCTTTCAATTCTTTACACCCCAATCTAAAGTACACCATGGAAGTTGAAGAAGAAAACAAAGGCATCAAGCTTCAGTATTTACAGTAAAGAATCAACAATGGTCACCATTATACCGTATGATTTAGTACACACGAGAATACATAAGGACGAGATTAGGTGGGGGCTAAATAATGGTGGTGTCAAATTTGACCTTTGACCTTGATTTAAAATAGCCACAGACTGAAAGAACTCGCAACATTTACTTTCACAGGACGAAATATATACCATATATCAAAGCTGTACCGGAAACCGCTTTAACATGTAACAACGCAGGGCGGATCATGAACCCCATCAATAAATAATGAAAGAACATCGTAGAGCCTGGAACAATATGGACGGTAAGTCGGACATTAGCTCATAAAGATTGGACATCGTATGATGGCCTCTGAACAAAATCGTTTGAGAGAGACGGCATCATCGAAAACCTAATAAAAATGGAAGACGAACAAAAGGGCGGAAGAGCCCCCCAATAGTTCTGCGCAGTTTGGAAGCGCTCTGCTAGGTCCGCCATCTCTATGAACATAAAAGGGACACGGCTTCATCAATCGAAACGCGTCAGGCAATAATTCGGCTTCATCAATCTTGTATACCGAGATCTCACTTTTTTGAAATTATTCTTGTTACTTATAAACTATTGTCACAAAATTTGGGAGGAAATAAAACTGATGCCGACCAAATCACAGTTCGAGTAGGAGGGGGCACGCACAGGAAAGATAGAGAATGAAAGCAGACGACGGAAGAGAAACGAAGTCCGAAAGGTAGAGCGTCGGATGTTAAGAAAGAAAGGCAGAAAAGACCAAGGTTGTTAAAAAGAAAGTGGCCTCTATCGGCCGATTTCTCTCAAAAGCACTCGCATTGCCTTCTGGGATTGTGACATCACCTGGAAGGTTGGCAGCAGGCGATCCTCTCCATTTAACATAACAAAGCTGAGATGGCTGGAGTTTCATGTGCTTTTGCTAATAATAAACGCAATTATTTATTATTTTTAGTCCAATATTATAATATAGAGTGGATTTATTATATTTCCATGCATTTATTCTTATAATGAAAAAGAGCACACTCGTAACAAACAGGAGATGTGCTCTTGATGCGAGTGTTAAAACGCAAAAATCAGCAGATTGCACTACGAGAAAATCGAAAGTTAAGAGAAAATTCGAAACCTGAAAGAGAAGTTTAAAAAATAAAATATACAGAATACTCTTTGCTTTCATGTTCACCACCTTCACTCGTAGCAATTAATTAAAACTGTTCAGTGGCTTCAGATTCATTTGATTTGTAAACCACATTCGGAAAAACGACGAGGTATGTAGGCATTACTTTTTTTTCCTATCATATTTTTACAACCATCCAAGGGGCCCCCCCCCCCGGGGGGGCGGGGTAGTTTTCTATGGCGTTCGTCTGCTCCAACCTTCCACTTGACGTCACACGTCAGCAGCCAATGACCATCGATCACCCCGATAGAGGCCACCTTCAATTTAACAACCTTGGCTAAGGTCAAAAACCCTCACCGGTGACAGAATGATGACGTAATTTCTCACTGGGCTAACCGTCTTTTTCTCGGTGAGGACGGTGAGACTAACCGGTTAAGCATAGCAGCACTAACCGCGTTAAAATGACGTCACAAATTTCTCACTGGGATTTCTGACCGACCAAGCGCTAACTCTTCTCACCGGTGAGAGTTTTTGACCTTAGCCCTTGAGAAAAGACCCAGAGAGAGAAGGAAGGCGAGGAAATGGTGGTTAGAGGAGTGACGTGGTAGGAGCGAATAGGAAAGCGAGAGAATGCGAGAAAGGGACTTGGAAAAGAAGAGAGAGAGAGAAGGAGAGAGCAAGTCGAGATCAGGGCTATACTGAAAGAGATAGCCCTGGTCGAGATTTCGATGAGGAAGGAAGAAAAACGTGAGAGCAGGTGTTTAGGATGTCTTCCCGGGAACTCAGAGTTAAGAGGTGCTTCTAGGTGGGCACGCGTGCAGCAGGTAAGGCTTTTCGTTACTTACCGAGAGCGTAAAGCCGTGAGTAGACCTGGCTACCGCGTGTTTCGGGAACCGAGAAGCGTTCACCTCCCGAGGACCACAAGGGGAAGGGCAGACGACTGGCTTTGCAAGATAAAGTTGCATCGTATACAAAGGGTGACGCTACACCTGTCCGAGATAAGATTCCCGAGCTCTATGCTCAGGCGAGGAGAGAAGAAACTGCGTCGTGGAGGAAGGGCGATACCGAGTCGATAAAGGAGCGGCAGCATGTGCCCGTGGACGATGGCTGTTTCCGAGGGGAGTCGAAGGAAGCGGCTGGAATAGCGAGCGAAGGAGGAGAATCGTTGAGCAGAGACGAATTGCTTTTCGTTCCTGGGTTGGAACAGGAAAACTTTCTATTGGAAAGAGGTAGCAGCGTAAGCGCGCAAATCACCGGTGAAAATTGCGTAGCGCGTTGCGAAGCTCTAATTGTTAATAGTGAGTTAACTTTTGCTAGTAGGCAGATAGAATTGTTAGGTTTGGTAATAGTCACAGTTTGCTTAGCTGATAAATCACTAGTTCTCTTATATCAATGTATTAATGGCTTTTTAATTTTTATTTGTTCCGATAGCATATCCCATTGCGTCGCTTATCCGAGACGACAATGGTGCCCTTTGGGTTCCAGTAATCCTCCCACCAAAAGGGTTACACGACGGGTTCTCCGTTGGGTTGTAGATGACAATAGTCGACAGCAGAAGCAGATTGAAAGATATGCAGACTGGCTATTTGAAAAAGAGCTGCGGTGGCTGGAACATTTCGATTAATTTTTGTTGTAGAAAATTAATAGGCGAAAGCGGATGGGAACGCGGCAGTTGCCGGTTTCCTGCTCTTGTATTAATAGCATTCATTTTACTGCAGATAATGCAAACATTTAATTATTGCGGGAAATCACCTAAAGATCAGGTGAACAATTTTAATTTGTAACCTCTTTAATATTTTGATAATTTCAATAAATCTATTTCTTTAATTACCAACTTGCTACCTTATTCAATTCCCACATTGCCCCATTGTACAGGTACGTTACAACTATATGTCCACGATAAACATACATTTATATCACAAAGGGTTGTATTGTTCCCTTCAAATATGGGCCCCCCCCCCCCCCAATCTTTCAAATGTTTAAAATCAGAAAAGATAGTTGCTTCTTCATCTTTAACCTAGCATCATCAGACGCCCCTATCTTATATTCTTGTGACATATACATACAACAGATGTCAGCACTCTACTCAAAGGAACCACCATCACTGCTCATATATTTGGCGAAAGGATATACTGCTATTTTAGAAATATAACCCTTCTGTATAAACAGTATATGGCAGGAGGAAGATATAACTATCTGCTACACCTTCTATCTGCCCCTCCACGCCCTGCTGAGCTTTACAAATTCGGTAGTATAGTCATTAGAAATGCGAATCTCGATTACATGGTCAAATACGGATTAAGCCCAAAAAGGAATATGGCAACCCATCTATAATCTCCCACCACTCCAAGCTGGAATGACTCGCCAAGAAAAGCAAATCTTTAACGCCAGAACAAAATGGAGGAAATTGTTCTGGAGGATGCCTGGAGAGAGAGCGAGAGATTATTGAACATTGGCAAATTAAGGCTACAGCTTGGTTCGAGGCTACAGCTGTTCTTTCACTAAACCCTTGGTCACCTCTTTACCGATTGGTCAATCTGTACAGGTTTTATCTGTATGGCTGAGAACGCCCATCATATGCTTCCAAGACCTTTCTAAAAACAAGCCATAAATCTGCCCGATCTCTTATTCACTGTATAGGGTTTATGAAACTGTAGGAAGCTCACGTTTATTTCAGTGGTCATGATAACCGTCAGACAAGGAATGTTACATATGAAGAACCTCGAGAGCACAATGGATTCAGCATATTACCCTGTTCCCAACACACCAGCAGCAGTGCCATTATAATCTGTACGATGTCCAAGATCAATCCACTGAGTTTCCACACGGTTAATGACTCTTCTACTTAACTTATACTCAAGGATATCACGTGGAATAATAAGTAACAAGACGAATTTCAAAAAAGTGATAAGGTATACAAGAGTTTAGGATCTTACACTCTTTTTTCGATTGTCATCACCGTGTCTCTTTTATATTGATAGAGATGGCAGACCTATTAGAGTGCTTCTCCAACTTGCCGACCTATTGGGGGGCTCTTCCGCGCTTTTGATCATCTTCCACTTTCATGATACCGTCTCTCTCAAACGATTTTGTTCGTTGAGGAGGACGAAATCTTTTCGGTGATGATGCCTTCTAATCACCCTCTGTTGTATCCCGTCTACAGGATTTCATACATTCATCTATGCCCATAAAACGATGTCCTGCCTTTATAAGGCGATCCACATAGGCTGACTTAACATCCATACAGATCCAGGCTCAATGATGTTTTTTTTTTAACCTTTCACGGAATGACCTAATCTTCGAGCCCATGTAAAATGCCTCACAATCCGGAAACGCCGTCTGTACAGTTCAGCCTGGTGGAATATCTGTTTCGTTTTTCTTGATGGAGTTCAGATCCGCCTAGCTTTGTTATATTCCGTCCTGTGAAAGTAAACGTTGTGAATTCTTTCAGTCTGTGGCCATTATAAATCTTCTGGGTACGGTCTTCTCATCATGCTGCTAGTGACCTTCCTTGTACTTAATTCAACTAAATCGTACGGTATAATACTGAATTTTAGTCGGATTTAAGGATAAATCTATTTCCAAGGAGGGTCACTAAATCCAAAACATGATGAGAGACGACCCTACCCAGAAGATTTATAAAAGCCACAGACTGAAAGAAATCGCAACATTTACTTTCACAGGACGGAATATATACCGCATATCAAAGCTGTGCTGGAAGCAGGGTATAGGCGTAGCATATGTAACAACGCTGGGTGGATCATGGAAAAACGATGAAGCAGAAGGATTCCAAATGGCTGGAGGGTACAGATTGCCTTGTCCGGATTGTGACTCGACGATTGTGTCATTCCGTGAAAGGTTCAAAGAACATTATTGATCCAGGTTCTACTATGATAACCGTCAGAAAGGAAAAATGGACATCGTATGATGGACATCGTAAAAAGTCGGCGAATCACTTTATAAAGGCTGGACATCGTATGATGGACATAGGTGAATGGACGGGACGCAACAAAGGAAAGATATTAATGAAAGAAGAAACGATGTCGTCCTCCTCAACGAACAAAATCGTTTGACAGAGACGGCATCATCGAATACTTAATAAAAATGGAAGATTAACAAAAGGGCCGAAGAGCCCCCCAATGGTTCGGCGCGTTTGAGAAGCGCGCTAGTAGGTGCGCCATCTCTATGAAAATAAAAGGGACACGGCTTTCAAGTTGATGACAATCGAAACGCGTCAGGCAATAAACTCTTGTATATCGAGATCTCATTTTTTTGAAATTCTTATTACTTATAAACTATACTGTTCGCGATAAACATACATTTATATCACAAAGGATTGTACTGTTCCCTTCAAATATGACCCTCCTCTCTACCACCCAATTCTTTCAAATGTTTAACATCAGGAGTGATAGTTGCATCTCCCACCACACCCCTTACCATCGAGCATCTTCTACCGCCCCCTACAACAGATGTCAGCACTCTACTCAAATATACCACCATCACTAACCTTATATTTGACCGCAGGATTATCCTCGGGAATGGATATACAACGACACTTTATGATATACTTGTATATATTTTTGGTGAAAGGATATACTGCTATTTTACAAATATAACCCTTAAGCAGTATATGACAGGAGGAAGATATAAGAGCTACACCTTCAATATGCCCCTCCACGCCTTTCTGGGCTTTACAAATTCTGTAGTATAGTCATCAGAAATTCTAAATGATTGAAATGTCTTTATGAATGATGCACAAGAAGAATATGATGCAAAGCATGGTGTTCTCAAGGTGAAGACCCATCTGATGGTACTAACAGATGTCAGAACTCTGTTCAAATAACCCGCCCACCCTCCCATATATTTGATTGGAGGATAATCCTCGAAAATGGGTAGTATTTTCACTACTTGATAATCTGTTGTTGCTATTACGCACGGCTCTCGATGTCTTGAACCAAAACTATATACCATTTCATCTCTTTGTGTGGTCTACCAGTGGACATTTCTTCTGTTGACATGCTCACCATTTCCTCAGCAGCAGCAGTCTGTTGGTAAAACCACTACAGTACTGCACGAAGAGACTGTTTCTCCTTCGCCTTTTTCACAGAACTATCAGTTCTTTAAAGAAAAAACCGAACAAGACGGTACCCAGAAGATTTAGAATTGCCACAGACTGAAATAATTCGTAATGTTTACTTTCACAGGGTGAGACATTTATCTTGAGACAACTGCATATCTCGGAATATACCATTAAAAATAGGGGATCCTATTTAAGATTTCAAAGTTACCCCCTCCCCCGAGGCCCCTCACATCACCCCATATATTTCTCGGCGGCAGCAGTCTGCTGGTGAAGTCAGTACTGTACCGGAACGAAGAGACTGTTTCTTCTTTGCCTTTCCACTCTTTCTCAATTGTCTGCTAACTCTCCATTATCTCCAGGTAGTTCTTATTTTTAAAGATTTTCAAGAAAACGTTAGGTTCTAAGAATTATTCTAAGAAAAGCCCGTACAACAGGAATTCTCTCCATTGTTACAAACTGAACTTTATTAATAGCAGAGCACACGCGGCGTTGTCTTGGATAGTTACAGACTTTCCTGCTGCAGATTTTCCGGTTGCTTAGCTGTTTCCCTATCTGTATCATGCTCTGGTACTCATTTCCTGCTCATTGTTAAAATTCTTGGAAAGGCAGCAGAACATTCTATCATTGCATCATCTTGAAAATATTGTTACATCATCACCACATTGGCTCTTCGATCATAACTATCTCAGTGGGCTTATTCAGACTTGGTAATCTGTTATTACAATTGCACTCTGCTCTCG